>VXAC01007927.1:525128-557605 GCA_013399225.1 Rhipidura dahli
GCGCTCCCGCCGCTCCCGCCCCCGGGCCGGGCCCGCCCCGCGCTCTCCCGCCGCCGGCAGCGCCGAGGCCGCAGTGCTCGGCACTACGGGGATCCTGGACACTGCTAGGAGGCACCGCCTGAAGGAGGCCGGCTGCGCACCCCGAGGTGCCGAGTGTGTGGCTCCGCCCCTGCTCCACCGCAGGCCTTGGGACGCCTCGGGTCCCGCACACGGGCCTTGCTGCGGCCTTGGCAATTCCCGCTTGGCTCCCGTCTCCCCCGCGCTCCGTGTCCCGGGCGGAGGCGGCAGTAAACCCCCGACACCTGCCTTACGGCTGACCAAGTGAACAAGGCCTTGGAGACGCTATTTCCCGCTGACTCTCATTTCTTTCCCGCGGGCACCTGGCGCTGCCCTACCAAGGCTGACGTAGCCGGCACCTCCGCCCAGCACCGAGGGGAGCTGAAACCCATACCTGAACACCCTTGCTCATGCTGCGGGAGCATTTAATTTGGAATTCTTTGCACCTCAGTGACACGTATTAGATTCTCCCAGCAGCTGTACAGACAGGTACGGCTTTGACACAAAGTACATTTGACAAAATGCGACTCTCGGCACATTAGACATGTGGCCATCAAAATGACACATCCACAGTGCGGCCTCTTGGAAATTGTCGCTGTTCAGGAATGCCCGAAGAACACCAAGATCATAAATGATATCTCTCATCTTCGGTTACTGATAGAATTATCTGGTTACTATCTGAATAGATATTCCTTTTTTTTTTTTTTCCCCTTATGCATTCTGTGGACTTGAACCACAGGGGTTCCTGATTTTTCTTAAGATTCAAAAACATTGACAAGAACAAATGTCCTATCAAATTCGACAAAAACATCAACAGACCACAGTCACTGGCAGAAATGACTGCACTCCTTCACTGCATAAATCAGCAATGAAATGGTCCTGCCCAGGTTTATGAGCTCTTCTAGCAAGAAAATCACCTGTATTTGTATAATTAGTAACAGAAGTGCCTTTTTGAAGTGAGCCTTCATATTTTAAATGTTGCAAACCCAGTTTCTGTTTTTTTATAGGTTTTCCCAGAGAGTTGATTGAAGGAGAATAAATAATAGAAAACAATCATCAGGGAAAAGGTAGGCTTTTCTTCCCCTTATGACCCTTCAATTCTTCTCTTTTAATACAGGTTCTTAGTAATTTTTACAAAGGAGGCTATATTAAATGAAAAAATACTATAACTGTTTTAATACTTAATCCAGAGCTTTTTTCCTCCTCCAAAAATGTGTGATGACCCAAATTAAAAAATTTCTTAGCCTTTCATCCTCCAGCTTTAAGGACTTTTCTTCACCTCACTGCCTCTTCCAATACTAAATAACTACCACAATACTAAATAACTACCAGGAGAATTTACAGCTGCAGATGAGCACTGACTTGGAAGGATCCCTACTCCTGAGGCGTCACCAGATCTCAAAAATCAGGTTTGAACCACTTACTCTTAGGCATAGAAATGCTGGCTGATTTAAAAGCTTCTGGGAGGGCTGCACCATCTCCTTGACTTTTACCTTTTTCGCAGCAGCTTTTCTCTATGGCAACTCCTTCTGTTAGATATAAAATCTGAACCCCACTGTCACATTGCCACAGTCAGGACAGAGCAAATGCTCTCCCCTGCTTAACCAATTTGACTGAAGCTGCCACCATCTTCCTGCACCTGAAAGCTGAATTTCAATGTGCATTTTTTTAGGAGATGCATAGCATGCATCTCCTAGTTTGGGGATTGTTTTTTCCACTTTTATTTTAAGATAAGCCTAGAAAGTGTTTGGTGATTCAAGTCACAAAAAACCTTACAATAGAAATTAACAATATAAAAGAACCATATAATCTAAGAGATTGACAAGAAACATCTAGGATATAGAATTAAACATGATATTCTTGGAACTAAAAAAAAAAGTAAGACACACAATAGCAACTTTTATTTTGATGTATAGAAATGATCAAAACTCGGGGATGGAGGCTCTGAAAACATGAAGTACAAATTTAAAGAAATGTATGTGCAGGCTTTTGTGAGAAGAAAAAAAGTATGCAGTTCAGTAACAAGTTTTCAATTAAGCAGTTTGAGGAGCTGTTTTGTTTTTTAAAAATCCAGTTTGTGAGAATAGAAAATTCTTTTAAAATAGCTGAAATTTAAGAGACAAAGTAACATTCTCCATTATGAAAATATGTATTTTACATTAAAATAAATTAAATTTTATAAGCAGAACAGTTAAGGGTTTTCAATAAAATTGAAATTCAATAGTTATCCTAAGACTATGTTTAAGGACAGAAATATACTTCCATTGTGGGAATTTCAAATAAAACATCGTTGCTTCTGAAAGACTCTAAAATACTAATTTCCACTGTTTGTGCTTTGAAGAATTCTCTGACAGTACTTTTCCTGCCAATACCTTATACAAAGCCTCATATAACTGAATTAAGAGTCCAGCAATCCTTTTTATTGACATTAGTAGTTGCTGTAGATGCTGTTATGTACTGCATGGGCATTATATAACTTGTGTACAAAAGCACTTCAAGTCACCTTACGTTATTAGGTAACAGAGGTGCAGAGTGCTCTTGAGGCAGATGTTTTAGTCCTTATTTATTCAGCTCTATTTGCCAAAATAAGCAAGCACAGCACCCCAAGAAGGGAGAAACTGGGCTGTCCTCACTCAGACACAGGCGACAGGAACACCACACACGAGCAGCCTCTGGTTACTTTTCCCTCCCTGTTCTGCACGTGGTTACTTGCACCCAAAAAATACACAATTTAAATAGGCTTCTTCCATCTTACAGATTTTTTTTATGCTGCTTATGGCAGGTTTGGGAGCTAGAATACTGTTTCATTTGTGAAAAAGAAGACTGACATAATCAGTCTAGACAGCCTAAGTCAGCATGGGCTTCCCAGGGTGGAGCAGCTGTCCAAGACGCCCCGTTTACACAGAGCTGGCCCGACCCAGCGATGTTACACTGCACTTCCCAGGGCTGAGCAGAAACTCGGGGTTTTTTAAGAAAGCTCCGTGGCAACTTGGTCAAATCTGAGGGAGAAGGGCACTCATAGAAGAGGAAGTGTGTCTTATCTGAATATATAATTTGTATCATCTTCATAGATAAAGGTTAAGGTTAGAAAAGACTTAAGATCATCACCTTCAACCGTGAACCCAGCACCATCACCGTGTTCACCATTAAACCATGTCTGTAAGTGCCATCTCCACACGTTTTTTTAACACTTCCAGGAATGGTGACTCCACCACTTCCTTGGGCAGCCTATTCCTGTGCTTGACAACCCTTTCCATGGAAACATTTTCCTAATGCCCAACCTAACCCTCCCCTGACCCAACTTCGGGCCATTTCCTCTCGTCCTGCCAGTCTTGCCGTGACACACTGCCACCGCACCGGCGGCCAGCGCCGTGTCAGGCCGCGCTGGGAGGTGCCGGACCGCTGAACACTCGAAACCGGGCCTTGCCCGGGCTGGGCCGTGTCGGGAGGCGCCGGGCCCGAGTAAGGAAGGGAAACCCCACCGGAGCACGGTGAGCTGTCCGCGGGGCAGTGCTGTTCCCGGGTCGCCCTGGACAATTTCCGGGGCCGCGGCCCCGCGCCGGTGCCCGCAGAGCGTGGCGGAGCCGGGTCCGCGCCGCCACCACCCCCCGCCCGCGNNNNCGCCATGGCGCCCGCGTCCCGCTCTCGCTCCCCTCCCGCCGCCAGTCCCGAGCGCCGCGGCCGCCGGTCGCGGTCCTGGTCCCGGTCCCGGTCCCGGTCCCGCGAGCGCAACGGCCCGAGGCGTCTGAGCCACCGGCGGAGCCGCAGCCGGTCCCGGAGCCCAGGCGCGCCGCGCTCCTCCGCGCACCACGGGCACCACCACCACGGCAAGGGCTGGCCTGAGTACTACGAGAAGGAGAAGGAGGAGATCCTGCGGCAGAGGTGAACGCCGGCGCCGGTCAGGCCTGCCCTGCCGGGTCCCTCTCCGCGCGGAAGGGACGCTGTTCTCGGGAGGGGCGGGCAGGGGCCTGCGGGGGTTGGGGGGCCGCCGGGCCTGGTTCTGTACGGTCCCTTCACGGGCTCTCCGTGCGTTCCCCGCGGGCAGGGCCGCCCCCGGGGGGACGGTGCGGAGCTCCGCTGGAATGGGGGTTAACACCTGCTACCGCCGATCCTGTGCGTTGTGCGGAGCTCTGCTGCCAGACTCCCGGCCTGCGAGCTTGCTCCTTGCTCCTAGCTGTTTTTTTTCTTTACTGTAGCTGCTTTAGGCGATTAGAAACACTAACGTGTAGGACTTAAAATGTTTGTGTACTGGGTGTTGCAAACTAGGCGTCAGTGGCGGTGTTTTTCTTTACAGGAGACTCAATGAGAGAGAGAGAATTGGAGAACTGGGGGCACCTGAAGTCTGGGGGCTGTCACCAAAAGTTCCTGACCCCGAGTATGGCGTAATTTTTCTTCATGTCTTTTATAATACTGATTACATGTCAGCTGAGTTTACAAAAATGCTTTATGCCTGTGCTGGTCGTGGTGCCACAATATTTATTGTATCAATTCCTTTCTGAAACAACATAATGAGATTACTACGTTTTTTCCACCAAATAATTCCAACATACCAGTTATGCAATATGTGATTTATTGTAGATAAGGTGACTTTTGTGTTGTGGTTCTGAAAGCAGTTCCTAGGCTGAATTAGCTCTTTAATATTTTACTCCCTTGCAAGGACTGACTCAAAATGTGTATGGTCATATGCATACCTTTGATCTTGAGTACAACAAAACAGATTTTAAATAGCAAACTGTTATTTTTATTCAGTTCTGATGAGCACACACCACTAGAAGATGAAGAGGCAAAATCTAAGAGTAGTTCTTCGGATTCTAGCTCAGAAGGTATTTTGTTTGGCTTGCACAGCTTTTTTGAAAATGGGAAGCTACTGTAGCCTAGAATCTGCTGCTGTTGCTGCTTGCAGGAGGTTCCCTGGCTTAGACGGGTGGAATTGAGTAGGGTGGGCTCTAGCTCAAAGGAGAATGTTGCTTTGGGAAGATCAGGGAATACATGGAACTAGAATTTCTATGCTCTCTAATGTTATCTTTAAAAACATTCCAGAGGAAAAGAAGAAAAAGAAGAAGAAAAGAAAAAAGAAAAAACGTAAAGCATCCAAAAGAAAGCGCAGGAAACATTCTGAGGACAGCGACAGTGACTCAGAGTCTGAGCAGAACTCCAGTGGTAAGACAAGAGGGTTTCAGCTTGCAGTCTGGCCTCAGGAAATGGGATTTCTGAATTTAGCATCCATTGGGCCTCTCATGCCAGAGATCTGTTTGATATGTTTTCATATCAACAAATACTGCAGGGAGCTTTCTGCTAATGCTTTCCCAGTATAAACAAGTCCCATCCGTGTGTGTACTAGGGCAGTTAGTGATGGGAATAGGCTTAGGGTAGTGGTTAGGGTAGTAGTTAGGGTAATTGGTAGGGGTAGTGGTTAGTGTAGTTCTTAGCAGTAGGGTTAGGGGAGTGGTTAGGTTTAGGATTAGGGTTGAGAGAGTCAAAGAGCCTACAGCTCCAGGAAGACTGGGGCAGGAAAAGCCATGCCAGGGTATCCCAGCAAGGCCCCAGCATTGCTGCTCCTACATCTTTCTTTCTCACCTGGAAAACCCATAGTTTTGAGTTTGGGTTAGGGCTAGGGCTAGGGTTAGGCTTAGTGTTAGGGTTGAGAGAGTCAAAGAGCCTAGAGCTCTAGGAGCATTGGGGCTGGAGAAGGCATGCCAAGGCAATCCTGGCAAGTCCCCAGCAGTGCTGCTTCTACAGTGCTGCATCCTACCCTGGTGATGGGATCAGGCTTAGGGTTGGGGTTGAGAGAGTCAATCTCCATGTACACTGGGGCTGGAAAAGGCATGCCATGGTTTTCACAGTGCAGTAAACTACTTAGTTATAGCTAATCTTCTGGTTTTGTTAATAGATACACTTTCTTTTTCCAGATGAAGATAAAAAGAAAAGCAAGAAGAGGAAAAAGAAGACCAAAAAGTAAGTGTCACGGTTGCTGTGTGTCATTCTTGCTGCTTTTGGCTGGAGGGCAGCTCAGTTTTCTTTGCAGGCCTTGGGAGGAAGCCCAAGGACCTTGGGTAATTTGCAAGAGCTGGCAAATAATATTAATTTGATGCATTTTCTTCAAATCTACACAACTGTCTAGCACAAACAACTCCCCGTAGAGCCACTTTCTAACACTGTGAAAGTCATAACAGAACATGTATATTGTCTTGATTTTGCTGTAAAGTATTTTGTATGAAGCATAGCAGACAGCCAGTCTTCCTATAGGTGCAAGTTGCCTTGAGAAACTAATTATTTGAGTATGATTCTAATCACTTTATTTCATCTTAAATTTTGATAAATATCGTGTCTGTCTGGCTTTGTCACAGGAAGAAGTATAAGAAAAAGAAAGCTAAGAAGAGCAGGAAGGAATCCAGTGATTCAAGTAGTGAAGATTCCGATGATGAAATGCTTCAAGGGGATGATCTCTGGATTGAAAGATCAAGTAGGTTCACCTGACTTTAAACTTTGATGGAAGCTTTTTGATGTCCTTTTTGTGAATTCTTTGTTAGGTGTTGCTGACACTTCTGATAAGAAAGAATGGGCACAAGATTAATCTTGCTTGCTATTTGATTGTTGCAGAAAATACTGAAGCTGATAGTTTGATTGGACCAGAGGCTCCCAAAACTCATGCATCTCAGGATGACAGGCCTTTGAAGTGAGTAGCATATGGTGCTTTGATCAAATCAAGTAAATCAAGTGTGAAAATTACTGTTCAAAAGGGCTGTTGAAACAATAAGGCATGCCAAGGGAGAAATGCTGTTTCAGAAACTCACTGACAGAAGTGCTAGTGGTGTTAGACTTTCCCCTGGTCCGAACTGGGGTAGAAAAGTCTGGTTTATGCTTTTTAACCTTGATTCCTAGAAAATCAATTGTAACTTCCTTTATTCTAATGGTCTGCAGTATTGTGACTTTGTAGTGTCATCATAATGAATTCAGCTGATAATTTAAGTTGTTGCTAGTGTTGCCATATGGAAGAAACGGGCCAATATGTGGGAAAGAATGAGAACGTGTTTAAAAATGTAGCTGTATATAGTAGTGAACAGTGAAGTTGGATGTTTAGCTCAAGCTCTCTTTATCTGAAACTGATTGAAATCACCACTTCTGGTTTTTTAGCTATGGACATGCCCTCCTGCCCGGTGAAGGTGCAGCCATGGCAGAGTACGTAAAAGCAGGGAAACGTATTCCCCGCAGAGGTGAAATCGGCTTGACGAGTGAAGAGATTGCATCATTTGAGAGCTCTGGTTATGTCATGAGTGGCAGCAGGTATGGTTTTGATGATGGCAATGGTTCAGTGGAATTTTCAAGAGCTGTTTTCTCTGCTGGCTGAACAGAAGACTGCTTCCAAGCTCTACTTGCAAGCATAGAGGAGAAGGTGCTCTGTGTGCTTGCAATAATTACACTAAACACCCCATTGCTAGAGATAGTGAGTTTTTCGAGGACATTTTCTTCTCAAGAGCAAAAGTTCTTTCCAGGCAGTAGTCTTCTAACTATTTCAAATGAGGAGGTGCTTGTGTCAGGTGGTTCAAAGGTGGTCCGTGTGGACAGCCCTGGGGATGTGCTGGCCCTTCAGTAGGAGATAAATCAATGTGTGAGAAGTGGGCTGCACTTTTTTGTCTATGACCAACAGGAATCGCACTTAAATTTTGGTGAGCCAGGAGCTGACACCCTGGGAGTAGGGGAGGCTTCTGACTGACTGCCTGAGAGCAAGCACCCCCACAAATCAGTTCCTTGCTCTGCCATGCTCCTTCCTGGGAAGGTTAGTGTGCAGTTTGGATTATCTAGTGTAGGTATCTGTTTTGCCAGTTGGCAAGGTCAGCAAAAAAGATGCAGATACCAACTTGAAGGAGTGAATGTAATTTGCTACAGTGCAAAACTGCAAAGAATTACAGAGGATAAGCTAAGTAATGCACCTAATCATTACTGCAAAAGATTGCCTAGAGTCATTAAGATACATCACCAGTTAGACTATTTACCATGATGCAGATCTACACATCAGCTGGGGGGAGCCCCGTTCACAGCAAAGGATTGGAGAACCATTTGTGGGAATTTCTATGTGGTGTGTCCACCTGTAGGTGAGGCCTCCATCTTTGCTGTGAGAGGGCCCAGCTTTCAGACTGTAAGATAAACAAGCTTACACAACTTCTAGTGCAGAAACATCTGGTTTCATCCTCCTCTTGAGTTCCACCCAAAGCCTGGCCAGGGCTCTGAGGAGGAACCAAAGGAGTTGGCTTTGATCATATACCTTCAAACAAGGCTAGATGTCTGATTTCATGCCTTTGTCTGGCTTCTAAATGCAGAAAGATAAATATATTGGTATCACACTACATATTTCACTAATGATATGCCTATTACATTAATGAGTGGATACAAATGTAACATTTTGTTTGAAGGCTCATCTAGGGGTCAGCTTTGGCTCAGGGCCTGTCGTTCAGGCCTTAGTACTTAAGTATCTTTATTTAAAGCCCCTGAATACATTCAGGCCAGATAATGGATGGAAGCTGTGACAGGACACTGACACCCCTCTGCCCATGCTGACGTGCCCCGTGTTCTCCCCCACAGACATCGTCGCATGGAAGCCGTGCGTCTGCGTAAAGAGAACCAGATCTACAGCGCAGATGAAAAGAGAGCTCTGGCATCCTTCAACCAGGAGGAGAGGAGGAAACGAGAGAATAAGATCCTTGCAAGCTTTCGAGAGATGGTCTACAGAAAGACTAAAGGCAAAGAGGAAAAATAGTGCTTCGAGCTGTACACCACAGATTGCACCACGTGGCAGCTAATCGGGTGCAGTTGTGATTTGAAAAAAGCAGCAGGTGCTGCAGCACCTTTCACCCAACAGAGCGAAACCTCAGGATGTATTACTTGTGTCAAGGAAACAGTTACTTTCATCAGATTTTTTTGGATGGTTTGTTGACCATCTACAAGGAATCCCTGTAAAGAGAAAGGCTACAAGGCAGGAATAGGCAGGAAAGATAAAAGATTAAAGGTGTCAGTGTTCTTTTGTTCGCTTTTAATCAGACAAGCCGAAGAATCCCATGGCAAGGCTTTGTTACCTATGCCAATAAGAGTGATTTATTTTGATTAATCATAGGATCATTTAGCTTGTAAAGACCTTTAACAAGCTATTAGCACCAGTAGCAAAAATTAAGGAACTCCTGCATTCCTGTTTTAAGATCTAGGACTGTCCACTTCGCTATTTTTTCACAAGTCTTCTAGATTTAGGTTTTTTCTCAAAACAGTTGAGTTTGGTTTGTAGTTCAAACCAGACTTGTAAATATTTTGTAAATGAGTTTGTAATTTAATACAGATGGGCTTCAATTACTTTAGAGGAAGCAGATTGCAACTGGGGTGTAAAAAACAGTAATAGGAGGGTCTGATCTTCAATCCACTGAAACATATGGTGGAGAACAAAGTTGCTTGCTTCTTTTTCTCCTATGTTATACATAGGCATCAGTGCAGTTGAGTGCAGTGATTGGAACCCCTGGATGTACACAGGTGGTAACAAGGATGTATCTTTCAATTTATTTGAAATGTTTTTGTTTATGAAAGTGTTCTAGATTAAACCCTTGTTTTAACTCCTGTAGTATTTTACTTTGGTCTGTTTCAGCAGTATTACATGGCTTGCTTTAAACTCTGTGCTTGGAGGCCTTGCTGAGGCAGTGTTTATGTGGTGGTTATCTCTGATTCAACTGCATATTTCCAGACATATCCCCTGGAACTTCTTTTCTCAAATGTTTTTGAAAACAAAATGGTTTTGAGAGGTGAGTTGTTTCTTTTTTGTCCTCCTACTTTTTTTTTTTTTGGTTCCTCCAAGTTTAGCAGCAGAGATGTCTTGTATATTTGTATCAAGAAAATAAAAGTCCTAAAGTCCTGTAATGTTTTTCCTGGAGTTCCACAGACCTGGTATTCCCAAACAGCAAATCCCGCCCAGCTGCCTCCTCCCATTTAGATTCTGCAATGGGGTTCCATCCTGCTGCCCCCACCCATACCTGCCAGGGACTGTCACACACAGCCAGCTGCCATGTCAGAGCATAGCTGATTTTGCATAGGTTCAATGCTTTTTATGTATCCACAAAGTAGGAATGCTGCTAAGAGCGAGCCTTTCTTCATTTGTGTTTATTTGGTTCTCCACAACAGAGTATTGTTGATGGTGAATTGGAGCTGTTCATCGGGAAGCAAGTCTTTCTGTGCACGCTATTTTATTTTCAATTATGTCCTTAAGCCACTTTTCTCTAAACTGACACTGTTCTGGCCTGGAGAATGAAATAAAAAGAAAGTAAATTGTAAGGATAATACTGAATCCAAGTTTGGCCAGCTGAGAGCTGACCTTTATTTACCATGTAAGGCTATCTGCTGCAATAAAGACTCCCACCTAGGCCCGTGTAAAGCAGGACAAATTTCTGGAGAAGGCAGATGCCCACAAGGTGGCTATTCATGCCTTTGGCAGTGTGAAGCTAGTGATAAGCAGGGTCATTTCATGTACCAAGATTTTAACAACTTCCACTTCTGTGCTATTACTGCAAACTTACATCGAGCTCCCGGTTTGGTTTTGGAATGGAAAAGCTTGCTGAAACAGAAGAGCAATAACATTTACCTCCGAATCAGCCTGCTGGACTCCAGCCTGTAGAAGACCTCCACAGGTGTGGTCTACAAGAGAGCAGAGACAGGACAGAGGCCTGCCAGTACAGCCCCTCAAAAAGCAGACATTGTAACTAAGTGAGAGTTACTCTTTACTTCAAAAATAAACTGGATATTTGGTTGGGGCAGGAGGGAAGGTGGTGCTCGGGCACTGGCTGGGCATTGGTTTCAAGTGGTAATTGTTTTCATTTGCATCAGGTGTCTTTCATAGTGTTTTTTTCCTCAGTCTGTTTTTTTTCCAGTTTATTACTATTATTCTATTTATTTTCTTATATTATTACACTTTTTTTTTACACTTTCAATTCTCTCCCCCATTCCATGGTGAAGTGAGCAAGCTGGTCTGTGATGCTTAGTTGCTAGCTGGGGTTAAACCATGGACTATTGTTTGGGGATCCATAGCTGTTAAGTAGAAACACTAAGGTCCAATATGACTAAGCCTGGAGGTAAGATGTCTACTCAGTGCAATTTATTTCATTTTTTTCTCCTGAGTTGCAAAAGATTACTGTACAGGTGCAAACTTCAGGCTGATCAGGAAAGGGATTCTGAGACAGCTTGAAGAGCTAAGTGTCACTCCTTCTCTACTGATCCCTCATTCTGTGATTCACCTCTACTCAGCCCTTCTCACAGCTGCCCAGAACAATTGTTGCTTGGAAGGGAAAGATGGTAAGAGCAGGAAGGCAGATGTAGAATCTTGCCAGATTGTTTGTCACGTTCTGTTAGTCAGTGATTTGGGAACTAACCCAGCCTCCTGCTCTGTGCCTTGCTCCCCTTGCTAACTGATGGCATGTTTCTTTCAGGCCATATCTAAATCTCCTGCCATTGCTCTGGCAATGTTGAGACCTTGTCACCATCTTCATGAGACCTGCTGGCTCCTCGCCAGTCTCTCCACTGTCCTGGCATTTCCCTGCCTCAGAAATGCCACTGTACCCTTGTCCCTTAAAGCACTAGTCCATCTACACCATTTCTGAGTACTTACATCAGGTTTGAATTTGGAGATCACTATAACAAAGTAGACACTTGCTGTTGCTTGTGGGATGGGTTTTCTGCGTGTAGGGATGCCCCAGCAAGCTCTGTAGTGGTACCTCTTGCTGTCCTTCAGTTCTTCTTCCTCAAGAAATTCTGAGTGGTGAAGCCAGCTTTCATGAATGTCCCATGTCTGTTGAATAAATGCATCACACTAAGACTCCCTCTGTCTAGTAGAGCTGATTTGAGGGTGATGCTACAAAAGGAACAGAGGTGCTGTCCTTCAATTTTTCATACTTCTTAACAGTGAGAAGGTGTGGCCTTCCTGAGTGGATGGAATTGTGACTCACAGAAATTAGTTCTTCAATTTGCTGCTGTCCTCTCTCCACTGTGAAGTTCTTGGCTGTGGTCCACAGGATATTTTTGATTACATGCTTGGTTTCTAAAACAGATAAAATGCTGACAAATCCTCCTGGAAAGACCCCAACACATTCTAGTAGAGCAAACACAATACCTTTCTCTTTTTCCTTGGCCTCTGGAAGACATTCCTCTGTACCGTTTCTCTCATTTTCTGGGGGGATGTGATCTTTTTCCTCACTGGCAGCTTTTTCCTCTTCCTTGTCCATTGGCTTCACCTTTAGAGAGATATACGCACAAACGCTGAGAGAGCACCGGTCTGAGAGCTGCAGGCCCCGTCTGAGGAACATGGGGAGCAGCGGGCAGTCCCCGACTGTCCCTGCTTCGTACCTCGGCCCTGTTCACCCCGCCTGGGGCTCCCGGGGCGGCGGCTGCTGCTCCCCCGCTGCCCCGGCCAGGCCGGAGGTCCCGAGGCGCGGCGGAGGCCGCCCGGGGCGCTCCTGTCCCGGGCGGGATGTCCGGCCCCGGGGAGCTGTGCCCGGGCCCGGCGCTNGCCCCGCCAGCCCCGCCAGCCCCGCCAGCTCCGGCCTCCCGGAAACGCCTCCCCAGCAGCCGCAGCCTCCCGGGGAAGGGAAGACTGTGAGAGCAAGATAACAGCTGTGGGATCCAGGCAGATTATCTGCTTGTCATATTTTTGCCATTCTGGACAATTCGGGAGCTAAAGTAGCCTCCAGTCTGTGCTCTGCCAGGCAGAGACTCTGTCCAGCTGATGCCTTAGGTTTTAACTTTTATATTTTCCAAAATCCTGTACTGCCTAGTGTGTAACTCTGAGGTTTCTTGTAGCCTGTTCATTTCTGNGTACCTCTGAGGTTTCTTGTAGCCTGTTCATTTCTGCTCTCTTGTGCTGAGTAGTCATAACAAAGCCTCTCCAGGCCTGCTCTTCAAGGACACCTAGACCATAATAGGCCCAAAAAGTGTAAACCAAAAGCCTGTGAAAGGGGGGCAGGCTGAGGGGAATTACATCATTAAACTGAAGATTTAATTGGAGGATTAACCCTGGCTATGCAAATGAACCAAACCTATAAAGGTGTAAAGAACTTGTGACCTGTCATCCAACTTGGGGTCCGTTTTGGCAATAGCCTCTGGCTCCTGGGGTGTACCTTGAAGGCTCTTCAAATAAATACCCATCTTTAATCTCTTACTCCTGACTAGGCTCTGTTTTTTAGGTGTTCTCTTAAGGCATCACAGCCCGGTGACCCCATCTTTGAGGTGCTGCAGGCTCTGAACACCAGTGCTTGCAACACACGGCCCTTCAGAGGGAAAGGACCACAGGTACTGTATGAGAAGCCAGAAATGTTTTAGCCGATTCAGGGTACTGAATTTCCAGCAGGTCCTCTTTCAGGATGACAAGAGGCCTTGGGGCAGGTAGGAGGTCCTCCACGTGCTGGAGTAGAGATTCCCCTGCAGCCTGTGGTGCAAGACCATGGTAAGGCAGCTGTGCCCCTGCAGGTCTGTGATGGAGCAGAGATACACCTGCACCCCATGACCAACCCCATGTGGGAGCAGGTGGATGTATCCAGGCTGTGATCCCATGGGAAGCTCATGCTTGAGCAGGCTCCTGGCAGGACCTCTACACCCACAGAGAGAGGAGCCCAAACTGGAGCAGGTTTGCTGGCAGGACTTGTCACCCTGCTGGAGCAGCTGGTTCCTGAAGGACTGCACCTTATGTGTGGGAGCCGTGCTGGAGCAGTTCATGAAGAACTGCAGCCCATGGGAAGCACTCACACTGGAGAAGTTAGTGAAGGTGTTTCCCATGGGCGGGACCCCATGCTGGAGCAGGGGAAGGGTGTGACGAGTCCTCCCTTGAGCAAGAAGGAGCAGCAGAGACATGGGATGACATTTACCACAGCTCCCATTCCCCATCACCCTGTGCAGCTCAGCAGGGAGGAGGTAGAGAATGTCACGAGTGAGGTTGAAACCAGGAAGAAGGGATGAGTGGGGGGAAGGTGTTTTATGATTTAATTTCTCATTACTCTGCTCTTATTTGTCAGTACATTGAAGGAATTTCTCTGAGTCAAGTCTCATTTGCCTGTGACAGTAACTGATGAATGGTGTCTCCCTGTCCTCGTCTCAGCTCATGAGCCTTTCCATGTATTTTCTCTCTCCTGTCCAGCTGAGGACAGGAGTGATAAAGTGGCTTTGGTGGGCACCTGGTGTCCAGCAAGGGTCACCCCACCACAGCAACACAGATGCAAGGGCTGAACACATATATAGCTTTATTTAAAAGTTAGATAATTTTCTATAGATACATGGATTTTTCAAAGCGTTGCCACCTTAGTCTATGTTCTCCAGACCCTGGAAAAGAAAAAATAACAGCTATATTTGTGTCATTCTTGCCACTAATGTGCAACAGGCTATATCTGAAAATGCAGATTTTCAAACTATATTTAATTACCCACGTCTTAATTAGAACAAAATTAAAATGTACATTCCCAGAGACAGGCCAGCTGCAGGCATCGAGTGAGATGTGACAGCCCCAAGAGCGATCAGTGTCCCCCTCATCAGCTGTCCCAGAGCTCGGGGATGGGGAAGCAGCGCCTGGGTCCCGCTTCCCCCCGGCGGTACCTGCCCAGCGCCCCCAAAACCTGCCTTGGGCATATAGTGCTTGTTGACCCCCGACAGCCGCCGGTCCCTTTCCAGCAGGGTCCACTCGTAGGGATAGCGGGCGATCCTCTTCTCCTGCAGGCACAGAGCTCCCTGTTAAAGCCTCAGGCAGGGGTTCCCGAGGGAAGGCGGGGCGCTGGAGAAGGGGAGCCCCGGGAGGAAAGGGATACCAGAGGGATGCAGGGGACTGGGGAATAAGGGCGGCTCGGGCGGGTGAAGCGGAGCCTCAGGGTCCCGAATCCCGGGGGGTGCCGCCCCGCCCCGCCCCGCGCTGACCTTGCCGCCGTGGCACACGCGGTGCATGAAGACGGTGGCGATGCCGGGGACGCTGAGGCAGACGCCCATGATGGCCATGCCAGGCAGGATCTCGTACCACATCCCGCCGGTGCCGGTGCTGGTATCGGTGCCGCTAATCCTGCGCCGAGTGCCGGGACACTCCCGGCCTGCCCCGCGCCCTTCCCGGCCTGCCTCGCGCCTCCTCACAGCCCAGCGGGCCCGAGCGGGCGGCGGGAGCGACAGCGCTGCCGGGGAGCAGTCCCTTGGCAAGGAATAGGGCCGTGCCCGAGTTCCAGTTAGCCCGATACCGATCTCGGTCCAGATCCCGGGTCGCTGACCCCACCGGGACCAGCGGTGGAGGGCGCGGTGCGCACTGGGAGTCGTAGTCCAGCTGAGGCCGCGGCACCTTTAAGACGCAGTCTCGCGAGAGGCGGCGGTCACTGGGTGCGCGCGGCGCTGCCCGGGCCCGGAATCAGGATCGGGATCAGGATGAAGGAGGACAAGGAGAACGCCAGGCCCAAGGAGCGGCGCGGGGCCTCCGCCGGACCGGGGGTTCTGCTGGCCGCAGGGTCGGGCACGAGCCCCGCCGCCGGCACGGACGGCAGAGCCGGCGCTGCCGAGCTTGATCGCCTGGAGCGGCCCAAGGACAAGAAGGAGACGCTCAGCAAGGTGGGGCCTGCGCGCCGCCGGGAACGACGACCTCCCCGGTAAAGGGGCTCATCCTCTGTAATGGGCCCCTCCTCCCTCCGGTAACAGGGCTCCCCTCTGTAACGGGACCTCCACCCGCTAACGGGCCGCTTGCGGGGGCCTCCTGGGACGGGCCGTGTCGGGGAAGGCGCGGTAATGACTCGTCCCCGGTACTGCCGCCGCCCTGAGCGCCTGTCCTGCCGTGCCGCAGGTGGTGATCCGCCGGCTGCCGCCCAGCCTGACGAAGGAGCAGCTGGAGGAGCACCTGCAGCCTCTGCCCGAGCACGACTACTTCGAGTTCTTCGCGAACGACTCCAGGTACGGCCGCCGGCCCAGCCCGGGCGCTCCTGGGAGCAGTCGCTGCCGCCAGCCGGGCCCCAGTGGCGCCGCCGCCTCGTTAGCCGAGCGCTCTCGGTTTGTGTCTCTGCAGCTTGTACCCGCACATGTTCTCGAGAGCCTACATCAACTTCAAGAATCAGGAAGACATAGTTCTCTTCAGGGATCGCTTCGACGGCTATGTTTTTGTCGATCACAAAGGCAAGTGAAAGGCGCTCGATGGATGTTGCTGCTTCCCGGCTGTCTGTGCCGTGTGCTGGTTGGATTTTGGAGGGGTGGGTGTGAGCAGCCCCATCTGACTTGTTTGGGTTTAATGCCTCAATTAACATTTCCAATACATCTAGAAATACATACATATATAGTTCCAATAACATCTACGTCCTTTAAATGAGCTGCTTTCCAGTGTAACAGCACACTGTGTTTGCCATACCCAAACTGGGTTTGTGCAGCCATAAATGTTGTGTTCTTGTCAGAAGATAAAGCTTTAAAGCCTGCTTGTAATATGTTGCATTCTACTACGTTTTGTCAAAATTTGAGATTTGCCTCAGTTGCTGTAACTTCAAATATTCTTTCTTGCACAGTGTACACCGAGTCTGTAGGATGAGGCTGTAATGTGGTGCTATGGCACTCAGTTGGCTGAATTGACAGTCATGGGCAGTCTTTAATCTAGTATATCCTTGTCAGTCTGTGAATTTGCAATTTTGTTAGTATAGTAAGAGTATTTAGGTCATGAATTCTACTGCCTGTAAAGTGGGTTTTTTTATTAAATGGCTTTATTTATTTGGCTTTCCAAATACAATAATTTTTTAATGCTATGTAAGTAGTCTCTTCTAGTATTGCATATTTCTTGTGAGACTTACCTTCCAGCTTTAGATGTGGACAATATACTCTAGTTTATATCTGTTTCATCTTTATTTTAATGTATTATTTCTTCTCCTCTTAACAGGTCAGGAATATGCTGCCATAGTTGAGTTTGCGCCTTTCCAAAAAGCGGCAAAAAAGAAGAGTAAGAAAAAGGATGCCAAAACTGGAACTATCGAAGATGGTACAACATCTTTGTTAGCTAGTTTGTTTTGCATGTGTAGAGTTGAAACTCTTAGCAGTAATTTGAATGTAATGTTTTTTGTGACACAATAGTTCCACCAATAGGATGTTTTCTTAATTATATGTGAAGTTTATGAGCACTGCTTTGTCGGCTAGAAATCTATTAAATATGATTGTTCCAGATAAATATAATACAGCAGCTCATTTGAGAGCTGCTAACTTATGAAAAGGTGGCATATAAACAACCCAACTCAAATAAATGTAACCCAGCAGTGCACAATGCAAATACTTTTCATGCTACAGTATCTCTTCTTTTTTTTTTCCTTTTTTTTCCCTTCTCTTCTGTGTAGATCCAGAATACAAGAAGTTTTTGGAAAGTTACAGTGCAGATGATGAAAAATTAACCTCCACTCCTGAAACTTTGTTGGAGGAAATAGAGGCAAGAAACAAAGAGCTAATAGGTATGGAAATCTGTGTACTGTAGTTATATTTTCTTAGATCACAAAGAAACATACATGGTTTGTAATTTGAAGCTCAGCCTGGAGGATGCTGAATTCTTTTGTGTGTCTGCTTAATATTTGTTAAACCTTTAGGCTAATATTATTCAGTGTTTTTTGTTTTGTTCCCATGCTCTAAATTCTTCTGTAGGTATAGGTTTTAGATAACAAAGTTCCTTCCTGTTGCAGATGTTCATTAGCCAGACCAGGCGGTGAAGTGGCTGCATTTCAGTGAGATGCAGTGATGTTTAATGGACAGTGCTGTGATCAGTGATGTTCCATGCAGGAAAAAGTTAAGAGATAGTGTGGTTGGGTAAAATATCACTAAAAAATTACTGGGTTGCTCTTTTTAAGTATGTTACAAGGATCTCTTTAAAAATGAGAGAGTCTGGGAAAAGCCTAATGCAGACTGAATGTAGAGATGGGTGTAATGGATATCCTGTTAGTATCCTAAAGAAGTTTATGGAATCCTAATAGTTGCTACTGTTTGGAGACAGGTTTGGGATACTTGTTTCACTGCTGTGTTGCTGTGTGTGAGAGGAGACAGGCAGGAGAATGTGTAAGGCTGCTTCACTTCATTTACAGCTTTGTTGTAACTATTGCAGTATTGGATAAGGCAAAATATTTACATTTGTTTTATCTATTCTCCAGCTAAAAAGACTACTCCTCTACTGAACTTCTTGAAAAATAAACAGGTAAGACTTACCTCCAGAATTTTCCTGTTGTTTGTAAGTACAGTTTGTTCATTTTATGTCTTGCTTATTGTATATTGATACATTTCTGCTCTTTCTTTTGAAGAAGGAGCTTTTGACCCAACTTGTCAACTTCTGGTTCATATATTTTAAAGGACTTGAGTGTTGGAATGGTGGTGCTTTGTGCTTTTAGGAATGGTGGCACTTGGTGTACATTCTGGTTACAGTAAACCACCTCTCGTTGCACTGACAAAACAGATTCCATTTTAATGCTTCCATTTTAGTGTAGTTATGGCTGAGGTCCTTGTAGATGATCTTTATTCTAGCACATAATGTTATTTTGACTTCTAGCAATGGAGAAAATCAGAGGTGGGGCAGACTTAATTACAATTTGAATGATAAAGGCCTAGGCCAGTGTTGTGTTTGGGTTTTTTAAGACAGTACAAAATAAGCTTATGAGTAAAAAAAATACTGCTGCAACACGTTCAGGTTCACAGCGACAACAGACATGGTGGGACTTTTTTTTTCTTTGATAATAGAGGCAGGTTTGAGGTGAGTTGTGTGATGGCTTAAAGAGATATTTTCTAGTGTGGAAAGACACTATTTCTCTTTGCTCTTACATACACAGAGACTGAGAGAAGAAAAAAGAGAGGAGAGAAGGAGGAGAGAATTAGAAAGAAAAAGACAAAGAGAAGAAGAAAGAAGAAAATGGAAGGAGGAAGAGAGAAGGAAGAGAAAAGAAGCAGAAAAATTGAAGAAAGTAGACAGATGCCCAGAAAAAGAAAGAGACAGATCAAAAGAAGAACCAAAGATTAAGGTCTAGAACAGTTCTTTATTATAAACTGTTACACTCCCTTTCCCCTATTATTTGTATATCAGTCTCAAAATGTGCTTTGGGTATTATGTGAAGAATCACATGGGTTTGGTGTTAGTAAATAACCAATTTTTTGTAATATTCAATAGCAGGCATTGTAAAGGTTTACATGCTGTAATGTTTCATAGTAGTATTTAAAGTTTTTGTCATGTGACTGTTGTACATGCTGCGGTAAACAGGATTGTGAATTCACTATGGAATGGAGACTGTTTTTAAGCTTTTTAAAATGGCCTGGTTTAGGAGAAAAATTCTAGTCTGCTGTGTCAGTAATGCTTACTCATACACTCCAGCTTTTAGAAATACTGTGATTTGCAGTAATATTTCTTTAATGTTTACTTCTTACCAGACTGTGGTTCCTTTGATGCAATTTCGGTGTTGTGCCAGACAATATGTATTAGAGTGAGCTTTTTAGTTGAGACTTCTGTTTTCTTTGTAGCTACTTAAGAAGCCTGAAAAAGATGAAAAAGACTTGGAGAGAAAAGAAAAATCCAAGAAACTGGAAAAAGAGACTCTGAGGGAGGAAAAAAATGCGAGTAGTGCATCTGCCAAACGATCTGATGGGGAGACAAAAGAAGAGAAGGCAAAAAAGTATTCTAGTACTTGCTATAAATATATATGTATCTATAACTTGTTTCCTGATTGTACTGAGGCTTAGGCTGCTCTGCCATGACCATGTTTTGAAATTCCTTTCAGACGTTTTTTCTGATACAAGGCATGGGCTGTGTTCTCTGTGGCAGTACACATCCCCATGATTACAAAAAGCTCTGTGAATTACCTGAAAATTATTCATTAGTGGACAGATTTTAATATTTTTACATCTCATTATAGGAACTCCACTAAAGAAGCCCATATGTAGGTGACTGCAGCAGGCTGTGAGCACTGTCCTTGCAATGAGATAATTATTATAACCATGGCAAGAGGAGAGCTGTTCTCCAGTTACCAATCCCACTAATTCTTGTAAAAAGTCAAAATGGAAAATGTAATTCTCAAAAGCTCCATGATCTGTTCGAGGTTCAGTTCTGCCATGTAAGAAATACAGATAAGACAGACAAATTCAGATATATTTTCAAAGCCAGAAGAGACTCACCCAGCTATGCAAGCAGGAGGCTGGGAAACTCTAGTGGTCAGTGTCCTCTCTGGCTGTCATGCATGACCTGGGCTATCACAGCCTCCCAAGAGGTCCCTAGAACCTGCCAGTGTGTCGTCTTCCTATTGCACATTTACACCACTATTACATTTACACTACTATTACTCCCAGCTCTGTTTGATGAATCTTTTGAGCTTAATTTTCAGTTTTGTTTTCATACAGATCAGAAGATGAGTGTGTAAAGGACTACAGGGACCGAGATAGAGATTTTGACAGAGACAGAGAATATGAGAGAGCACAGAGAGAGAAACTGAGGCGCCAAGAAGAGGAGCGTCGGAGGCAGAAAGAGCGCTATGAGAAAGAGAAGGTTTTTAGAAGAAAAGAGGAAGAGTTGAAAAAGGAGAGAGACTTACTCAGAGAAAAGGGAAAGAAAAGTGATCTTACAGACTTTACCAGCAGCATGGACAAATCTGAGAAAGTAACCAAAGATGATAAAAAAGAGGATACAATTAAGAGGGATCGTATCAGAAACAAGGTGCTGGATTTCTTTAAATTCATGTGTTGATTCATAGGGATCAGTTTGTGGTTTTTAGCATAAAAGCACTTCAAGGAAAGAACCATGTGGTTTCTCTGTTGAAACTTCTCCCTCTTCTGGCAACAAACTCAGCCATTGCTAGAAATGTCTGCTAAACTTTGGTTAACATTGATATTTCTTGTCACTGTGTAAGAATTAAGCCAAGAAAGCACAGGCTAAATTGAAAGACACTGATCTTTTTTAATTTGCTGACTTGTGCCATAGGCTGTCTCTTCAATGTGTTGATAGAGTATCAATAATCTGCCTGTGTCTGCTGCTGTTATAAGTGCCTGAAAATGCACCTCAAAGTGGGAGTGTGATTGAACAGGTTCCTTAAAATAGGAAACTGCAACTTGCAGAATATGGACATGTCCTGTAGGCTCAAGAAATAATGTCGAGTGTAGTTTTATCTACTCTACAAAATCTGTTTTTGCAGCATCACTGCTTGTTTTCTGTATCACTTAAGACATTATCTGGTACAAATGAAACTCAGGGTTTTGAAACTTTATACTTGGCCTCTCTTCTTGAGAGAGTGTGAACTGAACTCAACAGGAATCTAGTTACAAATAACTTCAACTATGAGCAGTGTTCTTTGTGGCTTGAACAGGGATGTTGCTTTTCAACAGAGACAACCTTTATTCGGGACAATTGAAGTTACATTGCCACCACTGTGGAATAATTAAACTTAGCCTGAAAAGTTTGATTTTGAGCCATTTCTAAAACCATAGAAATGATGCCACAATAACCATGGGAGCAAGAAGCTGTGAAAGAATCTAAATAGTTTTGATTTATTTCAGGATCGCCCAGCAATGCAGCTGTACCAGCCTGGAGCCCGAAGCCGGAGCAGATTGTGTCAGTATGAAGACAGTGCTGCAAAGCCCCCAGATCAGGGAGTGGATAAGAAACAAGAGGGTGAGACCAGTCACACGAAGGAAGAGGAGTGACTGGTGTGCAAGCCTTATGTGTTCTGTCTGTGCAGCCAAAGAGCACGTCCTGCGCAATCCAGAAGTGCCTTCGGAGCGAAGAAGGAACAAAGGAAGAAAAGGGGGCATTGTGCTGTTGGATGTTTCTGGTTAAAGAACCTCAGTTGTAGATTTGGAATTTGAAATGTGTTCTCATTGTAATATTTTCAGTTATTTGAACTTATTTTCCCAGCATCTAACTACAACAGAGAAGAGAATCTTTGCGAAATAGAAAAGACTTCATGGCCTTAAATTTGATAATAAATGAGTTGTGGTCAGGAGGGGATGACACCTGGATCAAAAGCCAGAGCTCTACTGTAAGGCAATTGGAGCCAGTGTTGGATGCACTTAAGCAGAGGAAGCTTGGAGTTGCCTGGAGTTAACACAGGTGTTGCTATGTTGTGTGGTGCTCCTACCTGAGGCAGTGAAAGCTAAAGTGTGTCAGTCTAGCACTGAGATACATACACAGGCTGGGGTTGTTGAGGTACCAGTTGACAAGAGCCTTTTGGCACATAAGCAGAACATCTGGCAGTGCAGTAACCATATTAGGGAGGGAGAGACTGTCCTCTTCAGTGGTTCTCTGGATAAAGTAACTTAAGTTGGAGTGTATGAATAAGCTGGCTTAATAGTTGAATATGTCTTGATAAATTCTCATGTAAAGTCTCCCTACACTGAAATGCTTATTTTTAATCAAATGTAGCTGGTTTGGGCATCCTGGTTTTTTTTCCAGCATCTTCCCATCTCTCAAGTCTGAAACACTTCTGAACTCCTGCCTTCTCAGAACTGCTTCCTCTTCCGTCATAACTTGAAGTATTGTTTTACAGCCGAGAACGAGACTTCGCCAGTAGCAGCTTCTCCCAAGCTAGCGAATTTTAGCCATAGCTTTTTTTTTTTTTTTTTTTTTTTTTTTTTACTAAACCCAAATAAACTCGCACAAACTCGCTCGGCCGCCGCCATCCCTCACTGCTTGCGGGACCGCCGGGCCGGCAGGGGGCGCTGCGCCCGCGCCCCCATCGCCGCTCCGCCCCCTCCTT
The DNA here is from genome assembly GCA_013399225.1 of Rhipidura dahli. Lineage (NCBI taxonomy): Eukaryota > Metazoa > Chordata > Aves > Passeriformes > Rhipiduridae > Rhipidura > Rhipidura dahli. Next base: position 547,889 of record VXAC01007927.1, read on the forward strand.
TCCGCCTTCTCGAACGCCGCCATCGCTGGGACGCCACGCCACTCCGCGCCATGGTGAGACATCCGCGGCCATCCGCGCCCTCCCGCCGCGCCCCGAGCCCTCTCCCTGAAGCCGCCACGCTCGGGGGTCCCGGCGGAGCGGGGCGGCCGCGGGGGAGCGGGAAGGAGCCGGGTACAGCATTCCCGGCTCGCCGAGGCCTGGCGGAGCCGCGGCTGGGCCGGAGCTGTGTGAGGGACTGACCGCTGCGTTCTCTTGCAGTCGTCGCATAAAACGTTCAAGATCAAACGCTTCCTCGCCAAGAAGCAGAAGCAGAACCGGCCCATCCCGCAGTGGATTCGTATGAAAACCGGCAATAAGATCAGGTAATGAGCTCCGCTGGTGCCTTCTGAGGAGCTGCGGCCGCGCAGGCTTAGTCTGGCGGCCTGGGCGGTGCGGGCCGAATGCGGGAGCTGATGGCGTGTATGCCAGCAAAAGCGCAGTTTTGTGGCCGTGAGGGCCACGCAGGTGAGGCCTCTTGAGGCAGCGTGGGGTTTCCATGCCATTCTGTTCTGTAGTGGTTTTGCACCAGTGCTTTGCAAGTGTCACAGACTTCCAGTGATGGTACATGTAATGTGAAAACTTGAATTTTTCGGGTGGGTGATTTATTCCAGATTTGTACCCTGGTAGCTTCTCTGTTCCTGATGTTCCCCTTCCTTGTCTTCTCTCATAGCTGCTTCTCTGGGCTCCTGCATTTTCAAGGAATAGTTCCTGAGCATGGGAACTCCAAGGTTCAGGGGATGGTGTGTAAGGGAGCAAAGGACTTGTTGGATGTATAAGAAATCAGATTGATAGTATGAGATGCTTGGCACCTGAATGCAGAATTAACTTGCCATAGTTCCTTGCTTTCCTGTTGTGTTTGTTCTCAAGCATTGTGCTTAAGGAAATGCTGAGTGCTTCGATACTAGGTGCACGTGGGGCATGCACGGGGTGGTGCCTGTCCAGTGCCTCTAGTTAAAGGTTGAAGCATAGTTTGGTCACTCATGCTGTCAGTTTTTTATCTTATACATTCCTTTATCTGGGCTTTTTAAGGCAACAGAATTCCTTCTTCTCTTTCTTTCTTTGTTCTAAGCAGTGAGGAGAGCAGCAGCAGCCTGAGTCAGCCAGTGACACAGCACAACATTGCTAGGTTCTGTTCTTGTAGCTGCTCCCAATTTGTTTCTAGGAAGGATGAATGGTGTGTGCACTCAGCTGGATCCTTGTCTTCCACATGCCAGGTTACAACTGGGTTCTGTTTTAGCTAAATTGCAGTACTTTGAAATACTGGACCATAGGGTAAAATCAGATTTTTATCTCCTGGCATTTGAGCAGCTGGGTCATCAGTTCTGTCCAAGCTTTGTGTTAAAGCAGGCTGCAATTGCAGTGCTTCCTGCTGTGGGAGTGCTGCCATTTTCCTGCTGAGAGCAACTCTGTTAATACTGTCTGGTTTCACCCACACCCTGGTGAAAGCATTTGTTCTTAACATGGACAAGTACATGCTCACAAATTAATGTGCTTTCCTGAAAGAGACTTCTTCATGTGCTGTTCTGCTTTCATGTTTAACAGATGTGTGTGTGCACTTTGCTAATTCACTCTGCTTTTGTCTTAGGTACAACTCCAAAAGGAGACACTGGAGGAGGACTAAACTGGGCTTGTAAGAGAGAGTGCACCGGGAGCTCTAATGAACACTGGTCTTTCTGTGTCAGATCGATAACACCCTCAAGCCATTCCTTCTGTGGTGCTGGACTGCAGTCCCCAGTGTGGGGTTTTTATAAGCTGGTCTGGGATGTTGATGTTAACTGGGAAAATCTTTGCATCTGAAACATGCAGACTGTGTTCTATTAGTGTTCTTTCAGGCATCACCATGAGCATTGACAGTGCACAGGCTTACTAATAAATATGGACCTGAATGACTTCGTTGAAATTATTTCATACATATGTGGTGGGATTGTAGCAATGTTACTTATATCTCACTTAGTTTGAGGAACCTTGGCAGCTCTTTTCAGGTAGAGAAGGCTATTCCTTTTCACTGACTGTCAACCTTCAGGAGCAAAGTTCCAATTTAAAAAAAAGTAAAAATCAGAACTGAAGAAAATCTCTTACAAAATGCGGTAGTGTAGAGTGTAGTACAAAATGTCTGTGTGTTCTCTCAAATATTAAATAACCTGAGTTTTGTTTAGAAGTCGGTGTTGGTTTGATAAGTCAATGCCAACCACAGGTGCAGCTTAGTATAAAATATTCTCAGCAGATAGGGAGAAATTTAAGATATGGCTCAAAGGGACAGTTTGCAGCTATTGAAAAAAAGGAGAGGAAAAAGGGAATTAAAGGTCTCTGGGTAGTTGGCACTCAGCTCCCCCGTGTTGGTATTCTCTGCTGGGGCTTGTGAAACCAATTTACTACAGGGAAGTGGAGCAGGCTGTGGCTCTACACCCAGTCCTTTCCATTCTGCAGTGCCAAGATGCAGTAGCTGTTCTGGTCAGCAGGAAATCCCTGTTGCTGTGAGCCTGTTCTCAGCTGGAGCAAAGCCCATCCTGACACTGAGGGCTGCCAAGGTACAGGTTTGTTCCTGGGTTCAGCCTGTCATGGTGGGTCCATTCCTGAGAGGTAGCTTCCTGAGGAAGCTTCAGACTGCCACACCACCTGTGTTGCTGCTTTTCACATTGAAGGTAAATAGATCTCTTTTGTATTGCAACTCAAAGCAAATAACACTGGGCACAGCATGTGCTGAACAGGTAAATACTAAAAAATACACATCTTGCTCAGAGGTCATGAGGTCTCTCCCTCCTAAGGTGTGCTGCAGGGTTTTGTCAGGGTGAGCAAGGCTGGGATTTTTACCAACTCCAGGCTACTTCAGAGGTATCCTCTAGCTTCTTACCCGGTCTGGTAAGAGTCTGGACCCTAGTTCATCATCAGGGGGAAGCAGTAAGTCACTGCAACAGGAATGCAGCAAACAGCATTGCCAGAGATGTTTGAACAGAGGCTCACGTGCTGCAGCCACTTTGACCCCAATGATTTTTAAATCTCTTCTGCACTCTTTTCTTTGAAGCAAGCATTCAGGAAATAACAGCACCGCTGAGGGTTGGAATTCTGCCTTGGAGCCCAACGAACCTCCCCCAGCCTCTCCACTGCTGGCAGGCAAAGCTGCTCATAGAGTTTCTCAGATCTGGCTGAGGAGGAAAACTAATTTTAAGGACTTGAGAATGGAAAGAGACAGTTTTTTTCATGGCACCTGTGGGAAAACTTACCTGAGTGATGGATTGAACAATTTATTACTATTTTTTAGAAAATCTCCCTATTACTATCATGACTGTGATACTTTTATTAGATGAAAGTAGCTTTTACTAAAACTGTTTTGGAAAATAACCCCTTGTATTGCTTTCCCTGTTTGACTGAATCTGCTTTTCAAACTGGTCATTAAGGGATAGCACAAAGTAAGTTTAGTACAAATTAAACTTGGGTTAAACTCAGTCTTCTGCAGAACCTTAACCAAATAAATATCTCTGGGCTTGAAAGTTTTCTGTTGTCTGTGGCAGCTCTCTTTGCCCTCTCTTCCCTGTGAGAGGGGATCAAGAATCTCCAGAACTGGGCTACCACAGGATTAACTGAGACATCAACAGAAGCTTTAAAGAAAAAAGATTTGAATATTCAAGTCCTTTGATTTTGGTGGGTATGTTTTGTTTTCTGAGTGAAAAGTGAAGTTAGAGCTGATTGTATACTTGAGGAATATTTTTTAAACATGTCTATATCCAAATCAACTGCCTTTCTGTAGGGATGAAAATGAACTGAGTGAAACAAAGGGGAGGGCCACTGGAAGATTTTTTTTTTTTTCTCATTGGAAAGGAACCCAGCCAGGGCAGGGGGGTTGGCATGGTGAGTATGTTGTAACACATCTAGAGAAGCAGATTTCTGGTCCTGTTTCTGAAGTCCCCACCTAATTTGTCTCAGCATAGAATACAGGGTCAAACCCATGACCAAAAGATGGGGGGGAAAAGCTGTCTTTAGAGTGTTTTGGTTATCTGTCAAGGGGAGGCAATTACTGAAAATCATTTTGTCATATTTAAATGCAGCATTTGTCAGCAAAATTTTACTTTCAAATGGAATATTTAAGTCCATGTTTCCAGGTGGAGTGTGACTAAGCCACAGGTACTATTGTCAAGGAAATGGCTTCTTCAAGGAAATTCTCATTAATTCAACCGTTTACTCTGTGCCTTAGTTAGAGGAGCGTTTAAGAGGCATCCTGTGCCCCTTCCCTGACAGCTGCAAAAGGGTGACAGAAGACTAATAGGTCAAAAATATTTTGTCAGTCCTATTTGTCTTATCAGCAGCACTTAGGTTACCAGAACTTGACACCAGTGCTGTTCATGGAGTTTGTGCTGGCATGAGCAGACCTGTGAGAAGACAGCCTGCTCTCCCATGGCATGGATGTGACCACAGCAGTTCCAGAAGGAGCTGTGTTGCAAACTTCTTCAATCTGTTAGAGCTAAAGCATATGTAAAGATCTAAGATGTTGTAGATCAGGCATTAAATCTAGTCCTACTGTGTTCTGTATGTATCTGCTGCTGACCTCAGGGTTTAAAAAGAAGGATGTCCATACACATCTGTATGTCCACTCAGGCACCTGGACTGGGCATTATCCAGTCAATGAATCCCTGTTCAATCATGTGGAGGCTACTCTTCCACATATCTTTACTGCAGACTGGATTACTTTGGTGTCCAAGCAGCATTTCAAAACACAGTCTGAATATAACTGGATCTGAATATAACTTTGCTCAGAACTGAATATAACTTTGCTCAGGATCTGTGAAACCCCCAGGCTCAAGTTCCCTGGGGGAAGTTACCTGCGTGTCTTTGTGTATCTTTCTGCATCAAGCTTCAAATTCACCCGTGTAGCCAGGCCGTATCACCTGGAGTCCCTCGGTCACTCCTGCAGACCCACTGAAAGGCAGCTGGAAAGAAACCATAACTGCCCTCCCAAAGGAGGTGTCCCTGCAAGGGCTGCCTTGGGGAACAGAAACTCCCCAGTTCCTGTCTGAGAAGCACTTTTCAAACAGGACTGCTATTTCAGGGCGTAGGAGTAGTCTCATGCTGATGAAAAAGAGGAAGAGGCTGCTGTTTTTCTGACGATATTTTGAAGCAGTTCTGGCCTTTGAGAATGTAAAAAGCAAGTTGAAATCATCAGGGCAGAGCTCTACTTGGTGAACAAAACACAAAGAGACAAGAAGAGGTTTTGCACTTTTAATGCAGTGACTGAGACATACATGCACTGTTATGCTGCTGCAGCGATGTTCATCAGAGTTTCATTTTTGAGCATGACCTCAGTAGCAATAAAGATAATCTCAATCTCACAGCCTTCCCATACCTTTTCCACAGTTTCCGAGAATGAATCATCTTTCCAGAGCTGTTCTTTAATCTGCACAGGAGCCACCACATGCTGCCCCACTGGTGTCATTCCTGCCTCCTTAGCTCTGGCCCCCATTCCTAATGGGGTTGAGCATTTCAGGCTTCCTGGGATGGGGATCTCCAGGGAAGGGCTGCCAGTGTGAGTTGTTTTGCACTTTGAAAGGCTTCTCTTAGCCTGGACTCCTCTCACAAACAGGGCCCTTAGCTCTTACTCTACTGAGAATCGGCTTTACAAACAGCTGTCATAAACAAACATCAACCCAGAGAAGGTGCATATGGCAGGGATCAGGGGATCTCACAGGGAGCTGGAAAGCATTTGCAGCATGGGATCCACACATGGTGGGTCAGCATCCTCCTGTGGGCATGCGGGATGTTGGAGAAGCAGCTCCCCGCAGTGGAGCTGACATGTGAGCCCCTGCCATGGGAATCTGCTGGGATGCAGCAAGGAGTCCCCATCCACAGGGGCACAGGGCAAAACCCCCTCTGCAGAGAGGCAGATTTTTGGAAGGGCTGTCCCAAGGTAGTGCTCCCAATGGCCACGGTGCTCTACACATACACCAGAACAGCCCCAAAAGACCACAAGACCCAGGGTGGCCATGGTGCCATGGTTTAACCCTCACTTGGCCAGGATTTTGAGCACCCAAGTTCCCAGCTCCCTGCAGGCTTTTCTGGCTGCTATCCAGCATGAGCTTACAGGTGAATGGGGCCAGGAGAGCTTCAGCGCCCATGGAAGAAAGCAAATGCCTGCCTAACAAAGCCTCGGAGAGTTGACAGGCTCCAGGAGTGCTGGGCTTTTCCCTCGGCCCCAGAGTCCACAGAGTCCTGCCCTGCCCCAGCCTCTCTGGATGACTTACAGTTGTTGTTGGTGTTGTGAGAGCGCAGGTGGACCAAGTCCTCCTCCAAGGCCCCTGCCAGCTCCTTCAGGTCCCTGGAGGTGTGTGCTGGCAGGTACTGCCAAGCCTTGCGCCCGTTGTGGTCCCTGCAGGTGGTGTCCGCCCCGTAAGCTCCCACCAGCACCTTGATGAGCACCTCGTGTCCCTGCAAGGCAGCCAAGTGCAAGGGGGTGAGCCCGCCGCTGGCTGTGGGGATGTTCATGTCGACAGGGTAACCTTTCTTCTGGGCATGGGAGATGACCTGGATGAAGCTCTCGTGGTGGCCATGCTTGGCAAGCCAGTGGAGAGCAGTGAAACCTGTCACAAAGTCTCTCCTGGTCAGCAGGCTGGGATCCAGGTCCAGCAGCTTGATGATGCTGTCCGCATCACCCTCGGCCACCGTCAGCAGCCATGCGTGCTCCAGGGGATCAAGGACAAGGGGCAGCAGATCAGGGCTCTGCTCAGGCTTCTGCTCTTGGTGTAGCCCTGCAGGAAGACTGCTGGTGTTGGAGGTCTTCTGAGCAGTGGCAAACCGTATGGTGCTGCCAGGGCTGTTGCTCTGCAGGAGGATTTCCTTCAGCTCCTTCCTCCGGGTACTGCTGGGGCTAGTGGAGGACCTGCCTGAAGTCCTACCCCAGCTCCCCAGGCTGTGCCTGCCCCAGTTGATGCTTTTTTTGGTGTCCATCTTCTGTAGCGTATGGAAACGCTCTCTGCTCTCCAGGGCGGCTGGGCAGAGACGGGAGCTGCGGGCCAGACTGCCCGCTCGGGGCTGGGCAGCATCCAGGAAGGAGAACCTCCGGGAGATGCCAGCTACCTTCTGCTCTGCCACGGTCTTCTCCGGCTCCTGCCGGGCCATGGCGGCGCCTCTCGCAGGGCTGCCCCAGCAGGGCACAGCTCACGCTCCCCAGCTCTCACCCTGCTCTCCCCAGCTCTCACCCTGCGCTTCTCTTCCCGGCGGTGGGCGAAGGAGGAACCGATTCCGCACGGCGGGAGAGCATGGCGGCGGAGCCACGGCGCTGCTGGGGCGGTGCAGGTGACCTTTGGTCACGCTGTGTCCATGGCTGCCGCCGGTGCCGGGCACAGCCTCAAACACGGGCTGGCTCTGCCTGCGGCGTCACAGAGGGAGCGCAGCCGGGAATACAGGAGGGTGCGGGAATGCAGGGAGAGTGCGGGAATACCAGGAGGATGTGGGAACACAAGAGCCTGCGGGAGTACAGGGAATGTGTGGGAATATACGGAGCATGTGGGAATACAGGGATCATGCAGAACCAATGAACCGGGCAGAGGCACGGGGGTCCTGGGCAGCTCAGTGCTGATGTTACAGCAGAAATTTATGAACTGTATTCTCCTGTCTGAACAGTCTCGTTTAACACTGCTGGCTTATCATTAGTACCTGAAGTAGCCAAAGCCTTAGGCTGTAAGAGCTGACCAAACATAAACTTTTGATAAAAGAATGCTGCTAACAAAGCACTCTTGGAATTCAGAAGATATGAGCAGAATGGAGATGATAAGGACCGAGGAGACAATCCCAGGAGAATGAAGTAACATCAGAAGGCAGCCAGCCCAGCTCCAGCGAAACCTAGCAAGAAATCAAGACGATGCCAACCAGAATTTAGTGATTGACTTAGATTGGGTGATAAATGTCAGGGCTATAACTGAGAGGTTTGAATTGGGGTGGGGGTTCGTCTCTGGAAGCACCAGCTTGAGCTGTAACCAAAGAACTAACAAAAGACTCATTGGAAACATTCACTTGAACTCAGCATTCATAGCAGGGTCAGACGCTGTTACATTGTCTGGCATGTGTAAATCCATGACACTGGTCCCTGGGACACTTCCTCTGACCCCAGCAGCAGCCCAAGGTTGTTTTACTGAGGCACTTGCCTTACAGCCCCCCTGAAATAGCTCCCCGTGACTGCAGTGCTTCTGCTTGATGCTGTGCTCAGGAAGGCCTAGGTTACTGCCCAAAGAGACCATGTTCCCAGCGGCTGGTGGGTCTTTCTGATGTAAGGGAGACCCAGTCTGGGACTGTGTTTGGGTCCTTGCCACCCAGTGTTTTATCCCACGGGGAATTTGGCCTTCCTCTCTTGCCCTGATTCGCTTTGTAGCACAGTCCCTGCCTGGTGCTGCTGGCAACAGCAGCCACCAGTAGTCTGCGCCCTAATTTTGTTAGAAATCAGGACAAATTCTTCTTCTGCCCAAAAGCCCCCAGTCCTCTTTCTCTCAAGAGGTTTGTTACCCATGACTGCTCTTACACCCATGGCTGAACTGTCACCAGGTAGTTTTGCAGCTGGTCAGGCAGCTAAAAGCCACACCAGCTCCTTGAACCGTTTTTCTTTACCTTCCCTAAGCTTTAGCCCTGCTCTGACTTGTCCTGAGCTGGTCGTCAGCCCTTAAGGGTCTTTGCCTTTTCCCAACCACTTGGACCAGTTTTTCTGGGATGTGTGGGGAGCTGGCATAATCTCAAACCCCAAACAACTGGTGGTGAAAGCGTAATTGTCCCCTTGCTCCCTTTCTGGAGCTGTCCGGTTTTTTCACTGGGTTTTGGCGGTTTCTGTGGGCTCAGGGAGACAGAGCACTTGAGCCACACAGCCATGGGATCCTGGTGAACAGTTGAAAACACTTGGGTGGCATCTGGGGAAAACAAGGAGGGAAATAAGGAGCTGCTCTTGGGGAATGAAGGCACTTAATGGTGCAAAGCAAACCTTCCATTTAGGGCCACCGTGGTCATGCCTGCATTAGCGACTGGACACGCTAGGTGACCTCTGACCATGATAAAACCAGGTTGACAACCTTGGGGACTTTACTCGGGAGTCCAGGGGTCGGGAAAGTTACTTTGGATAAGCACTGAGTTTCCTCTCTCAGCCTTGTTTGCTGCTTGTGCTGCCATCAAATGAAGGGAAACCCAAGTGGCACCAGCTACACCCTCGAATCTACACCTGCAGATATGCTCATGATAGGCCGGGAGCTGAGGCTGCACCGCCGAGACGAGCGGGGCCAGGACGAAGCTGTGGTGCCACTGGGAACAAACTTGGCAGAGCCGCATTCAGCCGGGTGTCGGGGCAGGCCTGAACCGTGCGGCGGACATAGGACAGGTCAAGTGCGCGAATTGCATGGACATTCTGCTTGAAATAGCAGCTCATCTGCTGAGGCTGGGGGACCTGAACGGACCCAAACCCCGAACCCCAGTCCGGCCTCCCCGGGCTGCACGGCTCCGCCCCGGCCCGGCCCGTGTTACCGGAGGGACTGCAGGGCATCGGGACGGGTCCCCCTGGGCCTTCCTGAGGAGTAGGCGCGGGGAACCCTTCCCCGAGATGCGAGCGGTCAGGGGCCGAGGGGCCGCAGAGGCAGCCGGGCAGCCAGCTGGGCCGGGGCTCGGGAGCCCCGGGCCGAAGCTCCCCGCTCGCCTGGCCCCTCTCGCCGCCGCCCTGAA
>VXAC01007927.1:557769-584859 GCA_013399225.1 Rhipidura dahli
GGGTTGGCCTTTGGGGGCCGACCCGAGGGGAGCTGGGGTTACCTGGGGTAGAGGATGTTGGGGTCACCCCCCGCTGCAACCCGGCCCGGCGACCTTGGGTTGCCCGCACCGCGGCGGGCCGGGGCTCCTGCCCTGCCGGTGCCCCCGGGCCCGGGCCTGGCCACGGCCGGACCTGCCGCGCTGGCCGGGCTGCAGCGCTGGGGAGGCCTGGCCCTGCATCTCTTACCCAAGTCTGGGGGCCCTTCGCCGGGCCAGGGCACGGCAGTGGCATCCCTGTCTCTCCGGGAACGCTGCTCTCCTCCCAAAGAAACCATCACCCCTTGCTCGGTCGTGCGTGATGTGGGGAAGGAAGGTCTCCAGTCCGGCACCGTGTGCCGCGGAGAAGCTGTGGGAGCTGAAAGCTGGCGCCGTGTCCCCTCTGCGCTTTGTCCCCGAGGGTCCGCGGTGATGTCCCCGCGGGCCACCGGCCGCCGCCGTGCTCGCCCGCCTGCCTAGCGCGGCTCAAGATCCCTGTATGTTTGCGGAGAATTAGCCAGAAGAGGAGCAGAGGGAGTAGAGCCACCTCTGCGTTTGTCTGAGAAATGCTAAGGAGGCATTTGTAACGCGTTTGCATGTGGAAAGCTTTTGTCTGTGGTTTGATGGGCTTCCAACTTTCATGTCCATGTGTTAATACAGAAGTAGTACTTGAGGTGCGTGCCTGCCATTTCGTCTCCAAAGCAGTATGGTTTAGCATGGACCCAGTCTTGTTGAACGGGTAGATGTACCCATTCCTTGCCAGTTTGTGATGTTATTTCCTCCTGGACATAGCCATTGCCTTGTATGTAACTGCCAAAATATGTGAAGTGACTCAGTTGCTCCCCTGTCTTTAAAAGAAATTGAGTGTTGTGCTTTCCTAAGATCATGTACAGGAGCTTGAGACATCTTCTTGCGCCCTGGAATGAATTTATGATACTGCACAGCCTTGCTGGGAAAGCTGGCTGTGAGACAGACTTGAAATTAGTGTACTGCAAATTGAAAATGTCCTTTTACGGACAAATGACTTGTCAGCGAAGGTCTTGGGCATCTGATCATGGCCATGGTTCATGGAGCAGTCAGCTGTAATGTCCTGGTGGTGCAGAGGGCTCTGTGTGTGCCAACAGGGTTAAAGGTGTGAGAGCTGGGGCTGGATTTGTGGGGGAGTTGGGGTTACCACCCTGCCATTGTCCCAGAGAACCCTTGATCAAGCCCACACTTATTGCAGGGATGGTCGATGGAACCCTTTTCTCCCCAGGTGGGCAGGGTGGCCTTGTCGCCACCAAGCTGAGCCCCTTCTCCTGTTCTCTGCCAGTGGGCAGGATGGGTGCAGAGGACCAGCTTGCCAGGCACTGTCCAACTCTCAGTCTCTAGTAGAGGTCAGAAAAATCATTGCAGCTGCTGTTAGTGATATGTATCTTCTAATTGCTGGAGGAGACTTCTCCTGGGAATGTATCCAAACCGCATGGCATTTCTGCAGCCTTTTGTCAGGGACATAAAGAAGTATAGTCTTACGAGCTGTCAGATTTTGAAATTTCGGAAGCACTTGACTGTTTGTGAATGTTGAATGGCTGAGTGATGCAGTGCTTCTGGAGAGGGTGGTTGATGGTCAGGATCTTTGGTGGGACACTTCTTGCTTTCCATGGGGCCTGCTTCAGAACTATTTCCCCCCACTTTTCTGGTGTGTTTCTTTTATATTCTTTATCTTTTGTCAGCTGAGCAGAAAGAAATAATACAAAGTCTTTATCTAGACTTTACATTGCTGATTTACATTTATCTCATGGAGGATGTTTATACTGTCTGATGGATAATTCTTTCATTACATGGGAGAATTACATACTTGTACAAGTGAGAAATAATTGGTACAAGTATTGCTCTAATTTGCTGTTTAATCAAAGCCAAATGCAGTCTGGGGAAGTGAATACCATAACACCAAGGTCATGAGAAGGGATCTTATGATGTTCTGGCTTAAAGACCATGTGAAAAACGTTGGCGTGGAAACCTGAATTCAGGTTCTGCTTTGCTTTCACATTTGACTTCTTGAGCAAGAGTTGTCTCAGGTTTGGAGGTTAAGCCCCCAGGTCTCAGCATTAAGGGCAGCAGAGGGGCAGGAGGTGGCTGCTGTGAGCCCTTGGCAGCCGTGGTGGAGCTCTGTGAGTGTTGCTTGATTTGGTTTTGTTGCAGGTTGGTTCTGTTGTGTTTGTTGCAGCTGTTTGGAAATCTTCCTAAGGGAAATCTTCCTCAGGGTTTGAAGTGATTCTCATTTGGGAAGAGGTGAGAAGTTGTGCCAGAAGTACTAAGTGTCAGTTGTCAGTGTCCTGAACAGAAACACTCAACTAGATGAAGTATTTGTACTGCAGCCTTTGAGAGCAGTTTTGTGCTGTGTGGGCCTCATTTGGACACTGGGTCCCGTGGGTTCAGAGCTGTAACTCTATTTATTTGCTGTGCTCTGCCTGAATGTCACCAAGTGGAGGCTTTGCCTTTGCCATGGTATCTTTTCTCATCATTCCTTTAGACCTGGCCACAGAAATAGTCCCAAATATGCAGCGTTGACATTTGCAATGAGCAGCACCATTGTGTGTGTTCGGCTCCAAGGATGTCGGGAGGTGACAGTGCTGTACCTGCTTGTTGTGCAGAGTAGATCAGGGCACAGATGTGCATTCAGCAAGATTTTCCTCTAATCGTTTTTTCATCTCAAGAACTCAGGAGTGATTCAAACACCTGGAGACAAAATCTTGCCCCTTTTATATAAACTAATAATTAATGTGTGGTGTTTTCAGGCTTGGGGTCATTCATTATAACATCTTTGTATTTTCCACATGATTCATATAGTTTCTGTAAGAATTAGAGTAGGTAGCGATGGCTTCTGTGGCATGGAGAAGCCCTAACAAAAGGCTGTGCAAATCCTTCTAAGAAAGGAAAAAGTAAAATAGCTTCTCCAAGTGGCTGTTCCTTACTTTCACTCTGCAGTAGCCCTGCCTGATATAGCAAGAGAACGTGTTGCTCTTTTTGTTCTTTTAATCTTGTTTGTGACAAATATGCTTCACTTCCTCCCAAGCAACAACAGCCCATCCTGTCTAGGCAGGGGGTCACTCTGTATATGGGGAAAAAAAGGCATCTAGTATGTTGGTGTGGTGCCAGTGTTCACACTGGCTTTCCAGAGATTCCATCTTTGTCTTCATTCTAAGAAGATGTAACCTTAAAATAGAGAGTACAAAGGACTCTCAGCCATCCAGTGCTCACTGATGCTCCTGGAAAAAGCCTTCATGCATACTGTAGTTAAACTTTGTTTAGCTTGTTGGTACCTATTTATATGTTTCAAATTTGATCTGGTTTTGAAGATGAATAATGGAAGACAGTCTTGAACACCTTACAGCAAAAAGCTTATGAGCTTAATGTATGCTCCTTCAGTGTTGAACAAGGGGATCCAAACCTACATTTAATATATACCCAGGATGACTAATCAGTGTGTTCATATGTTGTTTATGATGGTGATGTTTATATATAGCAGTGCTCTGGTACAGAGACACCATTTGGTGCCTGAAGACTGGTGACTTGTTCTGTTTCTTGGTGGATCGGACAGAAGTTGTTTCTTTTCTCTCCACTGGTTTGGTAACTGCTGTCAACTTTCTGATATGTGTCAAAACCAGTTTTATCTTAAAACATTATTTCTTTTTTTTTTTTCCACTGCATCCAATCTCTTGATGCCTTGGCCAAGGAGTCTGTAGATTTTTAGGCAGAGTAGCACAATATACCTTATGGCTGCATACTTAACATGGAGGCTCAGCTGCTGTGACTGGAAATCACATTTTGCAGTGGTTGTTTCCTGGCCTGTACCAGGCGTGAAGTGTGGTTTAACTGCATTGTAAAACCACAGGTGACGAGAAAAAGAACCTACAGGAAATGACTTACAGACTGAATTCTGTGTGATGGTAAATGCCTCCTCTTAGCTGAGTGGCTTAACTTCTACCATTTATTTTGTTCCATCTCGATCACACTTATATTTAGGGATGAGGGGATGATTTGTTCTTAATGAGAGCCCACACTCCTGCCCACGCTTCCTGGGGAGAGTAGTGTTCAAGCAGTCTACCAATGGTGTGGTTTTAAGGCTGAATATTAAAAATACGCTTGATATTTCTCTTTCCCCAGGAGCCGTCTGCCGATGGTTCTCTCTTGTGCCTTGGCGGGCTCTGTCCCCCCCATCTGTTCTTCACCAGGACAGTGGGGCTGTCGCTGCAGATCCAAAACTCCCATGAGGTTCCCCAGTGCTGGGGTTTTGTTTTGGTGAATGCAGTTTAGGAGAGTTTGAGTGTGTTGTCACAAAATCTGTGTGTCTGATGGTCTCACTTTCTTCTGCTTTAGCTGATTCTGCGTTACTGGACCTCACAAAGGCAAAACCTAGAATCTGTGGGGAAGCCTGAGTGCCTTCCTCATGAACATGTCATTAGGAGGGAAGGTGCTCAGGAATTAATGAAGCGCCATATTTGGTGAACATCTTGTCAGGAAGAGTCAGACTAATACACAAAATATGGCTAAGGGGAAACATATTTACACATCACAGACTGGTAAATATGGTTAATGGTTGAAGTGTATTTGGAGCCTCATATCTGAAAAAAACCAAACAACCCAAACCCTCAACAGCAAAACAGTAACAAGGCAAATAATCATCCTGACAGGCTACTGTAGTAAGTGCACTCCTTGGGGATGTTTTCCTAGCCTAAAATACCAGTGCCATTAGCAGAAGAGGGAAAACCAGTATGCCTGTCCCTATAAACAGGCTTTCAAGATATGTGAAAGCATGATTCTGAAGAAAGAAATTCAAAATCACACCCTAGAAACTACTGCCTTTTGGCTGTAGTATTTTTTGCAAACTGATGGAAGGCTAGAGGGGAATTTTCTGATTTTCACACCAAAATGCTTTTTTAAGAAAAGCCTTTGTTTCAGAGAAGGAAATACCTTTTTGGGGCTGCAGGAGGACAACTTTCTAGTACACACCAATACGGGGTGCAGCACTGACTCTTCATTTTGCCTGGTGCAATTTCTGAGGCTGAGCTTCCATGTGGCCTGTTTTACTGCCATCTGGGCAGGGTTGGGACCCAGGGTGCCTTGGCAGACTGGCCAGGTGAAAATTTCTGACCCCCCCTCCTGAAGCTTGTAGCTGTTCTGGGCATGGAGCACCACATGTTCTGCTTGGCTGGGGAGACCAGATTAGTGGTGTTGAGCGCAGGAGAGAGCAGGGTGCAGGAGCAGCTTCTTGGGAAGTGCTTTGGGTGGCTGGGAAAGAGCAGCCCTTGCTCCCCAGCAGGAGGTTTGGGTGTCTCCACTCCCAAACCCTCGTGGCAGGCTCCTTATAATGGGTCTGTGGGGTTATAAGCAGCTCAGTTCTGGACACTTTTTCTCTGCTTTGTTTTCCTGTAGGTACAGTTTTCCTTACTATTTCTAGCTAGTTTCAATAATTGCAGCTGTGAATGGGAATTACATATGAGTTCCAATTCACATAAAGTGAATAATAATAGGCTTGTAGGAGGAGGTGTCATTAATATATTGTTTTGCACAGAGGATTCTTTTTGTTTTCGGTATAAGGTGAGACTTGAGTTTCTGTATATTTTCTCAAGAAACAAGTGTTTTGTTGCCTCTTCATTTCAGCAGCTGTGTTTGTGTACATGTTTTGCACATTTTAGTGTTTTTCTGTCCAGGCTACCTTCAAATGTGTGGCAAATGAAATGTTCTGTTTGTGCCTTCTGGAATTGTTTTTGAGAAGAGTGAAGCATGATGACATGATTGACAATATCTGTACAAATCTCTGCTTGGACTGTGCAGTTGATTCCACTTGGGAGGTCTTACGGGTTTATACAGAGAAATATATTTTGCTTGAAAATGACACAACTATTTCATTGTATTTCAGGGCGAAGGCTGTCGTACTGTCCCGCTTTCCGGACATGTGGGATTTGATAGTTTGCCTGACCAGCTGGTTAATAAGTCGGTTAATCATGGGTTTTGTTTCAACATCCTGTGTGTGGGTGAGTATTTCCATTTTGGGAAGTTCTCTTGATGAAAAGTTTTCTGCAGCTGGATGTAGCTTGTAGGTTACAGCACTAACAAGGTAGCTTTGATTTAAATTTCCCCCAGTGTTCTATTTTCAGTAACAAGATTTACTGGTGCTCTGGGAAATCCCCACTGGGGTACTGCAGTGTGGCTTTTTACCAAGCAGTGAAATAAAATGCCTAAAATCACAGGCTGTTATTATGATCTTTCTTTTCCTCAAATGTTTGAACTTCACATTTTTAAAAGAAAATAGGTACTCATCCCAGAGTACTTTATCTTGTTTGGTTAAGTATCAAAGAATTACCATTATTATTATTATTATTATAACAAAATACTAGTTGTGTTCCTCTTAAATCACTAAAAGCTATTTTTTTTTCCTCCTTTCTGTGCATACTTGAATTAAGAGAGTGTCTGGCCAAGCCTTAACTGTTCAGACAGTTATCCAAGCTGCCATGTGGTGTGAATCACAGCTGGGGCCTGGCACTGTAGCAGGAGTTGGTGTCTGTCCCTGCAGTCCATCTCACAGGCCTTCCCCAGGGTTAGGATCCCAAATAATCCCTCCTCTTAGGTAACGGAAGTAAAACCCTGTATGGCTTTGGTACCATAGTTTGGTAAGGTGAATTAGGAAATTAAAATCAGAGAATTAATAATTGTCTCTTGGATTTGCTACTGCCAGTGCCCTGTGTCTGAGAGCAGGAGGTTATTGCATGGCCACAGCTGCTCGGACTAAGCCCTTTCTGCAGATGATCCCAGCAGGGCCGGGTGTGGCAGAGGGGAAAGCAGTAGCTGTGGATACCTCCTGGGGACTCACTGGTGGTCAGCTGTGCATCCATGCAGAGGTTTTCTGTCTCCACCCATGAGAGATGCAGCTCATGGTATGGACCTGGTGTTTGCCCAGAACAGGGTTTAAATCTGAAACAAGAGTAGTAGAGAGAGCAGAGGAGAGGAGAGCTGAGCACTGTTAAATGGAGCTGAGAAGACAATTTTCCTTCCAACTGCATTCCTGTGAGATGGTAAACTTTGCTGACAAGTGGAGGTCACTGTCAGGCTGAGAATCTAGGTGATTTCCCCAGTACCTGAATGTGATGTGACCTAAGGAAACTCCTGTTCTCAAGAATGAAGTCTAAAAGTGTTTCCTTTTCCACTTACTGAGCTGCAGTGTTTTTTTAAAAAAGTTCTAGGTGTAACAGTGGGTGCCTCCTGTAGTTACATGTTCACTTTGGTGTGTGGAGAGGAGCTGAATGCCTGTGCTTTCCTCTTTGCAGGGCAGAAATGGAATGCATTAATCATTTGTTGATGTGAATAACAAGGACTCACCAAGATCAATGTACATTAGTCACTAATGTCAGTTTTTTATGAGCAGTAATAACACAATCTTGAAATAAAGAAACTTTATAGAAAAATGTAATAGACTTCATCAGAAAAAGATTTGCAAATCTTTGCCTCCACACTTAAACATCCTGGAGAAAGAAAAAAATTCCCAGAGTTCATCTGTCATTTATTCTGTTGGATCTCACTTGTACAGCACAGTTTGGGATGAAAAATTGAAAGAACAAGGGAACAAGCGAGGATTGGATGAGGATCCTATAGACAACCCACTGAGCATGAGAGAAAGGCACTTCATTGCCCCCCATTTTTCAGCTGTGTGTGGCATCTGTTGGAGGAAAAATTCAGTGATAATTCTACTCTGTGTCATACTGGATCTGAGCCACTGATTCCTCCAGCTCCTGGTGGGGAAGCCAGGGAAAGCTTCAGAAATGACTCTCAGCAGCACGTCCGTAGTGGAGCAGTTTTTAGCTCTTCTCATGCTGAAAGCTGTCTCCCCTGTTAGACTAGAGCCAAAGCTAGAATAAATGAGAAAACCTCTCATTAGAAGTTAGGGGTTGCAGATGGTTTCTCTGAACTTTTATTTCTCAGCACAACCATTTTCTTCCTAAACCTTCCATGATAAATTTTTACATGCTTCTTAGTTCTGTGCAAAGGCTGGAGAACTGTTTAATGGCTGAGACTTTCTGTGCTGAGTGTATTTCTCAGTGAAATAGGGGGGGAAAGAGGAGGAACAGGCTGCTGGTTTTTGATGTAAACTTTCTCGGTTTTTGGGTATATAGGGTAGATTGTAGTTGCATTAGACTTAGTATCCCAGTTAAAGCAGGATTTCCCCCCTTCCTCTCTTCCAGGATTTGCAGGAAATTTGTTCTAACTGGCCTATTCAGTGCAGTGAGAAAGGCTGTTTTGTGGCAGAAATACTTCACCTTCCCTTGGGACTGTACCAAGGTTGTTTGAGGTCTCTCACTGCAAAGGAGTGAGCCTGTGGTGTGCAGGAGCTCTCACCTTGGGGGAAGGAGGGATGTGTACAGGATCCTGGTGCTCTCCAGCAGGCAGCTCTCTGGTGTGATGAGCTGTACAGCCTGGAAGTTGCCCAGTGGTTGTTTCTGTGGTCACTGGTGCAACCAGATGAGGAGACAACAGTTTCTCTAATCAAAAAGCCATCTGTCTCCTCAGCCTTCTCCTGCCCTGTGCTGCTGGTCCCCTGGGGTGGATGCTGGGAGCCAGGTGCTCCTCTGAGGCAGTGTTTCAGTGTCTTTTGTGAGCCCTTATTGCCCTCCTTGCCCCCGCAGTCCAGCCTTCACCTGGCAGTGAGGAATTGTGTGGTGTCCCCGCACGCCTGTCAGATGAAGCAAATTATTTTTCTGTCTCTCCTTGAGAGATGGCCTTACCAGTCTGAGTTGCCTCAGGGCCTGTCTCAACAAGCCTGCTACATTCGATTAGCTCCTATTTCTCCACATGAAAAGGCTGTGCATGCAGTTACATTTTCTTTAAAATTGAATCATTTGATATCTGTTGCCGTGGTTAATCTTCTGAAGGACAGGTGCTGCTTTCTCATGAAAGGACACTCTTGTGAAAGCTGCTCCCTGCCTTTGAACAGGGGAATACTCCAGGGACTCCTCTGTCCTCCTACAGAGTTGATTGAGGATGATATGACTGGGGCTTCTTAAATCCTGAGTGCTGTGGGAAAGGGGGCCAGTGAGCAGTTGTTTGTTTCACTTAGCACATGCTAGGGAAAAGCAAATTAAATTTCCAGGCACAAAAAGAGGAGGTACAGCTTTTGTGGTGTATAATTCAGCTCACTGCTTCAGGTGCTTAGGATGCTAAAAGTTCTGTGAAAAGAAGCCATTAAGTTCATTCAGCACAAAGATGCCTGTCTTGGTTTGGAAACTTAGGATCTTTGTCCCAGCTGTAGTTTTGCAAGTGGTGCCACCAGTGTTCCATCAATGTGAGATTTGATGAAGCGCTTCCATAGAGCAGTGAAGACACCATGTGCACGCGCAATTGGAGCAGGGAATATGTCTCAGGAGAACAAGAGGATGTGTGGGGAATGGGTGGTGCTTTCTAAGCACTGATGTAGGGCTGCTGTGTGTCCAGAACCTGCTGTGATGGCTCTTGCCTTTTTTTTTTTTTTATGTCCTTGAAAATGTGTCAGACTTAACAGCAAAACTCCATCCCATGATGAAAGGTACAACACTCAAGCTTTTCCATTGCTGTCACAGTTTCCTGGTCCAGAACTCTGCTTTGCCAATAAAGGTCGCTCTCTCTGACCTGTCCTCCCCTCAGAGCTTTGTCAGCCCTGTTTTGGGACAGCAGACCACTGTCGAGTTATATAATCCTAAGCACAGTTTTGGAGATAAAATCACATGTGTCCATAATCCTGACATCAGGAAATAATCTTCCTACCAGGGATGCCCCTCACTCTGTTTGCATACACTGCTGCTTTTTTCAAAGTAATTCTGCCTCTTTTAATCCCAGTTCATAATTTCTGTTTTTTGAGGAAGATTCTAGTGCCATGGGCTGGAACAAGCACAGATCACTTGTCTTTTTTATCAGACCATCTGTTTCATCTGGACTCCTGTCCTTAGAAGAAGCAGTTGGCACCATTCACATCTTCCAGCCAGCAAAAAGGTGCCTCTGTGTGAGGCAGAAACTCCCAGAAGATTCAGAAATTCTTCCTTCTCTCATTTTGGCCTTTAAAATAGCACTGCTCCCTATCTCTGCTCATAATTAATACAGCAGAACACTTTATTAGTGTCTTCCGTCTTTTACCATTTCAAGTCACTCTGTCAGTGTTAAAATTCTTTCAGCTGAGACAGTGTTTCCTCTCTTCTCCATCTTCCCTGTCAGGCTTTAATTCTGTGTCAAGTCAGTGGTATTGCACAGTGCAGGGTCAGGGGTATCTGCTGGCTCAGTGTAAATTTGGGAGTGCTTTGGGAGTTACTTCATATTTGAGATGCCATGTTAGTGCCTGGATGTTTGTTTTAATCATGAAGTTGTTTGGATGGGCAACTCCCAGCTGTGGAAAAATGCCACAGTTCTGATCTTCCCCTTCCAAAAGGAAAAACTCAGTGTTTGAGTTCAAAGTTGCCTTTGCTGGCCTTGTGTAGCTGGCATGAGGTGGAGTGAGGTGGAGTGTAGAAGCATGTTCTGTATCTCTTAACCATGTATCCTAGCCCCTCTGATAGTTAAAGTCACTACTACTGGGAAAAACCCCTTTAGATGGATTTAAAGTAGGCAATAATTGATAGGTTCAGGATGCGCTTAAACAATAGTGTTGGCCTCATATGAACATCTTTCACCCAAAAGAAGGAGGGAGGCAGAAACAAGAGGTGACTTACAGGGTGCTGTCTGTCTGGAAGCCAGTGTGGTTTACATGACCTTGTGTATCCACTGCAGCTCCCTGCCCTGGTCACCGCTGCTGCTCCCGTCACCCTGGCCTGTGGCCTTGGAGCTACTCTGGGGCCTGCCAGGCTGTGGGGCAGTGGCACAAGAGAAGGCTTTGCAGGAGTGTGTGTGGGTGACGTTCCTGTACCCCAGGGCTGAGGGACTCCCCTGTCCTGGGATATCCCATCAGGGTTCCTGGCATTCACAGACAAGCAGCCAGCTCACTGCTCTGTCCCACCCATCCCTTGGCAGGGGCTTTGGAAAGGCTGCAGCCTTCTCAGGCTGTTTAGATTTTTGTCTTTTTTTACACTGCTGTTTTCCTGGAATCTCTGAGAACAGCCTGGGAGGTCATACAGGCTGTTTGCTGTTAACTCTCAAAATCCCCGTCCAAACCATGACAATGCTCTGGTCTGATTTGTGCACCTGCTCTGTTTTGGGGGCAAATGATCCTTGACAAGTCCAGACAGTGAGATTCCAAGTCAGTGAAGGGCTTGTTGGACCAGCTTGTTCTTCCAGTGACAGAGGTAACCTTGTGCTTTGCTGGGCCCCCCCTCCCTTCCTCTGGCCATTGCTGTTGTAGGTACAGCTGATGCATTGGGAAAGTACAAGGGTCTGCAACCATGCCAGCTCCTGCTGCTGACTCCTTCTTCTCCCCTTTGGATTGAAAACCAGATTGATGCAAAGAGCAACTGCACTGGTGACTGTTCTGGCTGTAGTTGGTGTTGGTTGGTGATGGAGCACAAGCTTTCAGCTGGTTCCCAGGCAGTTCTGCAGCTCAAGGTGTACATTGACTTCAAAATGTTAATGGATCTTGTTGCCTCTGGAAAGATATAGGCTATGTGATCCTGGCAATCAGGGATTGCTCAGTTCCCAGAGCAGGGAATTTGGGGCTTGGAACTAAACAATCTTTAAGGTCCCTTCCAACCCAAATCATTCTATGGTTTTATGGTTCTGTGTTTGCCTTGCCCTGCCATGTACTTTATTCCTGAGTGATGAAAATCCCTTCTGAGGTCAAAGGAGGAGTTTGCCTGCTTGCAGGGGTGAGGCTTGGAGATTTGGGCACTTGGATGGGGGAGGATGGGGAGGAGTTTCCCCTTCTTGAATTGGGCATTTCATGCAAGTTTGGATCTGCTACAGAGCTCTAAACCTACAAAAATAAGAAGTTCTTTTATTCTGAGCAGAAGGGGAAAATGGTGAAGTTGTTTTGGTTGGTAGCTGAGGGCTGGGGGAAGGAGGGGAGTGCTCTTGCAGCCAGACACAAGCTCCCTGTGGTCCCACAGCAGGCTGGAGGAGCAGCCTTCACAGAGGGTAGGGTTCGACTGCTCCTGAAGTTTCTCTAAAAGCCAGCTGGGCAGCTCAGAAATTGCTGTTTCCCCAAAACACAACAGCCTTTACAAGGCAACAGACCAGACCGGGTAGGAAGTCAGATCTTTTGAGCTCAGAGAGCTGGCTTTTGTCAGAGCCTGGTAAGGGAGGCTGCCCTGTGGAATGTGTGCCCAGAGTTTTGTTTTATTCTTTCTGAGATGTATCTAAAACAAATTCAAGACTGGTCTCTGGGATTTGTCTCTTCCTTCCAGACAAGGAAATAGTTGTCCACTGATAAATGGAATCCAAAGCAGTTCAGTACTGATAGAATACTAGCAAAATACTGACAATACTAGCAGAACTTTTGGAAGTAGATTTTGCAATATTGTGCAGCTTGTGTAGCCCCTTAGGTACAAAACCAGATATTACAGAAAATGCCCCCTGCCAGCGTAGAAGGCTGATTCTCCAACATGTTATGAGAAACCAATTGCACAAGTTGCTGTCAGACTCGAACCAGCTTTCAGGATTTGTGCACGGAAGGAAACTATTTCTGTGGCTGCTTATTAGAGACATTGATCTGCAGCAACTTTTTTTGGAAATGGCAATGAGCCCCATTTCCTCTCCCACTTTTTAATGAAAACAGCATCCTCTGTAGTGTAGTTGTGGGTTTAAGCAGGATCTGAACGATGCTTTCCCCTTTGCCTTTTCACCTCTTTCTTTTCATCTCTGTTTTCTAATGACATTAATGGCCATCAGACTGTGAAATGTAATTTGCCCAGAATACAGACCTCCCATTGTTCATGGCTTTCTGTTTACCAGATGCTCCCTTGGGAGCATGAGATCTGCTTTCATCTGCTACAATTTCACCCCTGTTAATGTTTGGAAGCTGAAAGGCCAACTCATATTAATATTCAGCAAAACATTTCAACTCCTTTTCTCCAACAGGGGAAACTGGCCTTGGTAAGTCCACCCTCATGGACACCCTTTTCAACACCAAGTTTGAAGGTGACCCAGCATCTCACTCACAGCCTGGGGTCCAGCTGAAATCCAGTACCTATGACCTGCAGGAGAGCAATGTCAACCTCAAGCTGACTATTGTGAGCACAGTGGGCTTTGGGGATCAGATCAACAAAGAGGACAGGTGAGTGTGGGGCAGAGGCTGTATTGTGACCTGGCTGTTCATTCTCCCTGTGCCCTAGTTGGGTCTGACTGCACTGCAGAGTTTTCCTGCTTGCTTTGTTGGAGTTGTCCTTGTCACCTCTTTGGGATGGGGATGGGACAGGTAGAGGAGAGGACAGAGGCTCTGGAGTGTCAGCATTGCTTCAGCTATAAAGCAGCTTTTCTCATGCTGTCAGAGCAATATCTGCCCTGCTGGAAACCTTCTGCCCAAATTCATCTGGTGGGGAGACTGAAATGCTCCAGGGCATCTGGGCTTCTTTTGGTTTGTGCTGACCTCAAGCTGCTGACCAAACCACTTGTGTGGTTTAGTGTCTGCTTGGCTTAATATCCACTTATGGCAGGGCACTTCCTTTGGAGGAGCCAAAGGAAGCACAATAAATGTACAGTGAGATACCCTGGGGAAGTGTCTCTGGCAGCTCACTTCCCAGAGTGGCTGGAGCGTATTGGTTGGTTAAGGGATGTGCAGTTACACCAGACAGTCTCCAAGGTGCATGGCTGCAGAGACATCGCCAATGGGATTTGCTTTTTTGTGGGCCTGTTAGATGTTTTTTTAAGTTTGTTTAAAATGCAGTGATGTCCTTTACATTATGAGTCTGTCAGGCTCTGTATTGCGGAAGGCCTTGCAAGGGAGTTGCAGGAATTTCGTGCACCAGAGCACTGGGCAAAGTTAGTACTGAATGAAGCTGTGTTTTCCACCAGCAGCATGGGGGGCTGTGAGAGCAGCAAGCCATTCACTCCCTGAGTGCAATCAAGGGTTACACACTGCTGCAAATGAGTCTTCATTAGCCTTGCTCTAGGAAGTCTCTCACCCTCATATTTCAAAATATGAGAGTCTGCCTTCCTTGGAGAGGATGGTGTATCTGCTGTCATCTGCTGAATGCCGGTACTTGTGTTTTGACAAACAGGTTGCTAGAATCTGATGTAGGACCATGTCTCCTTGTCAGCAGTGCAATTTTTAAATTTCTTACAGTCGGAGAGCAAGGGAGGCAGAGAGAATTGGTCTCAAAAAGTGAAATGTATCAACAGCTTGTTTCTTAAAAGCAAGCCAAGGAGCATTGTCCTGTGTTTAGCTCTCTGAATGTGAGATGTATAGCTTTTTTTTCCCCTTTCTCCAAAGCTATAAGCCCATCGTTGAGTTCATTGATGCTCAGTTTGAAGCCTACTTGCAAGAAGAACTGAAGATAAAAAGGGTCTTGCACAACTACCATGATACCCGGATCCATGCTTGCTTGTACTTCATTGCTCCGACAGGCCACTCCCTGAAATCCCTGGACTTGGTAACAATGAAGAAGCTCGACAGCAAGGTTGGCACGCTTAAGTCTTACTGGGCAGATTTACTGTTTGCATAGTTGAGAGGCTGCTGCTTTTCCAGAGGATCTCCCCACCCTGGATAGCCCTTCTGGTGGAAATGACTTGAGTTGGCAGATAATTCTGTAGATTTATTGAGCACTTATAAGTTTTTGAAAGTCATACTGCAGACTTGGAGAAACTCCCAGGAGCAAAGTTGATTACTTCATATCTCTGTTTTTTTCTAGGTGAACATCATTCCTATAATTGCCAAATCTGATGCCATTTCCAAGAGTGAGCTGACCAAGTTTAAAATTAAAATCACAAGTGAACTGGTCAGTAATGGGGTGCAGATCTATCAGTTTCCAACAGATGATGAATCAGTGGCAGAGATAAATGGGACAATGAATGTAAGTGACTCGGTTCTTCTTCCTCTCCCAGAACAGCACTGTCAGCGTAGAGGTTGATTGCCCATATTGGGATTTTTCTTAAATCTACTTTCCCTTTTATTTTGTGTCTTAAAACCAGAGGATTTCACAAGAATCTCATCTTTGTAGTGTCATCCTAGGCTAGGAGAGCTTTGTGATAGGTTACTGCCTCTCTGTTGGGCTTTTCTAGTCAGAAAACAGACTTTTAATACTTTCCTTGTCATTGTTCATATCTGTTGAGGGAAATGAGTGTTTAACTGTTTTCAGCTCCAGTGTTTGTCATTATTTCTGTCCTATGCATCACCTGATGGCCTCCCCCCAGTAAACTTCCAGGATCATGTGGCAAGGAATTACACAGCTTAACCAGCAACATGTGCATGCCTCAAGGTGCCTGCAGGTGTCCATTCTGGGTCTGGCTTTCCCAGCATCATGGGTACCTGTCTGTGGCTCCTTGAGGATGAAGCAGGCTATCCCTTGGCCCTGCTGGCAGCACATCCTGACCTTGGTGCCATTTTCCAGAAGACTTTTCACAGGAAATCAAGTAGGGGAAGTTGCTTGCTTCACTCCTGTGAATGTAGAAGAGGTCTAGCTGATGTGCATTTGTGCCACCTCTAGTGTTAATAGTTGTACAGTGTTCTGGAGAGACCTGAAAAAAACATGAAGTTTGTCCTGATATAAGAGCTGTCAGTGATGGTTTC
The DNA here is from genome assembly GCA_013399225.1 of Rhipidura dahli. Lineage (NCBI taxonomy): Eukaryota > Metazoa > Chordata > Aves > Passeriformes > Rhipiduridae > Rhipidura > Rhipidura dahli. Next base: position 573,437 of record VXAC01007927.1, read on the forward strand.
CTGATCCAAGCAGTTCTGTGTTAGCCCTTCTGAGGGTGGAAGTGAACCTCTGCTTATCTTTCAGCCATTTACTTGTCTTCTGGGAGGGAATTTCTGTCTCAGGTTGCAGACGTTTGTTGTGTCAGTTGCTGCACAGACAAATCAAGTCTTTAATCCTCTATTACAGTCAGAATTACCAGGTTTATGGGGACTAAGCAGGCCAGAATTAGACCAAAGCAGTTTTGCAGATCTGGAAAACTTGTATCCAAATACTAATTTTATTAGAAACATAAGACAAATATTACTCTTACTCTGTGTGTGTCCCATGTGAGAGCTGAAGGCTGAGGAATACAGGGAAAGAGCCCATCTCTCTGAGTGCTTGCTGGAAGTTTTGCTTTGTTTGCAGTTTGACTGTATGAGCCACACTCAGAAGGCAAAAACATCATCTCTGAAATCTTTTGCTTGTACCAGCTGTTGTGGACTTGTCCAAGTTTTTGGGTAACCTGTGGAATTCACTATCTGCTCTTGAGAGCAGTCCAGGGTCACTGATCTTCCATGTAGTTGGCTTCCTGAGGCCCTTTCAATTGCCCAGAATTTGGTGTACTTTAAAAGCTTTGCCTAACAAATGTCACTTCACAAAACTCAGCAGAAGAAGTTGGTGCAAGGAGCTGGGAACTCAAAGTGCTGAAACTTTGCACTTGACTTCCTTGCAGCTTGGCAGAATGCACTACAGTTCTTAGGAGCAAGTGGAGGTGGGCAGAAATCTCACAGAAAAATGCAGCTAAGTACGATGTCAGTGTCTGGGGGTTTTGCTTGGCTGAGTTTTGGAAATGAGAGGACTATAAGGTGAGATCTTCAGAGTCTAGATAGGTGTTGGGAGGGTTTAGGTTCCTATTTTGCTGAGCTTGCACTGGGCAAGTCTCTGCCTTCTGCAGAGAGACTATATTCTTAACTAAGAAGTGACTATTTCTGATTTCTGAGTTTCTGAAAAGCAAATCTCTCTTGTTCTTAGTCAGCCTTCATGAAATGTGGAGTGCATATCTCACCTTGAAGAGTGTGACCTTGGGTCACACTGGACACAGTGGCCCAGGACATGTTCAGCCCTTCTTCACCAGGGTGGAAGCAAGCAGGGAGGAAGGAGCTGTTTTTCTGGGGGTGAAGGATGGAATTCCATCTCAGGATCTGATGGAGCAAGGTGTCTTGTGCTCCAGCATGAGCTAAAGGAGTGGTGGGGAGATGAAATCATTAAGGCTCCAAGACCTCATACTGCTTCTGTGCTTGTGCAGATGTTTTCCTCAGGCACGGCAAGCCCTGGGACAGCACCGCAGTCCAAGCCGCAGCACGCTGTTCCAGCTGTCACTCTGATGCCAGTCTTGCACTGGCTCATCTCAACTGAGACTCTGTGGCTGGGAGGATCAGCCAGGTAGAGGATATAGAGTGGTAGTACTAACAAGGTTTTCAAAAAAGGACCTACCCTGCTACCCCTTGTCTTGGGCTAGTGGCCAGTGACTAGACTCCCTGAGATTAGCATGTGCATAATGACTGTCTTGCTCAGTGGCTGTGCTAATCTCTGTGTGCTGGCGGGTCCCAGGTCTGAGAGGGGCTAATGTGGATATCATTAAATGTGTTCCAGGCCCACTTGCCATTTGCAGTGATCGGGAGTACGGAGGAGCTGAAAATAGGAAACAAAATGATGAAAGCTCGTCAATACCCTTGGGGCACAGTGCAGGGTGAGTTGAGCCCTGGGATTTTCATGAATGGTGACACTTGTGCAAGGAGGCAGTGGGCTTTTATAAAAGGAGCAAGGCCCTGCTAGACTTGATTATCCATGGGGAATTATCCTTTGTTAAATCCTTGTGTCAGGCCTATAGTGCCAGTTTTCTCTGCTTGGAAGGGCTGTTAAAGCTGTTGGAGGAGTGACAAGTGGGGAATGTGGGAAGAGATTTTAATTTCTGTCCCCATTTTCCTTCTTACCATGTCTTCTTACAGTGGAGAATGAAGCTCACTGCGACTTTGTGAAGCTGCGGGAGATGCTGATCCGTGTGAACATGGAAGACCTTCGTGAGCAGACCCACACACGCCACTATGAGCTCTACAGGCGATGTAAACTGGAAGAGATGGGTTTCAAGGACACTGATCCAGACAGCAAACCCTTCAGGTGAGATCCCTTGAGGAGGCTGGAGAGCTTGAGAGAGTCATTTTTGTATGCGCTTTGTGCTTATGTGTGTGTCCTTGGGGGAGCACGGAAAGAACCAATGCAGCAAGAAGAACTGCCAGGTCAGATAAATCCAGACTTCAGCAAATGTGTGACTGAGAGAAGGTGAAAATACAGGGAGGATGTGCAGGACTGACTGTGAGTCTGCAAGTATGGGAGTAGAAATGTCTGTGCTGCAGAGAGACAGCAGTGTTCCTCTGAACTAGTGTTTGTTGCCAGCTGGTCTCTGAGTTTCCCAACGTTCAGTGTACAGAAAAGTGCCAAAAGTCATTGGATAAGAAGACCTTGGGCACACGTGGATGAGTAGCAAATGTGTTGCATGCAAAGCAAAAGTCATGGTGGGGGCCTGATTTCAGAGGGTCAGGAAAAGTAGTTTGTCCCAAGTCTTGTCACTGGACTTTCCTTCCTTTTTAGCTTACAAGAAACTTACGAAGCTAAAAGAAATGAGTTTCTGGGAGAACTGCAGAAAAAGGAAGAGGCAATGAGGCAGATGTTTGTTCAGAGAGTCAAGGAAAAAGAAGCAGAGCTGAAGGAGGCTGAAAAAGAGGTAAAGAGTGCAGTATTTGTGTCTTCATGGTTGTGAGTGATAGATTGGCTCCCAAGTAGGTAGTTGCTGCCGAAGCACTTTCTGAAGAATGTGGTTTAGGACTTTCTTACCAAGAAGTCTGAGGTTTAACTTGCATGGGGATGTTAAGGTGTTCAGTCTGTAGGACAAAACTGAACACAGTGCTTGTTGTGTGCAACTTACTGCACCAGGAAAGGGCCATAGTCTTGATTCTGATGGAGAGGTGCAGTGTCATAAAAGTCAAGGAGAGAAGCAACCCTTGAGATGAACTTGTTTTACAAAAAATATAACCATACAACTTTCTTAGCATTGTGAAAACTCCATTAATTTACTGACCTTTAAAGAGGAATAAGGCAGAGACCCCTGGAAATGGATTAGGGTTTTTTTTTAACCATTATGCTCTCCCAGTCCTCTGTTCTTAATCTGCACAATGATGCATTACTAAAATACTGCCTGCCTGTAAGTTGTTGTGGAAGGAGGCTGTTCCCTGCCCTTTGTCTGGGCACTGGCAGCTCAGGAGCTAGAAATGATGTGGAGACCAGTGGAGACTCACAGGCTCAGGTCTCAAGGGATCCTTCCATCTTCCTCTTTTCCTGCGAACAGAATATCTGGTAGTGCCATGTCCTGCTCACCTCTCTCCTTTCCCTTTAGCTGCATGAAAAGTTTGATCGCCTGAAGAAATTGCATCAGGATGAAAAAAAGAAGCTAGAAGATAAGAAGAAGTCTCTGGATGATGAAGTAAATGCATTTAAACAAAGGAAGACAGCAGCTGAATTGCTTCAGTCACAGGCTCAGCAGGCTGGAGGATCGCAAACTCTTAAAAGGGATAAGGAAAGGAAGAAGTAAGTTGCTAACTCAGAGGTATTCACTTTTTGGTAATGGTTCTCCTTTACTATTTTTTTGGTGTTCATATTTCCCTCCCAACATAGCCAGTCCTTATTGGGGAAGGTTTGCAGCCAGATTTAATCCCTTGTGAGGCTGAGCAGTAGCTGGAAGCATTTAACATTTGCTGTCATCCTGAAGATCAGGGAGCAGTACTATCCTCCCTCTTTGCCTTCTCACAGCATGAGAGAGGATGAACTTGTTTTCATTCCTCAAGATTCCCTGCTCCTCCCTTGGTCTCAGTGCTTATAAAGAAGTGGAACCATACTAGCTGCCAAAGCTAGGGTGTGGGTAGCCGGGATGTCCATTACCCTCAGAGAGGAGCATGTTCTTCCTCAGGTTCTTACTTGTTTAGGTTGAGAAGATTGTGAAAATTATTCAGGGAGACTAACAATCTTGAAGTCCAGAATCTGCAGAATGTAAGACTGCAATTTGAGGGGACAGCTCATAGCACCTTGTTACCAGTCGTTGTCAGTTTCCCTGGGGGCCACCAATGCGGGTCCTCAGTAGCTCCCCTGGTGTCCTGGCCAGCCCAACTCTGGGGAGGCTGAGCTGGGTCCTGGGGTCTAACGCTCTGTTCCAGGAGCCGTGGTGGTGGCTGCTACCAGGTTATCAGACAGACGGGTCACTGCCGTTTAAATCAAATAACTTTATTTCCTCACAGGAGGAGAACTAGGTGCTAACCATGAGGGGGAATGGCAAATGACCTCGGATCTCTCCCATCGAGGCCCCTTGGGACCTTGGTCCGGGAGATCTGCCAGTGAATGAGATGGTGAGGGAACAGTCACCTGGCCAGCAGAGCCAGCAGGAGAGGAGCAGAGACAAACATGGAATCTTGGGAACTTGAGACCTCCAGACTGATGAACATTCATCAGCTGACCCAGGGCGAACCTTGGGCGCTGGAGGTAGAAAGCTCTCTTTGCCCCTCAGATGCTGGCACTGCTACAGTTACCACTGGTACTCCCATCCTAAATCAGCTTTTTGCCCTCCACAGAAACCGTGGGAGATACTTCATGGCTGTAGCACGGGTTCCCCATGCCAGGGACTGGTGTGACAGGATTCAGCCCCTCGTCAGGGTCTGGGATCTGGGCTGTCTGCAGTGCTTGTGCCGGGCTCCTGAAGCTCTGCAGTTGCTCAAGGGCAACCAGCTGTACAGTGAAACAGTTCTCCCGGTTCTCCCAGCACTGAGCCGTCCCCTTCCTTCTCACTATGCTACATTTCCCAAATGGAGCACTGTGCCACCTGTGCCTGTGTGCAGAGAGTGGTGTGCAGACAAACAGGGGTCTGGTTTTGTACCACTGGCATAATCCCCCCTCTGCATGGCCCTGGGGCAATCCTTGCCTGCACTATGCAGTCTTAAGTACATGAAGAAGTGCTGTTAAATTGGACAATATGGGGCGTGTCCGAAGTGCTGACAGCACTGTTTGTCAGGGAAAAAGCCTCTGGCTGTTAAGCTTGGGATCAAAAGAGACAGAGGAGGAAGGACCCAATTACAAGAATGAGATACTGGTTTAGTCTTTTAGTTTAGAGCTGAAGCTGCTGAGCAATTAGTGCTGCCCTTTTCTCACTCACCCATTACTTTTTCCATTGCCTGTTTTGATTTGTTCATCTGAATTACCTTCATTCAATATCTTTTCATTCTGAGGAGTTTGAGACTGAGTGGGAACAGACTTCTCTCCCCAGCCTGGATTGTGTGAGGAATACCCAACTGAGTTCTTTCATGCTTACAGCCTTTAGGTATCTGCTCACTCAGGACTGCAGACTTCAGCCTTGAGATCAGTCAGGGTCAGGAATGCAGGAAAGGGAGGCAACAGCCCTATAGTATCAGCAATTAGTTGCTGTGGCCCAAGTCACACTCTTGGTCCTTGAAGTGGTTCTCATCTCAGAACATCTTGACACCAAGCGTGTTGATATGGAAAAGCTTTGGTACTGTCCTTGTCAGTTAAGGGCACAGAAAACTTCATGACAGAGATAGGTCAGTGCTTCAGTAAGGCTTGGGAAGATAATAGGAAGCCTCTCTCACCTCCAGGAAAATTGCTGTGCTAGAAATGGTGCTGCTTTCTTTGCTCTGTAACTTCTTCAATTGTCCTTAGTAATGAATTTCAGTATTTAGATCAAAAAATTTTCTCAACAATCCATGAATTTTGCAAGCTGGGGCTTAATTGTAGCTTGTTTACTACTGGCTGGCAGTACAGTAGCCTTTTCCTTCACAGGTGACTCGTTTAAACCCAAGCTCTGTAATTTGCACTAATCATGACTCAGTTGATTTTTTTTGTTGTTGTTGTTACATCATTATCATCATTATTAGCTCTTACCTGTGTGCTGTTTTACAGTTAGCTGCTGTTTGGCTGCATGGTGCATGAGGCACATTGTCCTGGTAAGCGTCATTAACTAATAGAGCCTCACAGTGGGATCAGTTACCTTTCCTAAAAAAGCAGATGTGTGCAAGTCCTGAAGCTATAAGTATTATCTCTGTCTTCCTCTGCTTTCACCCCCACTATATGTGCTCTATCAGTCTCTCTCTACATGTGCAGTTGTAGAAAAAGGATGTAATTGTCTTTAAAGATTCTGCAAAATTAATTTAATTAATTAAATTCAGAGACTCAGTATTAGGATATGGAGCATAGAAAAATGCGGATTACATCTTCTTCCTTCTAAATCTTCCCAGCACCTCGTTGGCTCTGTTGCCTTTATTCCATCTCTCTTAGAAATAAATTATATTCTTTAATCACACAGGCCACGTTGATACTATGGCAACAATTGCTATGGAGATGTGGTGCTGATGATGCAGCCCAGCTAGCCATGAAAATGTCTCTCTCTTTCCTTTCTTCTCCTTCTCTCCCACTCCTCCAAGTTGTAATGTAAACTTGTGGTTACAGTGAAGGTAGATGCTAGTTTCTATCATCCTCGTTAGGGTTATTAGTTAAACTGCTAATGACAGTGGTCTACTTACAGCTACGTTGAGTGGGTTTAATTGAGTGTTTTTAATTTGCTGATGATTCTCTGGTGAGAGGAAGAAGAAAGCTCCCACAGGAATGTCTTGCTTCTTGACAGAGCAGCAATACTCATTATCCAAGGCAAGCATGACAGTACCCCAGGCTGAGGCACACAGGCCTCTCAGAGAAGGGACCTGTTGGAGCTAAACTATAAAACACCCTAAAAACTCATCCTTGAGTCCACCCTTCCCTGCAGATAAAGCTAAGACTTACATTCTGTCCTGGATAGTCCAAACTAAGTTATGGTCTGCCCTTAAATTGGTAGAAGCTGATTCCAGGATTCCTTCCCTCTTAGCTCCACAAGGGAAGTGGAAAGGCAAGTAAACATTATGCTGTCAGGGAGGGGCATTTGAATGTAATTTAAATGGGACCTTCCACTTAAGAGAAGAGCTTCAGAAGGGTCTTGCACTGACTCGAACTGACACTTGCAGTCGTCTTGAGCTGTCCAGTTGAATTAATGTCTCCGCTGCCAACGGTAACTGTAGAACAATGAAAAGGACAATTCTGTGCTTATCAGGCTCGGAATGTGGAAAAATAAGCTCAAAAAATAACAGTGTTCATTCTGGTGCTGAGTACGAAGGCACGGCTAAAGTGCAGTTAGAGTGAACATTACTGATTTTTGTTGGTTTTGGATTGCTTTTGGCAGTCCTCATAACTGTACACTGTTGTGTGCTGGGCTTTGAATCAAATGAAGTTCTTTGTTCCCACTACACAGATGCAGACAGTGCCTTTTTCAATGGGCATTTGTCATTGCTAAATTAAATATGTATATGTGGTACTTTTCCAGGATTTGGAAAAACACTCTCCATATTGATCCATAAAGTGTTGCAGGGCTTCACTGTTTTGCAAGGATACAAACAAGTCACAGTTGATGAGTCCTGTAGCTTGCAAAACTGTGAAAGGATTGTTTTAGAAAATACATTTGGTTCATCCCACTGCTGAGTGTGTGTGTGTGTGTCTGCATAAAGCATGTTTTGTAGTCAGATTAAACCTTATTAACACTTAGCAACGTTTTCTTTTTTGTGTGTGTGCACATTAGGAAACATTTGTATTTTTATTTTGTTTTTTGTCATTAATCCATAAAACCATTAACCTGCCTTTTTCTTTCATTTTCAGTTCGGGTTTCCTGTAGAGCCTTTCCCTTGGCACCAGAGGCGAATGCCCCACCCTTGGCTGTGCCATGTGCCTGTTTGCTCGCCTTTCCCATTGCTCCCCTCCTGCGCTCACCACTGAGGGTTTAACCAGAGCTCCTGGCTGCTGGGATTGTTGTTGTGAGGGACCCTGCTGGCCAGAGGTGCTTGTGCCAGGTTCCTCCTGCCCCTTGGGCAGCAGCAGGATGCCCAGTGCTCCTGGGCAAGTGTCCCCTCTCCCATTGCTCAGCTTTTCCCCTGCTCCATGCTGTGTGAGAGCTGCTTGGGGGGTGCATTTAGCTCCTGCTGTGGGTTCAGCCCAGTGCTGCCGTGGGGTGGGATGTACTGCCTCCAGAGACTTGGCTGCCTTCTCCCCATGTTAATTTGCTGTTCCTAAGCCCTCATTACCCACTGTGCTGCCATGTGTGACTCAAATAACTTTCAAGGACTTTTTTGCAAAAAGTTTGACATCCTCACAGGCTTGGGCCTGAGTCCAAACCTCTATTTCCCAGGCTTGAGGAAATCTCAAATTTGGATCCATGGTTTGCAACTAAGTGTTCTCTGAATGCTGCAGGGGTCATGAAGGATCTCTTGCCTTGTCTCCCTCTCACTGTGCTGGCCTGGATGCACATCCTGGATCCAGTCTCAGGGAAAGCTGGTCACCTTGCTGTACATACCAGTGCTTCTGAAGAAAGATGATGCTGTTTATTTGACTTTCTTCTCAGTGATTACAACAATTTCTGGTTTTAATGCAAAAAAATACTACCTTTTTTTTTTATGTGACATCTCTTTAGAACTGTACAGATGCTGGCAGGTTTCTTCTCATATTTTCTATTCAGCAAATGCCTTGTTTTTACTGCAGGATTTGCTCTGAAAAGGAGTGTATTTTGCTCACTGGGTCAGGAGTTCACTCCGGCCAAGTGCAGCTGTGGTTTGCCTGCAAGTGTATTTCTGACTTGAGTTTTGGTTTTAAATAAAGAGTTCATCGGACAGTGAATTCTGGTTAACATTTACTTCTGTTTTTTGTTTTCTTTGCCCTTCTTTTACAGTAATCCATGGCTCTGTACTGAGTAATTACCCTGAATACAATGGCCTGGAATGGACCTTCATTTACTTGTTAAATCGTAGGGTCTAATAAAACGTGACACCATTTCAGCTGTGACCTTTCCAGGGTGTTACCCTTGCTCTCCCCTATGTCCTTGTTGTGATTCTGTCTTTACTATGTACTGGTGGTTTTGCTTTTATTAAACAGTGTAAAATTAGTCATAACAAGGATGCTACAACTTTAAATCCTGCCATATTTTTTTTTCCCCCTATAATTAATGGATTCTTCTTTTTCCTGGTCTCATTCTACCCAGCTAAATAAGGGATATGGAAATAAGTTCTGTGAGTTATTTTTGCTGGCGAAATAACAACGCAGTTTAAGTATATTTATTGATGACATTAAATTGACAACACCATCTTAGTTTAATTATCACATAGTTTAGAGATAAAACACTCTTTTCTCATTATATTTGTTATCATTTTCATGACATCATCAGTCTTTTTTAATTTGCTTTTATTTTTTCTATGGCTAATTCATGCTATCTGAAGACAAGCATGTAAATCCTCATTTCCATTTCAGACTTGCTTGTTGTGGCCCTGATCCTTCAGTTGCGCTGTGGGTGGGCTCAGTGCTCTGTATGTGGTGAATCCACACGTCCTGCCCCTGCTGAAAGATCAGATGTGTGCTGCAAGACAGCCTCCACAGAAGCTCTCCACATCCTGGGGTTTTGGAAGATAAGCACGCCTCAGGGCTAGCTCTGATAGGTGGTGCTGTTCAGTGCAGTTTTTAGTGGAGTTTTACCCAAGCAGTGTTCTGGGTGATGCCACAGGCTCAGGAGCAGTTTCAGCACAGGGACAGCCTGGCTCCTCCTGCTCATAGCAGCAGCCCCAGATCAAGCCTGGCCTCCATTCCCAGCAGTCAGGGTAGGCCAGAGTCTTGATTGCAATGTATTTTCTCAGGTATTCTGTTTCACCATAAATACAATTTCATTTCCCATAGAACTCTGATTGCTTTGTGGTTTGTTTGGGGTTTTCTTAGCAAATTAAAATAATTTGAATATTTTCTTCTTCCTCTACTTTTCAATGTTACCCTGCTCCCAAAACCAGTCAATATTAATCTGACAATGATTTCTAGATTATCTGCTAAAAGGACAATTGAATGTGGCTTTGTTTCCCATACCACAGGTCAATGTCAGTTCTTCCTGACCATTTGCCATATTAGAATGTTATTTAAAGTTATGTGAAATCTTTTTAAAGACTTTAAAGAAGAATAGGTTTTTATTTGTGTGATTTCCCTGAAGTACTTGAGGTACCACAAGGAGGTTCCGTCTCTCCTCTGTCAGCTATTTCCATGTTGCATCTCTTTTTCTTGCTTTTTGAATGTCTTTCTCTTTTTTGCTAATCTTCTGGTTTTTCTCTTTTTTCCCCTTTTCTTTCTCTGTAGCTTTTTTTAATCTGTCTTCGACAGCTGCACTGTGTCTGAGGGAGAAGACTGCCACTTCTAGAAGAGTTTAAGGGTCTTTTGTCTGGGGAGGGGGGAACAAATCTTCAGTGTTAGTGTCTTGGAAAGAAGCTCTTTTACTGACTTGCATGATACCTAAAATTGAAGTGTCTTGTAATTTGTGTGACAAGACAGGATGATGCGGGGAACTGATTACCTGGAATTTTGAAGAGCAACAGAAATGTGATGTTGGGACTAATGATGTAGCGAATACATTTTCAACTGTTGTTATGGGCGTATGTTTTTTCTAATGTTGTCTTTAATAATATAAATGTCATGGGCTTCCCTGAGATGTGAAGCCTAAGGAATATTTTCAATATGCTGTTGTTTGATTGGTTTTGGAAACCGTGCATTCAGAGTCAAAGGAAATATAAATATGGTGCAACTTACTCTGTTGGCAGCCACGAAATATTTAATTTTATCAAAGAAATAAAGTAAGAACTGTGTGTTCTCATTGGTGTCCTGTGTCTCACCACCCTGTTAAGAGAGCCCTATTGGCTGGTGGACGTGAGTCTAGTGATACTTTCTTTTTCCTAACTCCACCTCCTCTTGTTCTTTAAAGTTAGGAGAAGTTGGCAGTGCCAGGGAGAGGCGATGCCGGGGGTGGTGTAAGGATAAATTCCATGCCCGCCGTGAGCGGGGTGGAGTGTCTCGGCGGTGCTGCTGGAGCCGCCCGGGCACTGCTCGCCCGTCCGTGCTGCCGTGCCCGCGCCCCGCATGCGCCCCGCGCCACCGTCCCGTGCCGGTCTCGTTTCCTTTTTACAAATGGAAGGGCGTGAAAACGGCACCGCGTTCTGTATTTACACGGCTAACATGGAGGAACCAGCACTGTTCTGCCTGTTACCTTTCTAACTTTCATGTAAATTTTAAATAAAAAATATGAAATCCAGCGCGGCTACTGTGGTGTGTGTGTGCTGCTCGCGGGGCCGGAGGCGCTGGGCCCGGCGGTCCGGATAGCTCTGAACGGTCACGGGGAAGCCGAAGTGAGGATTCCCGGCCCCGGGCAGCGCATCGCTGCGGGCAGGGCAGCCCTTGCGGCAACTGCGGCTGTTCGGCAAGGCCTGGGGCACGGCCGAGCCCCGGGGAGGGCGGGAGGGGAGCGGCACCGTCG
>VXAC01007927.1:584897-661229 GCA_013399225.1 Rhipidura dahli
GGGGCTGCGTCGGGGACGGCTCTGACCACGCCCCCGCTGTGGCCACGCCCCCGCTGTGGCCACGCCCCCGCTCCGGGTCGTGGCTGTCGCCGCCAGGGGGCGCTGAGGCCCGCAGCGGCCGGCCCCACCATGGCGGTTGTTTCTCGCGGCGTCTCGCGCGATCGTGACACGCCGCCACGTGACGCGGCGCCGGCCGGGCCGCGCTGTTCGGCCCCGAGCGAGTGACGGGAGCGGAACCGGCACCACGGCGGCACCTGCGGGGCGGGGCCGCCAGGGAACGGGGNAGCGAGCCGCGGCCTGGTCTACACGTGGGGCCTGGTCCCGCCGTACGCGCCCGGTGGGTCCGCGCCCCCGGCGGGGTTCGGCCCCGCGGCTTTTGCCCGCCATGCCGCCGCCGGCAGAGCCGCAGCCGGAGGCGGTGCCCGAGCCGGTGCTGGAGCAGTGGCGGCAGTACAACGAGACCGACCGGCAATGGGCGCTGCGCCGCCGCTTCATCCTCCGCCACCTCCCCGCGTACCCCGGCGCCGCCATCGACCAGCTGCTGGCGCTCTCCGTGCTCTGGACCAACCATGTCTTCATGGGCTGCAGGTGAGGCCCGGGGGACACACGGGGCTGCGGGCGGTCTCTTGGCTCGCTGTCAGCCGCGGGTACCCCCCAGGACGGCGGGGGTCGGGGGAGCTCTGCGGGACGACTGCGGGCAGCAGTCAGGGTGGAAGTTTGAAGCTGGGACGGAAGCCCCCGCGGGGAGAAGGGTCTCAAGTTCCCGTCGTGGCCGAGTCTCGGCCCCAGATGCGTTTGAGAAAGTAGCCGCAGAAGAGCTGGGATGAAAGGGGCTGGTGCAAGAGAACTTCTGTCCCTGGCCAGTTTTGTTCTCTCGAATATGTCGGTGTTTGTATGTGGAGGGGGGCAAGACACTGGAAAAGTTTATGTGTGTTTTGAAAGTAGTTCTTGATGTCCCGCCCCCAGGAGTCGTTAATCTTGTGGAGCTGTGCTTGTGTCCTTTAAGTGAGGAGAGAGTTCACCTGAGCACAAAGCAGCCTGTACAGTCCCCTGAACGCTCAACTTTTCTGGGAAAAATAGGCGTGGGGAATGGAAGGGGTTTCGTTTCATCCAGCCGTACTGTCCATAGCCAGGTTGTGGAGATTTGCAAAACGTCACCCACATTCCACTGACACCTTTGATGATGTGATTGTTTTTAACTGGACAGAAGGACAGAAGCAGTTGTTTAACGACCAAATTCTGCAAACTGTGCAGTCACAGAGGAACTTGTGAGCATTGATGGCACACAGATGGACTTTTATTAATGTTCCATCCCGGAGCCTTGTGGGGGAATACTTTGTGTCGTCTCTACAGAGCAAAATCAATATCTTTAAATACAGATCTGCCTGTTTCCTTTTTTTTTTTTTTTTTACGAGGTTAGGTACTAAACTATTCTGCTCTGCAAGCAGCAGAATTGACAGAGATTTAAAATAGTTTCAAATTCAAAAGCTTGAGCAATGTGTTAAAATTGAGACTGTCTTCTTCATGTACAGTCTGTGTGGTTTAACTTAATGTGTTTGTATGTTGTCTTAATGGGGGACCTTCTTTGTGCCAGGGCTTTTGGGAATGGTGCAATAAGCAGTTACAGAGTACTGGTAAGAGAAGTGAACAACTCTGTGGGAAGGTTCCAAATCCCAAAAACTGATGCAATTTAAGCCTGTCAGTGCACATACTTTCTGTGATGGACTCCTTCACCTGCCGCTCTCAGGAGAGATGAGATTTGGGCAGGATGCAGTCTGGAGCTATTATCAGTGAGGCTGTTTCCCCAGAGCTGCTGTGCCTGGCTGGAAGCACTGCACAGGAACACACTGTGCTGTTAAAACAATTCTAGCTTTACTTACAGTTGCCTGGGGAAGGGACCTGCAGTGTTCCCTGGCACTGCCTTTTGCTGTTTGGGAAGAGCTGTTGTTGATTTATCAAGTGAATAGCTTCAAAGTTTGAGGGATTTTTGTTGTTTTCTCTTAAGTTTGTTGGTTGGTTTTTGGTTTGGGTTAGGTTTGGGGTTTTGTTTTGTTTTCCTAATGCTCATTTCTTGCCAGGTGAAGACAATCTGTTTGTCAGAGTAGCTCAGTGCCTTAGGAGCAGCGTGCTGATAGTGTTGTGGGTTCAGTCCCTGTATGGGCCATTCAGTCAAGACTTGGACTCGATCCTTGTGGGTCCCTTCCAACTCAGACTGTTCTGTGGTTCTGTGAAGAACAGATCAGAGGCTTTGCTATAAAATCTGAGTGTTCTGCTGGGAGATGATGTAGAGACTGTCCAGAAGGCTTAGAAAACATGGTCTGTGAGGAAGGGGTTAAGTAAAAGGCTTCATTTAGTTTAGGCCTAGATGAGAGAAGGTGCTCCTGTGCCCAGATCTGTTAAAGGTGGCTGAGTATGGGGGCAGTGGTGCAGGAAAGCATTATGTTCCAGAGCTACAGGGATCAGGGTAAGGGATAACCTATTAAAGTCGTGGCAGAGAGACTTTAGTTAGGTACTGGAGGCACTGGGTTCCTCTGGCAAGATTAGACAAACACATGTTGGGACTGGTTGATCTCCTCCCCGCCCCCAGCAGAAATATGAGCCCCAAAGGTCTCCATCCTTTGTGAAGAACGACAGGTGTCAAATCTGATGCTGTTCTTGCACCCTACTGGAAAGGGACATTGTCCATCACAGGTAATGTCATCTTGCCCCTGTAAGCCAGAGCAGAACGGATTCCCACTCCTCTCCCCCTTGTGAGAGAATGAGGGTATGTCTTGGTTTGAAAAGCATCTGCCCAGGAAGGCGGGAACCTCCCTTGGAATGGAAAAATATTACCTCCTTCCCTCCGAATTATTATAACTTTGAAATTAAAGGGCTTTCAGGCAAAGATATGGGAAAAGGAATAACAGTTCTTTTCTAGTATGTACCTGTATAACAAGGCAAGCAAACAACACCACCGGCAGCAAGAACAAGCAGAGCCAGAACGCAGTGCCAGCCTCTCTGGGCTGCCGGCACCTTCCCCTTCGGTGCAGTTCCGCTCACAGCCGGCAGGGGCGCCGGTGGCTCCCGGCCGGGCAGGGCGGGTGCGATGGCTCCCCGCGCCTGCAGGGGGCGCTGTGGCGCGAGCTCAGTGCCCTCACGCGGCAATGGCGGGCGGGCGGGATGGCGAAATGGGCCGCACAGGAACCGCGGAGCGGCGGCTGGGACGGCAGGGGCGGGCACACCCTGGGGGGGCAAACAAACTCTGTCAGAAACTCCGCAGCCTTAGCAGGAGCTGTGGGGCTTGGGCGGACACGGGGTGCTGGGTTAGAGTGTAGTAAAAAGGACAGAGGCAGCGGCAGAAAACCGCAGGGCTGGGCACCAGCAGCCGGGCTTCTCCCTCGCTGGGGAAACGAACCCTCCCGGAAGGAGGAGGTGGTCGGAGTTCCAGTTTTTTTCCCCCGAGGCACCCAAATAGATGATGAGAGTCCTTTCCAGTGAGGTCGGGTGTTAATAAGGTCCCAGTTCAATGGCTGCTCTTAAGAGCAAAGGCCCACCCACAGTAGGAGAAGCAGTACAGGGCTGGGCTCCGGCGGTGGCAGTGAATTCTCCCTGCAGTAACCAAAAGCTCGACCGTCCTTCTCTGATGCCGAGAGCGAGCGGAGCTGAGCCCAGCCCCTCACTGCCCAGCCAGAATCTCAAGGTATCTTTGCCCTTCCCAAGAGAAAAACCCCAGGCAAAAGTAGCCAGCAGCACACTTCTTCTACCTTGGCCATTTCTTTTGTCTCTCTTAAGTACTGGTCGTTATTGTCTCTTAGCAACAGATGGGACAAAACTCCATGAGCAAAAGAAAAAAAAAAAGGTAAAATCCTAACCCCCAACAGGATATCACCACTATCTCACCTCCCTTTGATCCCTCCTGGCTTGTTCTTCCCTCTGCTGAGGGCTGAGCTGTGCTGGTGAAGCAGGGACTGCAGTAATCTGTGCTCAGAGTTCTCACCCAGGAATTTATATGGATCTAATTTCTGCCTGACCCTCTAAATCAGGAGCAGGAAGAGCCTTTCTTGAGTGGAGGTTGAGTAGATTTCCAGAGCCCTTGGAACAGCAGTATTTAGAAGCTGGTGCAAATGACTGCAGCCCTGGCTGTTGGGACAATTGTGGACTCCTGTCTGTGGGCAGTGCTCTGATGGTTTCTGACTTTGGAAGGTGAACCTACCATGGAACAGGGGCAGCATTGCTCTTCTTCCTTTCTGAACCATGGTGTGAAACTGTCAGAGGCTGGTGTCAGGCTGTGTTTGTAGGCTCTCTGTGGATAGAAAGGTTTGGGTTGTTTTCCTGTTCAGCCTCGGCATGCAAATGGCTTGAAATCATGTGACAGATCCCCAGAGCAATGGAAAACTGAGCTAGTGGGGGATGTAGGGCCGAGAGGGATGGGACAGGGCTTTGTCATGCATATCCTGCCTGTGTGGAACTGTGGGTGCTGCAGCAGGGTCAGGGTTTGCTCAGAGCTTGTTACAGCCCCCTCACCTCTGTCGTGGTTCAGGAGCCTAAAACATTTCAGTTACAGCACCCAGCTAGAATTTAGTTTGGCTTTTTAAAGAGTGGTTGATGAAGGCTGAGGTAGTGCCTTTGTCACCTGACATGGCAGTTGTGGTGTTGGTCATGTGCAGGCTCTGGCTGCTGCTCCACACAGGACTCCAGTGCCAGTCTGAACTCCTGTGTTTGGTTCATTGAAGCTCCTCCTTCACACCCCAGCATCCATTAGTGCTCCTGGCAGCTCTGCCAAATACTGTATTTTGTCAGATACTTAGATTTCAATTTAGAACACTGTCATTGTGTTGGCTGCATGGTTTATTCATAAATGGGTTCATACAGAGCCGGGTCAGCTGGTGTGTGGCCGTGTGCCCATGCCAGACCACCTGTGGCAGGAGGACAGTGGTTGGTGCTGTGCTCTGCTCTACCAGAATCAGAGGAGCATCTTTCTTGAACCAGCTGCTGTGTCTCAGGTAGCTTTAGTTCTTGTTTTTCATAATAAAAGCTTGTGTGTGCATGTGTGCTGCCCCATGGGGCTGGCTCTGAGGTGTTTTGCTGTTGAACCCACACAGATATGGCATGCAGGTCATGGAGAAGGTTCTCAAGATGGCTGAAGGCATCGACACTGGGGAAACGAGGTCCTATGAGTTGGTCCCCAACAGGAAGCTGAAGAGATACCGCTCTCCATCGGACAGTGAGTACATCTGCCCGTGTTAGAGATAATGACCCCTTCCCTATCCAGTGGGCATCACTGGGAGTGTGGGGACACCAGTGTGCCGTGAGGCCGCCTCCAAGACAGCCAGCACAGCAGACTGGGGAGAAGTGCCCCAGTCTCTGCTGTGCTCTTTTGGACTGCAGAGCAGTTCCCCCTTGTCTGCTGTCTCCATGATTCACACAGAGTTCTATTTTTGCTTAAGAAAAGACCATTTTTCATTTCAGTTATCAGGCAATTGGTTTCCCCATGGGATGTTGTCTGGAATCAAATACCTATCTGGCTTTGTCTTCTGTGGTGAGGGATGATGTTCTGACCCAAGGAAAGGATTGTTCGTGTCCAACACGAACAATCCTTTGCATAGAGATGGATTCATTGACTTTTGAGTTACAACCTGCTTGGAGCTTTGAGGGGATGGGGAGCAGACATGATGTTTTGTTTTGGGATTTTTTTCCTCCCTACTGGGCCTGGAAGAGTCCTGTATATGTCAGCCCAGTCCTGTGGTCTCAGGGATCAGTGCTCCAGCTGTAGCTTTTCCAGTGGAGGAAATGCAGCAGGCAGAGAGGGCTGGCAGTTCGATGGCTCCGTCTGCTGGCTTCTCCATGGCACCTTCAGAGCTGCCTTCCCTCCCTCTGGAGAGGGGTGGGAATTGTGCCCAGGTGCGGGTAGGCCCCTGTGTCTGTCAGCAGTGTGGCTGTGTGAGGCACAAATGGTCAGACAGCCCAGGCTGGATATAATATCTAGCTCTGCCAGAGTTGCTTCCCTTCCTTTGACAGCCAGCAATCTTTCTGTGCTTCCATGGGCTAGCTGTAAAACTCAGGAGATACTGCTCTTCTCCTGTGTTTTGTCTGTCACAAACAACACCCCTGAGGGTTCTCCAGGGCTTGTTGCACAGACAGCAATATGAGCTGTTCTGCTGGCAAGAGCCTTTAGGTGCTGCTGCAGTGCAACCATCAAAATACAAATGGAGGAAGAAATGCAAACCTTGCCATAATTCATCAAAATTGATGGGCAAAGCATTTAATGCGTAAGAGCTTTGTCACCTGATTTCAGTATGAAGGAAGGGCTGTTTATGCTGTGTGCACGTGTCGTTTTCACCTGCAGTGAGCGGCGTGGTGACGCCTGTGCTGTGGTGGTTGGTGTCTAGACAGTTGTACTGCCTGACCTACAGCAGGGCCACACATGTTGGCACTGGATTAGGTAGCAGTTCCTGGCACTGAGCTGGCCGCCTGCTCCTCCGATGAAATTACACACATGTACCACTGCAGCATGTGGGTGCTGAATTTTCCACAGGACAAGTCTTGTGTAACCATCTCTTGGATGTAACATATTTGCTTGTCAGCTGTTTGATTCTCCCTTTCTGCAGTAGCTGTGCACGTCAGGCTAGTCTGTCTCATTTGCATTTCTTCTGGTGAAGAAACAAGAGGTCTGTCAGTAATGGGACCCCCAGTCACTGCAGCTGTCCCTTGAGGCTTGAGCAGATTTCTTCATGTTTTTTTGCCCTTTAGACCAAAGCAATTAAACTGAGAGAAAATGGGCTTAAGTTAGTAACAGCCCTGTGTGTTTTGGAAAGGAGGGTTTGGTAGCACTGTGTTCTGCCTCAGATGAGAAGATCTGAAGATACAGTAGTTTATCTGACATGATTCTGCAACCGTGCAGCAGAGTCAGAGCTGAGGCTCTAGTCCTGCTCTGTGGTGTTCTGTCTTGTTTGCCATAGTTTTACTTATTTTAGTGGATTTAAAGGGATTGACTTCAGAAATGACCAGATGGGTCAGTGAGCAATGCTGGAAGGCAGCATTGTGTAACTAAATATGTAGAGATTCTTGTGTGGGGGTTGTGAAGGTGAAAATACCACTTTAGTGACCTGCACAAAAATGACTGGTTGTCTTTGATGAATTGTGAATGTCTTTTGGAAGGAAACGTTTCGGGTTTTGGCTAAGGAGTGCAAATCCTGTGTTCAGAGCCTGCAGGCTCCTTTTAAAGATCACTTTCTGAAAACACTGTCTCCCTATCATAGCCCATATTGCTAATTGTATAATTTTCTTTCATCTCATAGGTCCAGAGCCAGAAGAGATTCCTGAGCCACCCAAAAAGGTGGTCCCCAAGTTCCGAGTGCGACCCCGCTTTGAGCCCATACACTTTGTCAGCAGCGGTGAGAAGGATGGCAAGAAGGACAATTCGCTGGATAACCAAATGCAGGAGGTGAACCAGGAGGCAAATACAAATAGCATTGCACAGCCAGCTGAAAACTGTACAAATTCTTTTGTGAATGCACGAGAGGTGGATCCCCAGCTCTCCAGCACAGCTGGGCTTGGCTTTGCAGGCGCAGCAGCCACGGTCAAGAAGACTGTGAATAGTGTGGACTCTACCACAAGCAGCGCCTTGCAGGTTTCTGTTTCCCCTTCAACTGCCCCATCTGTATCAGAGACTTTCCCTCCATCAGCAATAATGCTGAAGCAGAGCTTTATGGAGAAACTGTCAGCAGCTGTCTGGAAAAATCTTACTAATCCAGATGCAAACACTGGGACAGATAAAATTAACTTCACGTATCTTTTGACACGTTCAATTCAGGCATGCAAGACAAACCCTGAATATATTTATGTTCCTCTGAAAGAGATCGCTCCTGCTGACCTCCCCAAAAGCAAGAAGCTCCTGACAGATGGCTTTGCTTGTGAGGTGCGATGTCAAAATGTCTACCTGGCCACCGGCTACGCTGGCAGCAAAAACGGATCCCGGGATCGAGCCGCGGAGCAGGCAGTGAAGCTGCTGAAGAAATCCGTGGAAGTTCGAGTCGTTCAGCGAAAGTTCAAGCACACCTACCATGAGGACCTGGTGGTGTGTGAGGCAGGTGTGTGTCGCCCAGATTTCCCTCCTGCTCTCAAACCTCACGAGGAGTTCATAGTTGCCAACAGGGACTGTGTCCCAATGCAGCCTGGTACTGAATCCGTGAAAGGTTCCACAAATACCAGCAAACACTGGACTAGTTTTGTCCTCACAGAGAATGCCAGTGATGCAATAGGAATACTTAACAATTCTGCCTCATATAACAAAATGTCTGTTGAATATAAGTATGAATTAATGCCCAACCGCTCGTGGCGTTGTCAGGTGTATCTCCAAGATCACTGCCTGGCTGAGGGATTTGGCACAAAAAAGACTAGCAAGCATGCAGCAGCTGAGGAGGCACTGAAAATCCTGCAGAAGATGCAGTCAAATATAGCATCCCTCAAAGTGACCCAGGTGCAGAAGGTGGGCTGCTCGTCACGGGGCTCTGGGAGGAAGAAGGACCTGAAGGACCTGGTGATCTATGAGAACTCCAGTAACCCGGTGTGTACCCTGAACGACACTGCCCAGTTCAACAAGATGACAGTGGAGTATGTCTTTGAGAGGATGACAGGCATGCGATGGAAATGCAAGGTGATGCTTGAAGATGAATTCATTGCAGAAGCAGTTGGAGTGAAGAAATCTGTCAAGCATGAGGCAGCAGAGGAAGCCGTGAAAATCCTCAAAAAGACTCAGCCAACTGTAGTTAATAACCTGAAGAAAGGTACCGTTGAAGACGTCATCTCCAGAAATGAGATTCGGGGTCGATCAGCAGAAGAGGCTTTCAAACAGAAGATCAAAGAAGACAACATTGGGAACCAAATTTTAAGAAAGATGGGCTGGACAGGCGGTGGCCTAGGGAAAGATGGTGAAGGAATTAGGGAGCCTATTTCAGTAAAGGAGCAGTTCAAAAGGGAAGGACTTGGGCTTGATGTGGAAAGGGTGAACAGAATCGCAAAGAGAGATATTGAAGAGATCATTCGAAACTATGCACGCTCAGACAGTCACATTGACTTGACTTTCTCTAGAGAACTGACCATGGATGAGCGGAAGCAGATACATCAAATTGCTCAAAAATATGGTCTTAAAAGTAAATCCCATGGGCAGGGACACAACAGATACTTGGTGGTGAGCAGGAAGCGGCGCAAGGAAGATCTGTTAGACCAGCTGAAGCAGGAAGGTCAGGTTGGGCATTATGAGCTTATCATGCCGCAAGCAAACTGAGGTGAGGTGTCCCCTTTGACCAGAGACTGTTTCCTGGGCACTCGACTAAAGAAAGAGATGCTGCATTTTTCTTGTGGGTAATAATGACATAAAAGTCTTTTACTTTGGCAATATAATTTCTAAAATGTTGTTAGGTGTTTAGGACTGACTGAATTCTGTTCAAGAGCATTAGCACAACCCAAAAGCAGTAGTGCTGTTACTGTATGTGTCTTTGATATTACTTGCTCCTTCACATTTTAATAGTTTTGTAATAGCAAACACATATGTCCAATGAGAAGGAATTTGACATCATTTAAAATTATAGGTCCCTTCTTGAGCAAAGAAGGAAAAAAAACCTTTAAAAAAAAATAAAAAGCAAAGAAAATGCAGTCTGAGGGCATAAACCTGTATGTAAAATTGGTATTAATGACAACAAAAATAAAGTTTTATTTCTGGAAAAAAAAAAGTTTTGTCACACTTCATATAAAAAAAAAGTGTGCAAACTTGACTATTCTTGAGAAATACATGTATCGAGGTCTGGTCTCTGCTCTGTGTGTGTGTACAGTATGTAAACCTTAACCAGTTTAATGGTAGTTTTATTCATAGATTTCTGCCTTGAGTCTCCCATTCTGAGAATCACTGAAGTCACCTTCATCACCAGTGAATGGGACTGAAAGAGTTCCAGCATGTTTCTACCTTACAGAACGGTTGACATGTGCAAATACCATGGTGAAGTGTGAAATATAAAAACTGGAGGTAAATGCAGAGCCCACGCTCAAAGATGCTCATGTAGCTTGTGGGGACTGTTATATAACTTATTTTTTTACTTGGAATATCAGCTCCTTAATCCTGAACAAAACTGAATCTGTGCCTGGTTATTTCTCCACTCCATTTCTGTAATGGTGCTTGTGTCTGGTGAGGGCAATTCCCAGGAAACTCCTGGTCTTGCTCTGACCATGTGTGAGTATGGAAGCTCTCCTGGGCCAGCTTATGCCACTGGGAGGCCGGAGTCAGGGAAACAGCCTCTGACCTCCACTGGCGCTGCTTCACCAGCAGGATTACAGGACACAGTGCTCTGTGAGCCTCGGAGAACACTCACTTCATGCTTGGGAAGCTTAAAGCATAGGAGTTGACCTTGGAGGAGCCAGGAGTGAGGCATGCCTAGAGCTGCTGGTTATTCTGTCAGCAGTGGGGTCTGCAGATGCTTCTGTGCCATTAAGCCAGTCCTAATGCAGTGGTTTTGTCTGGTCTCCTGTTGGCCATTTCTCAGCCATCACCTTCAGTTTTCTGCTGCTTATATTTAACTCTCCATCTCTTTACACCCTCCTGTATCTTTCCCACATCTTGTTCTGTTTTTAAATGCTCTCAGCCCTGAGGTGAGGATGCCTAACCTCAGAATGTCCTGGTGATGAGCAGTTAGAGGGATTTTCATCCCTGCCAGGTGATGAGGACGAGGAAAGGCTGACCTGGCTGATGAGACTCACTCAGGAGGCAGAGCAAGCATCCTCTCTGCCTGGCTGCAACACAGCTTCTGCCTGCTTGGACTGCTGAATAACAACTTGCTGCTGCTGTGAAAAAATAATATAGCAGTTATTTCTGAAAATAGTTTATTTTCTGTTTTGTTTGGGGTTGTTTTCTGTGCATTATTTTTTCTCTCTGTGTCTGAATTCTGAAGAACACTGGGCTCTAGCAGATGGTGCTGTAGGAGTGGAAAAAGCCTGGTACTTTCTAGGCAAAGAAGTGAAGCTCCTCCTCCCTAATTTGGGTAGGCAGCAGGTTGTTAGAGCTTGGTGATGCCAAGGAAAGCAGTAAGAGCACCACTGGTATTTGAGATTAAAAATGGCTCTTTTGGGAGAGGTGGGGCCTAGCTATAGTCCCTGTACCTCAGCAGGGGCAGCTGGACCAGGCAGTGTCTGCAGGACGTTGCCTCTCCTGTCCTGAGTTGGGGCTGTGGCCGCTCTGCTGCCCATGGTGCCTGTGCAGGACCTGGTGTGGGGCTCTTGGTTTGGTGGCTGGGGCCTTATGCAGGAGTGGAAAACGGCAGTGTCATTGTCCCCAGGGAGGCTGAGGAGCCTCAGCCTTCAGAAGAGGCACCAGAGGGGCTATGATGGAGTCAGTGGATAAAGGGCTTGCCAGAGCAAGTTGTGAAGGTGGGATTCTTTTGCGCCTCAGTGCTGCTCATTTCTGCTGCTTTAAGAGTCCACTCTGTTGTTTTGGGTTAACTATTGAAACAAACACAAGAATAGCAGGACTGCTACAAGGGCCTCTTTGGAGGAACTTAAGTCCCCTCAGAAAGGGTTGTGCTTGCAGCAGGCATTACAACTGCTCCATGTAAGACACAAGGCTGTTCAAGGGTACAAGCTGTTGTCACTGCAGGTACAAATCTGCATTAAATTTTTTGAAAGACCCCAGACACTTGTAGTGGAGCTCAACAGCAGAACCAGCTTTTGTTATCTGCCACTCACCAGCCATTCTGTTCTCCACCTGCAAAGCCAGGAGGAAAGTAAATGTGATTCCTTTATCAACTGAGCTCACCAAGTTGCTGTAGCTAACTCAGAATCACAGGCTCCTTTTTATCCACAGCCCAGTCCAGGCCCTGATCTTGGGCAGGTGCAGCCAGCTTTGTCTCTCCTCTACTGCCCCTCCTGGCTGTAGAGTCGAATTTATCATCCTGCACTACCCCTGGCAGACCTCTCCCCCAGCTGCTGCCCACAGCAGGAAGTAGTGCACAGTGCTGGAGCTTGACCCCACACCAAACTCTTGGCAGCCCAGTTAAATAAGCACAGTTATACGCTTCTTGCCTATTTATACAATAAGCACTAAGGTTACACTTTATTTACAACTTTTGAAAAATGTACAGTTTCTTACATGGGTTACTTGTGCAAAGTTATACTTTTCAACTAACAGACCAATGTGCACACAAAAGACACTGGAACGGTGGACAACACAATTGCAGGTTCTATCCCACACTGCTGCTTAAGGTTCTGTATCCAAAGGTACAAACTCGCCTTACAAAAAAAGTGACTGGACTTAGAAATGTTTTTTTCAGAATTGAAAAAATACTTTCATAAAACTGAAGGGAATGAACTCAAGCATGCAGCAGTAGCTTACACAAACCACAAGGTCATCGATGAAGAGCAGAAACTGCAGACTTGAGTGCCTACCCTGGGCTTAATTCAGACTTTCCAAAAGACAAAAGTTAGATCCCAAACAACTTATCTTTCTCAGCTAAAGATAAGGGGCAGGAGAAAGACACCAAAGGAGAGTAATTCCATTACTGGAACAGGTCAGGTTTTACCTCTTCCTTAATGTGGAAGGCCTTTCGCTGAGTATCACAGCTCTACCTGGTTTTGTCCAGTAATGCCTCAGTGACAGGACTGTGGAAACCTACTGACAGTTTCTGTAGGCATGTCCTTTAAAATAGTAATTAAAAAAAATAAAAGGGCTTGTTTTTCACCCTCAGCAAAGATCCAAGTACCACAGCTGTAGTGATTTATGTAGATCTGTACATAAAACTTGCATGTGAAGTGCAGAAGTAACAAGCATTCCAGGGTCTTACTAAATCTTTGAATTGGAATAAATTGAAGAGCTTAATTTTTTAACGTGAGTGAAGGAGTTGATAAACCAATACAAAAGGGGAACAAAAGGTGACTTCTTCACCCTATACTTACAAATGCAGTGGGGTCTAAACCAACAGTAGGGGTAAGTGACCAGCCTGGACACATCAGCACTTTAGTTAATATCAGTTAAAAAATGTGTATGTATATAAACATCCCTTTTATCAAGCTACACATAAGCATCACTGTGTATAACACAATTACAATTAAAAGCTTAGTGTACACTACAGAAATGCACAATACTGCCCTAAGACTGGAAAGGGACCACAGAAAATGAACTCAGTCAGCATCAGTAACTCTTTTGCAAGTAACCCAAGTACAGAACGTTTGACTTCAAAGTGGGTGCGTTCTGATGTCCAAGGAGAAGAAGCTTCAGCAAGGGAGGGTGGCAACAGCACAACAGCTATTTTGCTTGCAAAGTAAATGCTAGGAGGAAAAAGATGACTCGGACACTTTGTTTATTTTCCTCATCAACAGAGTGTTCATTTGCATCATCCTGGGTCAACAGTCACGCCAGCTCTGTTCTACTATTGCAGAAACCCGTTTTTCATATTCCCGCTTATTCTCTTGGTATAGCTGAGCTGCCTGGCTGTTTGCTGGACTGTTCGGATTTGGCTCATCCAATAGGGACTGTGCAAAAAGAAAAAGACCCTTAGGCACTGCAAAGTACAGTTTTCCAACACATTCTGTAAACTATCCATACTAGTCAGAGCACAGATGTTAGTCCAGGTGCAGCACACTGCACTCCTGCAGCTTGAAGGCCTTAGAGGCTTTGGCCACCAGCATCACCCCTGCACAGTGCAAGTGACTTTCTGTGACAGGCAAGCAATGCATCGCTGGTGAGGCCCTGCAGTGACCACCTGTGTCACTGCCTGGCCAGTTTACACCTGGGAAGGATTCATATTTTGCCAATATCAAGGTATAGCTGCTACACTGTCTCTCAGGAGAGGGGAAAAAGGTTTCCTGAGCTGTTTTTGTCAAAGCATCCTAACATCATTCTGTCTCTTCATGCAGAGTTCTTTTACCTGTATGGATGTTAAGATGGAGGAGACATCATAAGTGGGGCTCCAGCGATTCTGAAGGATATCCAGACATATACTACCGTCTGCATAGACTGGAAAGGGTCAAAAAAACCAGCTTAAAACACAACTTGTACAGCTACTGGCTTTTTTCCCATATTGCCTGATCCTGAAAACCTACATACAGACACACTGCAACAGTCCATAGTGTCTGACAGGCTGAAATCCTGCAGACAGGCCTATAGGTAGGAAGCAGTGAAGCTCCTCACCAACTGAAGCCTCAAGTATTTAAACTCAACCCCTGGTTATTCTCTCACAAACTTCCCTGTGTCATTTCAACTACCACTATAGAAAACCACTCACAGATTTTAAGGCAAAAAAATTTTAGCTACCCAGAAGTGAACCAAATAAAGAACACCCACAGTTGTTCACACTTGAGGTTTCCCCACGAAGTCTCTGGAGTCCAGTCACCTTCCTCACAGCAGCTACAGGAGAACCTTCTCTCCCTGCACTATACCCACACCTGCCATGTTGCAAAGTTTCTGGTATTTCTGCACAAAGCTAGTATTTGTTTGGAGGCAAGGAATACCTCTCCAGCCTTTAGTTACCAAGGAAGGGGATTACATTAAACACTCTTACTGTCACTGTCTGTAGCTGGACCCTAACACTACATTTCATGGTATATCATTCTTACAGGCATTTTGGGGAAGAAAAGTCAAACAAGACAGTTGCATTCACCAGTGTCACTATGCTATGTCTACAATACATACAGACAGAAGTCCAAAGCACTGCTATTTAAGTACAAAACATTCTTCTGTAAGGCTTAACAGGCAGTTGAGTGTCTCATCAGTACTGTGCTGTAACACCTGAAAGGTAAGAGGCTCCTTTTATTGCCCCTTTCTTTTCAAGCTTGAGCACTGCTCACATATCCATCCTCACCAAAACTACACAACCACACTGGACTTTTGCTGCCTTATTAGGTAGTGGAAACTTTTATTTTAAGTAGACTTTTTATACAGCAAGCTATAATAAAAAACACCCCAGCCCTCTCTTCCCCCCACCAAACCTCCAACAAAACAGCAAAAGTAAACCCCAGCATTGTCTAAGTACTTACCATTTGGATGAAACATTTTAGAGACAAATCTAACAGTAGGTGGCTTATTCGGGTATTCTTCTGTGAATTCTATTGTAAGTTTGAAAGTTCCTGGAGTTGAAAGAAAGAGAGAAGCAACCTTTATTCAGCATGAATTTACACAAGGAATGAGTAAGTAGCATCCCCCTGTGATACACAGTGAGACTACTGGGCTCACACAGGCATGTTGGCTATGGAACACACATTGCATAATCCCACAGTGATTCCTTTACTCTCATGGAGTTAATCATTAATGCTGGAGTCCCAGACAGTACTGGTACAAGAGTATTTCCTGTGACTTACTTTTATTGCCAAAATCAGTCAAAAGGTTTATGTAAGGATATAAATCTGCCCTTGAGGTTTTCTTCCAGAGAGCCTAATCCCAGTATACTGTACAAACAACAGCAGTGGGTGTAGAACCATCTGTGTAACACAACGTCATTCAATGAGTCCTATCTATGGAATATGCTGTCATGGTAAGGACCTTGTAAGTTATTTCCTCTAAATTTCAAAAAAAAAAAAATCATGTTTCTCAACAACTGTAAGGTAATCAGGTCTTGTAGAAAAGTAGTATTGACTGCAGCATCCAAATCTGACACTTTAAAATATAAACCTGACCATTTACTTCACAATAACTGGTCTTCCTTAGAGAAGGACTGATTAAGCAGAAACAGAAAACTGTAGTTGAGTCTCAATCCAACCATTTTAACAGCCCGCACCAACGTAAGTTATTTTAGCCCTTCTCCTCAGGCTATGACAATTTGAGAATAAGAAGTCTGTCAACTAAGCTGCACACATGGGTTTAGGGGATTAAGGACTGCTCCTGATTCAGCTCAGTAACTAAGGAACTCTACCTACTCCACTGCAGACCATGCGAGCTCCTCCCAGCCACGCTACCACCAAGAGCAACCGCCCAGAGGCAGCTTAGGATGTTCTTGGCTATGCCCAGAGAGAAATATCTGAAGCACCTTCATATAAATATACAGCTCTCCTACAGAAGGACTGCACCTGACAGTAACAGTTGGAGCAAGCTGCTGGTGGGGCATATTACCTTTTTTGAAAGGGCATTCTTATGTATCAGTGATGGGTCAGGTTCCCCCCACCCCATCCCCTCCACACTCAGTGTCCTTGCTTCTTACTGCGAGGGAGTTTTCCACCACCAATATAATGACGTTACACCTTTGTTTGGCTGGCAAACATGTGCCAACAACTGGTAAGCCAGAGAACAGATTTTTGGTTTGGGTTTCTTTGGTTTTTTTCCTTTTTTTTCTTCCAGATCAGCAAGGACCTGCATGATTTCCCAGGGACTCCTTCCTTTATAAGGAGATAAACTGTAACACTGAGTTGCAAGAAATGAAGGTCATTGCTTTGACGTTCTAGTTTGCAAATGAAGACACAGCACAGATGCTTTAGTACTTTCCCTACAGCAGCGGGAAATCTCAACACCCTAAAAATAAGCTTATGCATGTTTGGTTTTTTTATTAGCAGCCTAACAATATAAGAGCAGAGAGCCAACACTATGCTATCTCACTGTGAAACAAACAAGCCAGAACAGTAGAGTTAGGATTGTTCAAACTAGTGGAAATCTGCAGTGGGATTTTAAAGTTTACTCCAGCTTAGTCCAGAGGCACAGAGCCAGGTGTGAGATCAGGTTGAAAGCCAGGACTGGGAAGTTGGTAACAACTTCTACCAGCTGCAAACAACAGCCCCTTAGAACCAAACACTTAGAGATTTGACTCTAGATATTCTCTGCTCTCCCCGCCCCAGTTCTAGTTCTCAGTAGCCTCCTCCTGAGGAAGGAATGACTAAGCAAGCAGTAGGATGAAAACTGAGCACAAACCATCACAGAGGTTTGACAGCAACACAAGCAGTTTGGTCTTAGAATCCATTTAAAACTACTGAAAGAAAGGGAAGCTATTGTCCCACCAGAGACAGGACAGTGCTACTTTTAACACAAATCTGAGCAAGGGGCTCATTTGGAGCAATATCCAGCTGAGTATCCTGAGTATCAGCAATATCCTGAGTATCTATCTACTCAGATTTCCAAATCAGGGCCCAGAGTGGCAACAGCCCTTTGAAATGCTCCACAGTACACAAACCCTCACTACTGAGCTTTATTAAAGGGCAAATCCAGAGATTTGACGCATCTAAGTCCAAGGGTCACTCACACTGAAAGCCCACAAAAGTCAAACAGGTATCACAACACACTGCTAGGGATGAGGCCTTCAGTGTGCAGTCCCTTCTGTCACTAACTTTAACCCTTTCAACTGGTATTTCTCACAACTTATCCTAGACAGCCATTTTTAAAACAAATATTACCATATTCATTGTCATTATTGATACTGGCATCATCACTAATCTTAGAAGAACATTCTCTTTCCTGCCCTTTACTTACTTTGTTGATCACTTCTACCTCAGGATTTGAGCCCCCAACACAGCCAAGAGAGGCTTCTGCATGATCTGTGCACCAGCCTCAGCAACCCCAGAGAGCAGAGCCCGTGTCCCTGCAGGGCCCCCTCACTGCAGCCCCTGAGAACCACCCCTCATTCCACTGCCCAAAAAGCAGGGACGAGCTCTTTCGCTCCTGTATGAGGATACAGGATCCATATTCCATAAGCAAGGCACAAACCACACAGAAGACAAATGTCTTGTGTTCTCTGTTCAAGCTTCCTGCACAACCACAGCAAGGCAGGATACTACAATAGCTGAACTACTTAAGTCTCTCTGAGCCAGGAATCCTACACTAACCACAGTATCATCATCCAGTTTCAGAGAAACAGGTCTAAAGGACTGGGACAGCCTGGATTTCCATGGCTGTGCCAGCATTACCACTTTAGATGCCACACACATAAAAATTCTTAGAAATATGGTGAAGGGCAAGATAAACATCCCCAGGATCCTACTAAAGACACTTGCAATAGAATCCTCTTAAACCAGAAATTATGCTGCTGATCTAAATTAGTGGCTGCTCCTAAGCTGAGCCAGCCTGCGCACTGAGTTGTGAAAACACCCTCCAAAGTCTGGGGGTGGAGAAGGAGCAATGTCAGCTGCAGAATGCTGCATAGCAAGTAAACAATTGTGTTTCAACTTCGGGTTTGCAGCCCAGACAAACTACAACACCTCAGAAGCTACAAGTGGAGAAGGGCCTCACCAGAATGAGGATAAAGAACAGTAACTCTCATGATGTTGGAATTATCATACCCCTAGAATAACAAAACCCCCCAAATTTCACAGCTTACTTTCACAAGAAGTAAGCTATCTGAAATTTTGCAGTATCACGATGGAGTGAAAGAGCCTAAAAATGAAAAAGAACACTGATCTGCAAAAGCTTCATAAGAAAGATTATAGAGTTTCAGTGTACCTTTGAATCACAAGAGCCTGTGCAGTTGCAAAGCAAGCCCAAACTAACATAGTGTTTAAGTTCTCTTTCTCTTACCTACACGAAGCTGAACTGCATCTAGACTGCACTACCATTATCTGAACCGTGCTGCTCCACTCACTGAATGGAAAAGCACAGCTGAGGCACCAACAAGCCCTACCTCCAGGCACCACTTAGGGCTTTGTTATCTAGCAAGGTAAGATACATCCAGAGGAGAGGAGATAAGCAGACATCTTGCAATACAAACAACATCTGTTTTTCTGAGCACACAGTGTGAAAACACACATTTTGCTAAGAAAAGAGCAATCCATCACATCCTGAGATTACATTATGACATCAACCAAAGCAGGAAGATAGCAGCAGCAGCAGCCTCAAGCATCTGTCTGAACCTTAAACTGCTGTGACTGCAACACATCCTCAGTATCCAAGACAAAGACATAATGCTGCCTCAGAAAGCACAGAGGAAATCAATATGTCAGGGCTCTCAAAAGCAGTCTTCAACCTTCTGCAACTAAATGGAAATACATGGAAAAAAGCCCTTACAGCATCTGTTAACCACATGCTGAGCTGGAAGAGCCCGAGCATGGCAACAACCTGCATTTTAGCACACTGCAAGGAGACAGCTTTCTGCTCCAAACAGTGAATCACTCTATTAGCAGCAGTGCTTCAAGAGCCTAAGCAGCTCTAGCAACCCCCACAGAAGTTTAAGAGAGCCCTTCTTTAAGGGTTACAAGATGAGACAGCAAAATACATTTTGTCTATCTGTTCAGTTATGCAATCTTTTAAGTCCAAGTTCTAAACATTAGACTGCTGAAGCAGCTACTTGATTAGTTAAGCTACTCTTAACTGATCAAATACATTAAAAAGAAGTGAGTCTTCAGTGTTTTCTTCGGCTTGAAATATTTAAAATCTTCAAAATCTTCACAGAGAAATACAATCTGCAATTTAGAGGCACGTCCACAGGTGCTACCTCCACAGATAAACAAAGACAAGGGAGTTAGCCAAGAACAACAGAAGAGTTAAGGAATTTTTCCTATGCTTTTGTCATGAGTCATGGAGTTCTAAGATTAATTATAGCCTACACTGAAAATATCTCAAAAAAATGCATCACTGATTTCAGTTAGACAGTATTTCATGTCTCACAGGTTTTCACAAGATGCTTAAGTACTCATACAGCATCAGTAAACCTATCAAAGTCAGTAAGACCAGATGGAAATAAGACCAGATGGAAATTACAGGCATGTTACCAGGACCTATTTAGTCATCTTTTAAAGTTAAAAAGTCCTTTCAGTCTTAAGCCCTGAATAATACCACTTGCAGTAGAGCAAAATAAATGACAAGAAAAAGCTACTGTTCTGAACTTCCTCAGATATTCAGCCCATTTCCTACTTCAGCAACTCATGTTAGAACTCACCCACAAAACACTTCCAGCATAAGAGAAAAACAGAACTCAAACAAAAGACAACAGTTCCATACCAAGTTTTTGATATTAACCCAAACATGAGTGTCCCATAAAACATGATCCAAAGTTCAACAGAAAAGTTTGCATGGATCCTTAAAATGACATAATGACAACGATTACAAGCAAGACTGTACAAGCTAATTTATATGTTTCTGTAAGTCAACACAGCAATCTAAATCTACAACACTTTCTGACAGCAGGATTAGTAAAATAATATTTACATAAATCAGGCACAAGTGTGCGGTAAGGTGAACATGCCTCCACGTCCCCCAGCCATCCCCAGGCCCACACCTGTTGCAGAGTCTACAATAGCGACACCAAGGCCGTATCAAACCGCACCAGTTTACCCCAAGAAAGCGAAACACCAGCCGCACGCCGCACTTACCGTCCTCGAAAGGGGTCCCCTCGGGCCTGGAGGAGGGAAAGCAAAGCACAGCGTTACCCCGCTGGCAGCCCGGCTCCAAACCCCCGGCGGCTGAGCGGCCCCCGCGGCCCGCCGCCCCCTTCCCTGCCGACTCACCCGAAGATGACGGCGTTCCACACCATGATGTTGTTCTCGGAGGGGGCCCCGCTCACCCCGGCCGGGGGATCCTCCTGCAGCCTGCGGGGCACAGGGACAGTGAGCGCGGCCCGCGCCCCCCGCGCTGCGCAAACGGCGTAACGCAGCCCGGCAGCGACCGCGCCACGCCAACAGCGTAACCCGGGCCGAAGCTACGCAAACGGCGTAATCCGGACCGCCTGCGCAAACGGCGTAACCCGCGCCAGGCAGCGCCGCCCGCGCTACGCAATCAGCGGAGCGCGCCTTGCCCCGCCGCCATGTTGTGCTGCCCCCTCCTCCCCCGGTAGCGCTCGGCCCTTCGTCCTCCTCCTGCCCGCCCGCCCCTTTACCCTCGGCCCGTGGCCTCGGTACCTCTTGAAGTCCCGCATGAGGCGCCTACGGGCCGGAGTGGACATGGCGGGCTGAGGGTTATAGCTCAGGCATACACTGCCGGAGGGAGCGCCGGGCGCGGCTGAGGTTCGATCTCCGACTGAGGCGGCGGCAGCGCTGACGGACAGGAGCGATCACAGCTTCTACCACTACAGCAAACGCAGGGGGGGGGAAGCCTGAGCTGCACCGACTCCTGCGCCGGCAGCCAGACGGTCCCGGGATGTACCAACGGCGCGGGGAGAGGGGGGCGGAGCCGGATGTGACTGAGCCCCCGGCCCAGTCTCTACCACCGCGGCGGGGGCGGGGCCTNGCGGTGCCTGGGAGGGCGGTACCAACGGCAGCGGAGGGCGGGGGTGAACGTGACAGCGACGTCACGGAGGGGGCGGAGCGGCGGCGGCGCTGCGGGTTGGGATCTAAACAGTTCAACAGGGAAAGCAAAGGTCAGGCGCATAAGCGAACCAAAACAAGCAGTCCATTCCCCACTTCCCCAGGGCAGGCAGGGCTTCGTCACACGTAACGGTGTCTTGGAAAGACAAACACCCTCCCTCCAAATGTCCCCCCTTCCTCCTTCTCCCCCAGAATACATTGCTGAGCATGAGGCCACATGGTCTGGGATATCCCTTGGGTCAGTTGGGATCAGCTGCCCTGGCTGTGTCCCCTCCCAACTCCTTGTGCAGCCCCAGCCTCCTCACAGCTGGGGTGAGGAGCAGAGAAGGTCCTGGCTCAGGATAAATCCTGCTCAGCAGTAACAAAAACATCTCTGAGTTATCGGCACCGTTTCCAGCACAAATCCAAACTATGGGTCAAAATAACTACTGTGAAGAAAATTAATTCCATCGCTGCCAAAATCAGCACAACCTGCTATGCTGCATCTTCTTCTTCCCTAGAGAGTGTTTTCCAAGGGAAAATAAGCTATTGTCTATGTTTCTTTAACAGCTTTTAGAAATAAGAATCTTTCTGCTGTTGTGTAAAGCAGGCTGGTTGGGCTGTTTTTCGAGTTTATCCTCACCTGTAATTTCATATAATCCAGCTGGGTGGGGAGGCAGCTTCAGAGGGAGACATGGGAGAAGACCCACTGAAAGAAATTAATAGAAAATTGTTTTCACGGCCGCACTGCAAACCTGCTGTTCCAGACTATTCCCGCTGTACCAGCCTGTGCAATAAGAACCATGTGAGCGCTGGGTGTTTGTCAGGAAGAGCCCTGTCCGGTGTCCGGCCTTTAGAGGCACAGGAGCTGCCGGGAGCCGCCTGGCTCTGCGTGCGTTCCCTCGGAGCCCTCGCGGAGCCGCCCCCGGCGGGCGGGGCCCGGCGGGCGGATCCGGGCCAGGCGGCTCCGAGCCCGCCGCCATGCCAAAGGTGGTGTCGCGCTCCGTCGTGTGCTCCGACACCCGCGACCGCGAGGAGTACGACGATGGGGAGAAGCCGCTGCACGTCTACTATTGCCTGTGCGGGCAGATGGTGCTGGTGCTCGGTGAGCCAGGGGCCGCGGGCAGGGGCAGGCCGCGGCCCGGGGAGGGTCAGGCCGCGGCCCGGCGGCGCAGAGGGCTCGGAAAGGCGGCGGCGGGGTGTGGGTGCGGGTCCGGGATGCGGGCTGTGGGTGCGGAGTGAGGGTGAGGTTCCGGGTTCCCGGCCCCGCTGCTCCCCGCAGATTGCCAGCTGGAGAAGCTGCCGATGCGGCCGCGGGACCGCGCCCGGGTGATGGACGCGGCCAAGCACGCCCACAAGTTCTGCAACGCCGAGGAGGAGGAGAGCGTCTTCCTGCGCAGGTGGGCCCGGCTCTGTACCCCATCTCCCTCTGAGCCTCAGGCCCAGGGAAGGGACTGCCATCCCTGCCCGGCTGGGAGCCGCCAGGCACGGAGACGCTGTGTCCGTGTGCTCTGTTCAAGTGCTGCCTCTCTCCCCCAGACCCGAAGGCATAGAGCGGCAGTTCAGGAAGAAGTGTGGCAAGTAAGTGACGTTTCTTAGTCGTTTGAGCGACTTTTACAATTTTTTAATAAGGAAACGATAGGAATCCAGAATCTGGATTTCCTCTTAGCTATGCATATTTCTGTTTCCAGGTGTGGACTGCTGCTTTTTTATCAACACCAACAGAAAAATGCTCCTGTGACATTCATTGTTGATGGTGCTGTGGTCAAATTTGGCCAGGGTTTTGGGAAAACAAACATATATACTCAGAAACAAGAACCTCCCAAAAAGGTAATTGGCTTTAGAGAAGAAGGATATTTTTGCTTTTCTAAAGGTGTTTTGTATAAAATAATGTAATGGTGAGGCCAGAGGGGAAAGAAAAGAAAAAAGGACCTCTGAACAATAACTCAGTTTGCTGTCTTTTCCATGTCTCCCTTAAGTTTGCCTTGACAGAGTTCACTGCAGTTTGGAGTCCTAGCACTAAAGGAGAGCAAAATAACCTTGGAAATCCAGACTGTGCCTGATGTTTAGGCTCAGTTAACAGAAGGTTTCCAGTTGTAAGTAGGTCAGGTTGGTAGTCTGCACAGTGATTCTCAAAGTCTGGTTCTTCTACTGTATATCAGTGAGCTTGCTCCTGGTAATGACACCTCTAGGACCAGAAATCACTGAGCATCTTTCCCCTTTGCCAACCACAGAGTTTAGGTAATCTTGATGACTTGTATAAGAAGCCTTAAAACCTTTGGAAAGAAGAACCAATCCCTACTGGCACAACTGTTGCCAAGGTTTAACAAAATATTCTTGTTTTTCACCCAGGTGATGATGACCAAACGGACCAAAGACATGGGCAAGTTCAGTTCTGTCACAGTCTCCACAATTGATGAAGAGGAGGAGGAGATTGAAGCAGTAAGTTTTGGAAGCCCTTAGTGGCAGCCACATCTCAGCTGGGCAGAGCCAGCTCTGGTCTCACTGTTTGGATGAAATGTTGCAACGTGACGTGTGTGTTTCAGAGGGAGATTGCAGACTCATATGCACAAAATGCAAAAGTGATTGAGAAACAGCTGGAACGCAAAGGCATGAGCAAGAAAAGGCTACAAGAGTTGGTGAGTGTTTTCTTTGGTGTTGAACACAAAGCTCTGAAATGTGTTGGCTTTGTACACAAAAGCTATCTTGCAGATCAGACTGCAAGTATAGAGAGGTCCTGGTACAGTCACAGGCAACTTGCAGCTTTGTGAGGATGGAATTTCATTTACAAGTTTTATAGAGATGTTCTTCTCGTCCCCCTAAACTTAAAATTGCATGCCATTACCTGGAGAGCTAACTGAAGAGCACCCAGAAGAAGGCTTGCAGGGGGACTTTCTGTGACCTGTTGGACAAGGAACAAGGGAAGGAGAAATCAGGCCAAGGGTTTGCCAGCACGTGCTCTCATGCCTGCTTGGCAGAGCAGGTCATTGCCATGAGGCATCAGGGCAAAGCAAGGCTCTTGTGGAGGATCTGCAGCTCAGCTGCTACTGCAAGGGGCACTCGAAGAATAAATGGCAAGAACATCACAACTGATCTTACCTGCTGTGACAGGAGGGTAGTAGATGGAAGGGGGAGGAAATGTGCAGCTTCCAGCCAAGGACAGAAAGTATGAAATTGTCTCCTGGGCAGTTGGTCTTGGGCTTTTTATTAAAGATGGTCCTCATTTTGTGCATCAGTGGAGGAGGAAGTCAGCAAAGCACTTGAGCTACTCTTGCTCCTGGTTTTGGAACTGAAAAGTTTGCATTGGTCAGACAAGAAGATGAAACCTCATTGGACCATTGAAGGGAAAAGTATCCAGACATTATTTAATTCTGCCTTACTGTTCCTATTTAGGCTGAGTTGGAAGCCAAGAAAGCCAAGATGAAGGGAACCCTGATTGATAACCAGTTCAAATGAAATGCTGTGTATCTGCTGGATATGTGGAGACAGGAGAAAGCTACCAAGAGCTATCACACTTCTATCAACAAAGCAGAAGTAACTGACAGTGTTCAAGAGTTGCACTGTGCTGCAGTGAGCTTGAGGGATGAGAACCTCTCTGTATCCCTCTGTATAAGTGATACTTTGGGTACCAGTCTTCAGTGGCACTGGAGACTTTGCTCAAACTGCAGTTCTCTACAGACCCAGTGTTAGGAGCAGGCTGTTCCAGGTAGAGTATTTACTTTCAAGAAAATCTCTGCTGGGTGCCTTCCTGAGTTCACCTTTAGATACCTGTGTTTCAAATGTGTTTCCCTGAATATATTAGAACGCTAGGTAACTACACAACAAAGAAATCATTATAAAAGTAAGCTCTATGCCTGTTGTTCATTTTGTTACTTGAAATGTGTCCAAAAGGTGCAGCAGCCTGAACCATGCCATTCCAACACAGTCTGGAACGACTGGGATGCAAGGCTTGGGCATGGTGCTGCTGCTCACCCTGACCTGCCAGAGGCAGCCAGCACAGACTGGGCAGTAGCACTGCAGTCTCAGCGCCTGCTGAACATCACAAGGCTGCAGTTGTACAGAATTCAACTGTCACAACAGACACACAGAAGAATATAAAATCCAACCCTGTTTTAAACTACTGTAAATAAAAACTGCTACTAATGAGTTCAAATACATGGTTGGAAATTACTGATACAGCCAGTGATCATTAAAGAATACAACTGCATATCTGAACTAGCCCATTGGGCAAAACCGTATCAGTATTTGGAGTTGTGAAATGTGAAGGAAAAATTGTTTTGAATGTACTGACCACTAAGGACTTGGATAGACAACATTACCCACCAGTTTTTAAAGTACCTTGTTTGGGTAATAGTACTTTGTGCCTCTTGCATGATGTAATAACTGCTCTCTAACCTGTGTCTTTGTTGCTCTACTTGGGATTAAATACCATGTTACAGACTTGAATCAAAATACCTTTCCTGGGATGTTCTTGCTCTATCAAGTATCATAAAATGTGAGCAATGAACAAGATGCTTCCATCTCCCACAGTTATTATGGAAAACTTCCTATAATCAATAAAGATTTTCCGTCTGGCTTTATAATCCTGACAGGGAAAACTCAGATGTGCTTACCTAAGGATCTGTCCTCCCTTTCTTGGGAAAACAAGGTGTAAAAGAGGGAGTGAACCCAGCCCAGAGCTAGCGGAGATGGGTCTGCAGATCCTCTGACAATTTAATGCCAGATTGGTAAGCAGGTGTTCAGGTTAACTCACACAGTGCTCATCTTGGCCCCTGCTGATCACTTGCTAATCTGAAGCCTATTTCCAGAAGCCTGTGGCCAGAGGCCCTTGGTTGGTGTGCGATACTTGGGAAGGGTAGGAGGCGTGTGTGGGTACACAAACCCTTTCCCAGTGTGATAGCAGAATCCAGCCAGGCGAGGGCCTCAGGGTTCCTCTGGGAGTGATCAAAGCCTGGGGTAACCACAGGTCACTCTCCATAAAGATTCAGAAGCCTTTTTATTCTCGAACAAGAGTAAAATACTTTGACATCTGAAAATAGGTTTTGAACCATGTGAGAGGTGCTGGGATGCAGATGCTGAGTCTCCAGTTGTCCAAGGATGAAGTGTGGTTTTGCTTCAAGTGATACCAGAACAAGCAAACATGGGGATGGTGTGATTCATTGTCATGGTTAAGTCTGGGAGTGACAAAAGGCTTCAGCTGAGGATGGGCTGAAGGGGCTGCCAGGTGGGGATAGGACCATCTTTGCAGTTTGGTGGGGCACAAAGAAAATGTGGTGAGTGCCCCAGCTCAGCACAAGTTGTCCAAAGTAGCTGTTACCAACTGCCATCAACTTCCTCAGTTGCCACCTGGAGCCTTGAGACAGCGCAGCACAGGCTTCTGGAAGGCCAGTCCATGTTCAGTCAGTTTGTTGTTCTTGTCATTGGAAATCTGCCTAGTTTGGCTCAGGATGTGTGCACGGACCCAGTCAGAAAGGGGAGTACTTAGTTTCTTCTGAGGTGCTTTTGATACACTCTAGTTATGCAGTCCATGGCTGAAACAACTCTTAACACAGAAAATTTGATCCAATACATTATTACGTGTTTCTTACTTCAACTGGAGCTAGTGTAAATCAAATTGGGTTTTAAATTTCTAGATCTAAATGAATTGAAATATATTAGCTGAATGTAGCAACAGGAAGCAGGGTCACCTACTTCAAATAATTGATGAAATGTCCTGTTAAAATAGATAAAACCAGTCATCCTGCAGGGTTTCCCATACCCTGGTAGCAAATGGGTAATCTGCAGCAGAGTTCAGACCAAAGAAAAGTCAGATTTAATGTTTCTGTAAAAGTCAGCATTTGTTTTTATAAATCTGTAGATACAGGTAAGCGATAGATTTGTTTATTTAACTGAGCACCATATTGTATGTAAGAACTTGTCCAGATGCAGAGGTATCACAAAATGTGAAATTAAAGTGAAGGAGGGGATCCGTTCCAAAAGTAATGGCATGCATGGCCAGACTTACCTTACTGTGTTTCATGACTTAGTCCAGACCAGTTTCCAGACACCTTCATAAGACCCTGGTCTGATTTACCATGTCGGAACAGCTCTGGATGTAACAATGCTGCCTGGGTCCCCGTAACCTGTACAAAACCTCCACACAATTTGTAAACGCTGAAGAGAAGTGCTAACAGTGAATCCAACCTCCTCCCTGTTAATCACAGCTGTGCCTAGGGAGCAGCATGGAGTCCTCCTTGCCTGCCCCCCGAGGGGATGTTTCTGGTCAACCCTTACAGCTCTCCATGTGCTCCCTGTTAGTGCTATTTTACTCACTGACTGATGTGAAGATGGCCTGCTCTGACTCCCGAGACTGTTGCATTGATAAATGCATACTAACAGTGCATATGACAAAGTGATCAGCTTGGGAACAGCACTGACTGATCAGCCTGAATCAAACTAGTCTCAGCTTTTGCTGGTGCTATCCTAAAGAACCCAAGGGGCTTTGCCACATCCAGGCAATTTTAAAAGTGTAAAATGATGGGCTTGTTTAAAAGGCTGCAGGGCTGGGCTCAAAGGGTGGAATGGAAGCCTTGTAACTCTGCTGAGGAATCCTTAAGAAGTGAGCTGGCCACAGCATACTGGGGTTTGGGGTAGATTTCAGGCACGAGCGGTCAATCTCTTTTTTGTTGTCAGCCAGAAAAACTCCATCCTAAGCCTGCAGCCAGGGCTGTAACTCCTGTCAATCAATACCAGCAGGACCAGAAAGCAACAACCAGCATACCACTGGTGGGATGACACCTCCTAGAACCTCCCTGATGCTGCCAGTGTTGCTGTGGGGTCTTTGCAGGTCCTGAGGGCTCATTGTTCCCAAAACCACTACCCCCCAGTAGCTCAGTAGGGTCTAGGGTACACAGAACTGGAGCTGTGTCCCTGCAGGCACGTGAGCTTTGCTGTCCCCACAGCCCAACCCACCATGCATGAGCTTTGCGCAGCTGACAGGGCCACCCTGCATGGCTGGACAGTGGCAGGATCAATCCCCACTCGGAACAACTGATTTTACCCTGCATGACCCAAAGCATTGCCTCTTCCCGTGCCCCCCTGCACCAGATGCTGCCAGTCGTGCAGGCAGCACATGAAAGATGCTGGGGCAATGCCTGCCAAGGGTGACAAGGACATAGAAGCAGGGGCACTCCTGGCTCCATCCAAAGCCCAGAGATACAGCCTAGAGTGACACAACAATTGCTGAAGGGGACAGTGGAGTGGATGAGCTGGCACTTTGCTGGTCTTTAACAAGTCAGGTCCTTGGGGTGGGATGCTCTCCACTGCTAGACAGCACGCAGCCAGGCACAGCCCATTTGGGGCAGGCTGGTGCATACTGAGCCATTCCAACCATCCTGCACCACTTGCCACCTGCCCCAGCCACTGACAAGTGTGTCACACAATCCCCTGCACAGCTGTGCTGCGTCAACACCTCCTAAGCCTGGGATTTATGGCTGCTGAGCAACGGGCTGAGACAAAAGCGGCACTACAGGCATGCATCCATCCCTTCCCACCAGCAAAGGAGACGATACACCAGGCTGGACACATGGAGGAAATCGTGTGTGATGTTCAGCCCTCCCCACAGGCAAATCATGTTTAAAAGGAAAATTCACCCCCATCCATGCCATCCTTGGGGCAGCACAGCCCAATGCTGTGTTGGAGGGACTGCACTTCAGATTGCTGCCTTGCCACTGGCTGGCTCCAATCCCTTTCCCATGCCTCAATTTCCCCACAAGAACAAAGCCCTTAATCCCTGTGCAGTGTGCTCCTGTGGCAGGCAACACCAGCAGCTAAACCCCCCAGCCCGGTCCCCAGATAAAGCTGCTCCCAGGGAGCTGCCAGGAGGGAGAGGTTAAAACTCCAGAAGGCCTACCAGCCTGTGCTACCCAAGAGTGGACTGCAGGGAAAACCCCTTGTGGGTTCTGCCCCACACCTCCCGCCTGCCAGAGCTAAAAAGAGCCGTGAAACACATTCTTGTTTCCTGAATCCCCAAGGCAGTTGATAGGGCAGCTAGCTAAAACCCATTTCACTCAGTACTAGCCCTGCACCCCAAGTCCAGTGCACAATCCATAGGTCTAAGGACTTAGGGATCCCCCAGCTCAGCTCCTTTGCAGCCTGGCACAACAGCCCAGGTCAGTGCCTCAGTCACCCATTACTGTGTGCAAGAAGAAATGACGCACTTACCTTCTTGTGCCAACAGCCTGGCCACTTCCCTGTGAAGGAAAGGACAGGAAAGGGATTCCCCATGCTCAGCAATCAGAAGCATTTCAGAACAGCCCTTGAAATCCAGGTGAGATTAGCAGCAGGAGGCTGAGAGCCCTTAATTGATAAGCTTGCACTGGTACAACAGGAAAAGGCTCCCTGGTAAAGCTGCCCCATGGCACAGTCCCCTGCCAGGCTGCTGCCTGTGCCCCCAGCACTGCCCACTGCTTGTGGCATTGCTTCACTTCTCCTCTTTACAGCCCATTTTCACTTCCACAGCAGGCAGTGGGGGATGCCATATTGCAGCAACCCAGGGGCAGTCGAAGAGCATCAGCAAGGACAGTTGGCTCAACTGTGATGCACAAGACTGTCTCCCATCAGGAATGCATGTGCCCACTCACAGGGACCCGGCAAGCCAACGCCACCTGCACTAGGAAGGTACTGTACTCTCATGCCTGGCTACCCTGCTTAGATCCCAGCAATAAAAACAACTTTCACCCTGTGCAACACAAAATCTTGTTTAGTTGCCTTGGGCAGTGGTTGAGATTGGTTTCAGTGATTGAAATCAACTGCTTTGAGCAGGCCTGGGCAGCCAGAAAGGACCAAAGGCATGGGGGAAGTGAGGAGACTTGCTGATCTGAAAGGCAGAAGGCCAGAAGAGCATCCACTCACCACTCCAGATCCCCAGGCAGAAACCAGGCTGCTTCATTGGGGTGACTCATAGACCTAGAGAGGTATCTGGGTAAAGGCCACACCACACCTATTACTCAGTTTTGCAGTTTTCCCCAAATTGTCCCAGCAGCACGAAGGAATTTCCCCCTTCCCCTGGAATTTTGGACCTCAAGTTCCAGGGGTAAGGAAAGAGCTGGGGAATGCAGCTCCCTGTCTAGCATGCACAGCTGGTACAGAAGCTGTCTCTGCTCAGCTACTGCATCCCCAGAACACAGCACCCTCTATGAGGGCAAGGCTAGCCAGAGAAGCTACAGAAGCACTCGTGTCCTTGGGCTGGGTTTTAACATGCCCAAGTAGGTAGCTCAGTTTCTAAGGCAGAGAACACAATGACAAGCTCTGCTCCTCCAGAGAGCAGCAAACACTCTTTTAGACATTCCTCCCTTAGACATTCAGTGCCATGGGGAGTGCTGTGCTTTTACAGACAGTTCAGGCACTTGGCATTGTCAACATCAGGTTTCCCAAGCTCCAAGGAGCAGACAGGCTAGAGGAAGGACTGTGGCACACATTCAGTCCATCATCAGTGGTTAGTGGAGTCTCAGGGAGATCAGCTGGGTGAACCCTTCAGAGCTGCCAGTCCCCATTCCAGCCTACACTACTGGCTTACCCTGGGGAGGAAACACTACCAAGCTTCCTTGGCAGCCTGCATTGTATTTACCTGCCAGTACTTAGCAAGTAGTGAGGCTTGCAAGATGGAGATGGTTCATCTTCCTCCTTTTCTACAACTACTGAGACCCCCAACCCCCTCATGCTTCAACTGCTGTAAGAACAAACATGAGATGAAGAAAGTTGGTTTCGGATTTTTATTTCTCTGTAGTCTTTAAGCAGGAGTGACTGAAATAGAAACCATCATAAGTCCCATCAGGGGCAATAATTTGATAAAGACAGGGCAGGCACTCACCCCTGCCCCATGCCAACCTGTATAAACATCAGCCGCCACTGTTTAGTAACTAGATGGTTTTCAAACAAGTCCATGAACAGCCATAGACTACACAGAACAACATGCCAGTTCACAACAGGAAACAACTTATGTATACTTCTTGATTTCATCATACAGGACTAAGACAAAAGCACCACCCATTCCTCG
The DNA here is from genome assembly GCA_013399225.1 of Rhipidura dahli. Taxonomy (NCBI): domain Eukaryota; kingdom Metazoa; phylum Chordata; class Aves; order Passeriformes; family Rhipiduridae; genus Rhipidura; species Rhipidura dahli. The sequence continues at coordinate 616,081 of VXAC01007927.1, forward strand.
GAGTACATTCGACCATGCACCTTTGAAAAAGGCCTTGGAGCCCTCATCCCGGGCAATCTTCCGCCAGCAGTCAAGAGTGCCGGAGTACATTATGTCAGCTGCAGGAGACAGACAGCTTTAGGAACTGGATGCCTGTGACCCCCAACATCCAGGTCAGAAACAGCCTCATGTATCTGCTAGCTTTATAACCTCAAGTGCATCCCATTTCTTGGCTGAATTTCTCCAATACTAGTACATCAAAGAACAAGACTGCACAGGAGAGACGTTGCTGCATTGTCCCTGGGGGACACTGGAAGGACCAGTTCAAGCAGAAGGCAACAACTCCTTGCTTTAACACCAACACTTCCAAACCCAAAAGTTATTGCACAGTTGGCCATGCTGTGCCTGCTAAGGAGGCTGTCTTTTCTTGTCCCAGAGACACTGGCTTGCAACATCCTTGGGCAAGTTCTGCTGTTCCTACCTACTGACATATACCTGACTTGTGCATGCCACCTTACAGGTGTGCCGCACAGGCCAACCCATTTGTGTCCCTTCTTGTCACTTGCTTCTGCAGCCCCTCCTACACCCCTGCTTACAAGCGATGAGGATATCTACACAGGCTAATGCAAGCCAAGACACTCTGCCTTCACTTCAGCTCCACCACCAGCTACTGATTCAGGGATGCCCAATAACTCTTACACAGTGAGGTAGAAACTTACCTCCTTTACGGCCAGACTGCATCATCATACGACGACGAACTGTATCAAAAGGGTAGGAGACCAAACCAGCAACAGCAGTGACAGTCTGAGCAATCATCCAGCTGACAACAATGTGGGTGTTCTTTGGGTCTGGAAGCATGCCTGCAGGAGAGAGGCTTTGATGAGAACGGCAGGTGAGCCACCAGCACTATCAAAATGCACTACAGGCCTGCCACAGCCCAGCATCTCCCTTCTAGTGCTGTTTTGGTTAACCTACCCTTTGCAGTGTCATAGATGCCAAAGTAGGCGGCTCTGTAGATGATGATGCCCTGGACAGAGACACTGAAGCCCTGGTACAGGCCCCTAAGGCCATCTGAGCGGAAGATTTTGACCAGGCAGTCACCGAGACCACTAAACTCTCGGTCGGCCCCGGCTTTACCCACATCCGCTGCCAGGCGGGTTCGGGCAAAGTCAAGGGGGTAGACGAAGCAGAGGGAGGTCGCGCCGGCGGCACCCCCGGATGCCAGGTTACCGGCGAAGTACCGCCAGAACTGGGTTCGCTTGTCCACGCCGCCCAGGAAGATCTGCTTGTACTTATCCTTGAAGGCGAAGTTGAGGGCCTGGGTGGGGAAGTACCGGATCACATTGGCCAGGTTGCCGCGCCAGAAGGAGAGGACGCCCTGCTCCCGCGGAATGCGCACCACGCAGTCGATGATGCCCTTGTAGTGCTTGTCGGCGGAGATCTGCTTGCTGGCGTGCTGCACCTGCAGGGGCCGAGATACCGCCGTCAGCGCCGCTCCCCCGCGCGCCCCCGGCCCACCGCCGCCGCCCCCACCCTCCTTGCGGCGACCTTGGGACGGCCCCGGCCCCCGGCGCTCACCTGCAGCAGCAGCTTGACCCTCTCGATGGGGGCGACGGCGGTCTTAGAGATGGCGGCCGCCCCCCCGCCGGCAAGGAAATCCTTGGCGAAGGACACGGCCGCATCGGTCATGGCGGGAGCGGCGCGAGCGGGAGGCGATGCCGGGCGGAGGAGGCGGGAGGCGGCGCTGAGGGGGGCGCCGCAATGGCCGTTAATATAGGGGCTGGGGCGCGAGCGTGGGCGGGGCGCGCCTCCCGCTCGCCCATTGGCTGCTACAGGGGGCGTGGCCGCCACAGGGGGACGGGGCCACCGTTGGAACCGGTGGGGGGCACATGGCCGCGGTGAGGATGGGGTAGCGCGGCACGGGGGAGCCCGGGATGCAGCACACCGGGGCAGGACATCCCGGGATGGAGCACACCGGGACGGGCCACCGCGGAATGGGAGATCCCGGGATAAAACACCGCGGGACGGGGCATCCCGGCATGAAGGATCCCACCAGCACCGCGGGCGAGACAGTCTTGTATAAATGTGACCCCGGCCCGGTCACACCGCCTGTCCCTAACCCGGGCACAGCACTTGGCGGTGACGAGGCCATGCGTGACCACGATCCTCCGGCCCCTCTGCGCCATCCCAATGCTATGGCGAGAGCAGCAGGGCACAGCACGGCCGCGGCGCAGGCTGGAAGGAGCTGGCTCTGAGGCTGCCTCATTTACAGTCATGCACAGGCCCCCATCTCTCTCACCCGTAGCCAAGGCCCTCGCTCAGACACCTCTCAGGATACAGTCACCCTGCACAGGGCTCTAGGAGTGATCGAGCTCCAGCTCGTGTGTGGATTTCTTTTGTAGTCACAGTGCTGAGCTCAGCTGAGATGCTCAGACAGGCACACACCCCACCGGGTACCACCGCCCTCCAATCACACAGCTGCATCCAAATGTCACTCGAGTAGAGCTTCACCTATCCAAGAATTTAGTCGTGCTATTGACTGGTTCTTCAAGGTCATACACCATTTCACATGTTGGTAATTCACTAATGAAATGCTTTCTTTCAGTGCCAACTTAAATATCTTAATGCTGCCTATTGGGGGATTGATCATGCGTATTTGTCATTACAAAGGGCAGGCTTGGTTGATAAAAGTTAGTGCTTGATATGTCGTAGGAGTGCACTATGATACAAAGGTGGTAGTAGCACATCAGAAACAAGTTAGAGATAACTTTTTAACTCACTTGACTCTTCGGAGGTTTGAAGAGCTGATCAGACATTCATATGCACCCATTCAATCTTTAAAATCTATTTAGAAATACAGTGTTAGTAAAAAACATACAGGTATGCTTGGACAAGGCAAGAAATCCATTCCTCCCCAAGGTGCTTACAATTCACATCTCCATATCAAGACATGTCCAGTAAGTCTCAGTATTATTACCTGCACTGTGCCCATGGGAAAACTGAGGCACAGAGAAAAATGGTCACTAGCAGGTTGATTAGAACCAAAAGCACTTAATGCCTCAGTGTGATGCATGAGCCACCAGATCTGCTCTCTACCATCTTAATTTTTTGCTATCAATGCTTGCATTTCTTCTCTGAGAAAAAAATCAGTATGAAGCACCCCTGCAGCAGAACAGAGTGAGTCCATTAAGAGAGATAATGCAAGACTTCAGATGTAAGATACATCAGCAATGAGGTCTAGGTGCAAAGCAGGCTTTACAGTTGTCCCAAATCTTTCTGCAAGTTTCTCTCCACAGTTACAGACTGTTCCTGCATAGATCTGGCAATGCCTCATCCTGCTGTGACATGTATTAACCAAGCAGTTTCTGAGACTTACTTATTTTCACTCATCAGGGGTTATAAACAGTGCAAAAACACAGACAAAGAGCCGTGCAAAGCAGCAAATGGGGTGAGCCCAGGCTGCTGCAGCTTGGGCTGGAGCCAGTGTGCACACACCTTCCTGGGCTGCGTGATTCCCATGCTGCCAGGAGCACATCCTCCTTTCCCCCATGGACATGGGGTTTAAGTTTTCTATCAGAAGGCACTGGGATGGGGCTGTTCCATAGCTGAATTTATACAAAGGAACTGGAGCAACACCACAGTTCCTCAAATATAACATGAGATGATCTTTTGTTGTTCAAAAGCTCCCAAGAGGCCCATCAGTTGCAGTGGCACTGGCAGTAATCTGGTGTCCTTGAAGAGAGGTTCCTACCTACAGGACCTGTCTGCAGCCCCTGGAGCACAGCAGTCCAAGTGGATCAATTCCAGGTGGTGTGCATAGTGCTATTCTGTTGGCAAGTTCAGAGCAGCATAGTAGGCTTAGGTCTGTGCATTGGAACTAAAAGTGGTCTAATAAAAAAATAGAGCTTTAAAAGTACCTAGACATCATGACAAAGTTTGTGGCTCTCAAATATCTAACACATTTAAGAACTGTATTTTCCAGGAAATATTTCAGTTAGAGAACTTCAGGAAAACTTTTTCGAAGTGTGAAGTAATTCACATACATGCAGTAACAATGCATGAGAAAGGGAGGAATATTTCTGAGTATGCACTGAAGTTTGCAAGATTGTCATTCCAGTGTATTACAATCCATTTTGTACATTACAGTTCTGTCTTAGCAAAAGCACAATTGCAGCAGCATACTTTCATGTTTATGCTGGAGATTCAGACAAAATTATTATTCTCAAGTATGTATCAAAAACTGAGGAGTGGTTGGGAGTGTGACTGAACTAATTCTTATTCTGTAGAATGCCATGTACACATAGTATCACTAAAAACCTGGAGATTTCTGTAGAAATTCTTGCATGCTGCATGTATTTTATTCTGTTTTATTATTTTTGGCTGACTTGGTATCTCAGATTGCTTTTAAAATATTCATTTTCTTAATGTCTTCAAAGACACAATTTATACTCTTATCTACATTCTCTTGCCTCTCTGCAACTGGTTTAATCTCAAATGGCTATTCAGTATTAAAAAGCACCTAAAGTAATGTCATTTCAAGTTCCAGTAGTATGGAGTTTTCAAACTAGTTGCATCTTTGCCCTTCACTATGTGCTTGCAAGTCCATTCAGCAAATGCAATATAGATTTATTTTTTCCTGTCACAGGTGTCTTACTACAAGAACCGTGCAATCCACTGAAATGTCAGTACTTGTAGCTCAGCATAGCTTTCTTGCAAAGTTCCTTATGAAAGATATTTGTATATCTGCAGTGGATACTCTGATGTCAGTTTTCAAGCGCTGATTTCCTCGGCTCAAAATTTTCCCTTCGGAGGAGCTTTAATTCCCTCAGTTCTTGTGGGTGTAAGCTTTGGTCAACGCCAGGTGTTAGCTTGTAATTTAAAGGAGATTCAATATAACCATTTCTGTAGAGACAAACCCGCTTGCAGAATTCAAAGGTGCTAAACATAACACCGAAGTACGGCACAATCTGATAAAAAAGCAATATAAGAAAAAAAAATTAGACTCCCTAGTAGCATCCATAGCTTAGATGTTTAAAAAAAAGGGAACTTCTAGGACTTCAGATCTGATCTGCTAATAGATCTGTCCTCACTTATGTAAAATCAGTCTCATCTTAAACTAGGCTGGCAGCTGCAGCGTGCTAAAAGTAGGCGTTTATTGTTTTTACGTAACTAATTATAACAATATTGTGAGGAATAAGGTCTATTCTAGCCTATAGATTACCAGAACTTGTCAAATACCCAAGCACATCCTAAGCAATCTCAGCAAATCACAGTAGGAAATGTGGAATTTATTCTACATACAGTGGAGTGACTACACAATTTTTTTCTTTTGCCCCACGCAGAACCAGCAGCTCCAGGGCCGCTGGCTTTGTATCAGCCAAGGTAAGGCAGTCACAGGCAGGCCATCACAATCAATCCCCCTGTCACTCAATTAGCACTCATTAGCTGACCTGTAGTACTCTATGTAGGTAATTCTCATCACAGCACTATAAAAAGTATTTATATCAATTAAATTGCCTTCTGTTTAAGCTACCATGCTTTATTTCATGCTTTCATCTCAGCAAGGGCTGCAGTAACTGATACACATGCATTAAATAGCTGGCTGAAAGCACTGCTTTGGACTTCTGGGCAACTGGCTTATAGAAGCACACTTTTCTTTACAGCTCATTGCAATGTCAAATTACTGAAGCTCAGGTCAGAAGAAGAACTTGTTTAGCTGTCCCAAGTGGATTGCTTGCAATCCCCCATCCATTCCACACCTTGTGTGTTAGGAGCACTCCCTTCTTTAAAGATGTTGAAATGAACTTTCAAGTCGTTCTATCTAACAGCCAAGCTTGCATTTGGGGAAATACAACCAAACCAAGTTCCAAAGCTGGTTTATAACCTGTTTTGTCACTGGTTCTGTCATCTGTAAGTTACCAAGTGCAAAGGTATGTTATAAGCTTTCTATCCCCAGCTGACCAAAACTGTCTTGATTCCTTCAGGATAGTATTTGACTGGGATGAAAGCAAAACTTCACCTTGAGCAGACTGGGTGTGAGTCCACTCCAAAGTCCAAGCACACCTTTGTTCTTCACAGTTTGCCGGAAGCAGTCAGCCATGCCAGTAAAATGGACATCAACTCCTCCGTAGTGGGGAAGCCAAGGACTCTGGGCCTGTTAAGAGACACCCAGGGGGATTTAGAACAAGCAGAGAAAACCAAAGTAAATTAATTATTTTCTCCGTTCTGGTATATCTGGAACAGTCAACACCAGGTTTCAACAGACTGATCTGGATTCCTCCCAAAAGTATCAGCTAATTTGCACTAAAATAACAATTAAAAAGGGAAAGACCCCACTCTTTGATAGGTATGAAAGTGAACAGTGATTTCACACAGCACTTCCTTTTGTGCCATGTCACTACTAGAAATAAATCCCACCCTTGTGAGAACAAACTGTTTAACCAGAGCCACATAACCCATCAGCCTCATGCCAGCTGCTCAGGTCCGGGTAGAGAGATTTCATATCCCTGGCAGTGGAACTCTATGAGAGGGAAGCTTGGAGCTGGTCCCCAAATCTCCCATAACTCTGACTGAACCAGATGACTTGTCTCTGGCTGCTGAGGCTGTGTCTGCACTGCTTTGAGTAGCATGAACTGTATTATAGGCTGAGGAGCAGCAGCATGGCAGAAATGGAAGGATGGGGATTTCAGCCGAGGCTGTTCAGTCCCACCAAGGGCTGCAGGAGAGCAGTTGGTGCCCACGCTCCCATAATGTGTTCAGCTGATAGAGACTAGTTAAAAGTTAGCAGGGGAGAATACTGTTGGGTGGCAGCTGAACTTCCAACTGCAATACAGTGTCTGTTCACATGGAAGAAGTGTAGTTGGTCATTTTTAACAGCTAAATCCTTTCTTCATTAATCTCCTACTGCATTAGCACAGACAGGATAACCTGACCTTGAATAATCCCATCCTCATCCATCTGTGCACATGCAGGGATGGATTTTTTTTGCATTGACAAAGCAGGGTTTCTCTCAAACACAATGGCAAGTGACACTTTGGTGTCAGGGAACACCAGGAGACAGGTTGAGGACTTGATGACTTGCATCTTAAGGTAGAAGTTTGATAAAAATGGGGCTCGTACAGTTAATTGATTGATGAATGTGGGTATCATGATCCCCACATTGATCTGAAACACCATATAGTGTAGTGATTTTTCACGCTTTGTCCAGACTAACCTGTAGCTTCTCAGAGCTGCTAAGCCTATGACAAGCCTCTCAGAATTGACAAGTGGTAATGACATTTTGTAGATGCCTTAGCTATAGCATTTCAAGTACTTGGCAACTGAGATGCTGAAAATGCAAGCAGGTCAAAACTCATGCTCTAGGTATAAGAGAAATTGCTAATCAAATAGTTTAAATGCTGTTGCATTCCCTTGCATTACTGGCAAGTCTACTGTTAAAATTTAAAGGCTGACAAGATCCCCCTTATGACCCACCACACTAAGGGCATAGTCTCCTTTGTCTGAAAAAAAATCACAGATCATGATTTTTTTATAGTTCTTTTTTTTCTGCCTGATTGAAATGCATGTGAAATATCTCTTATGGCAGGTAACAGGTAAAAACCTTCTGCACAAAGACTTTCATGTCTGCACTGCAGAAGATGCTGAGTGCTCCAACTGAGACTTCAGAAACCAGTTGCATAAGAATGGTGATATCAGCACCAGCAATGCTCAGAAGAAAACTAAAATAATGAAAGTATCCATAAAAATGCAACAGCAGTCATAGGAGAACTGGATTCAAAACCCTGTTCTGCTTTCTGGACTGTCAGTCAGGTTCCACAAGGTTTTTTTTGTAAATGAAACTATAAGCAGCCAAGCAGTAAAGAAAGACAGGTTTCTGAAATGTTTCAGGAACACAAGAATGCTATTAACATGTGATTCCCTTCCTTTTTCAGTCCCTTTGTGGTAGGCAGGGCATGGCCTGCCAGAATTTAGCTGTGTGAGTTTGACTTAATCCTCTTCATTACTGTATCCACTGCAAAGGCACAGATCAAAGGTTTTGATTACAGTACTCCTGCCTGCAACACCAAAAGAAGTGACAAGCACAGTATAGGTTTCAGTAACACAGTAAACACCTCCAGAAGGCAGTTAAAAAGGAATAGGTAAGTCAAACCCCTAGATTTCTGATCTGCCTGTAGATACTGACCTCTTAAGAAATTTACTGAAATTATTTATAGTACCATTCCCCTCAGATAGAGCTATTTTTAATATTTCAGTCTGTGAAGTATGTGTTACCAGCCTTCCTGGTATACAGGAGCTGTATGCTTCTAGGACCCTACACACAGTATTTAAACTACAATTGTCCACAAACACAGAATCACCTACTGCAAGAGGAAAACTAAAAACTGTATCAGTGCATAGTTAAAACTTCAGTATTTTGGAACATAGCTAAATTAAGTTAAAATATATTAATAAAAGAAAAATACTGCAAATGCATTTCATTTGGTACTGTTGTTCATGAAAAACAGTAGCTGTGGGTTTTGGTGGTTCTCCATCTAAGCATGTCCACCACACTGCAATCCTCACAACCATCCTATGGCACCAGAGCCAGAAAATGGAAGCAACAAAACAGATCAAACTGGTTTCTCTACCTCTGTTGCAGAAACCTACCATGAAATACAAAGCAAACAGCTAATCTCATTCCAAAAAGGTCAGGTTTATGACAGAGAATTTCATGCACCTCAAAGCAGCTGGAATTCCTTGCTTTTGACACCCCTTGATGCTATGGGCTGCTGCATGGAAACCTGTTTTTAGGAACTCTCTTAAAGACTTCCTTCCCCCCAGCTGCAGCTGTCTCAAACTGCAGGAGGCTGGGGATACAGCTTCCTGTGCTGATAACAGAGCACCAAGGTGTTACTCGTAGTAGTAGCACAACTATGAGTAGATTAAGTTGCTTATCTTTTTACCTCCGATGGACAAGGGGTTCTCTAAATGATTAAAGTACATCAAATGCAGAATTGGCTCTACCTGCTCTCTCACAAACACAGCATTTTTATAGCCAGAGACCACCAAGTCTGCTATGTCACTGCAACACATCCACTGTTCTACTGCAACACTCTAAACCCAATAGAGACGTACAAAAAAATGCCCAACTACCTGCACTTATACTTTTTTAAAATAAGCACAATATTTAAATAAGGGTGCAGTGTCATGACAAAACTCAGGTTAATTGTTATAGTTAATTATTACCTGAAGACTCTTCAGACACCGTCTCTCCCATTGTCTGCATCACAAGGTGACTGCCAGAACAACATAATCCCATTTTGGGAACTGATCTCACAGACCTTTTCAATGACCTCCCTCAGACCCTCTCCTGTGCAGATACAAACTTTTCAATTGTTTTTTGAGACATTTTGGTTTGCAATTACTTGTATTCATATATATCTGAGACTATGAATCCACACATTTAATTCATGTACTTCCCCCCCTTCCCTATTCATCAAGTTTGTTGGTACAAATATTTACTATTTATTTTTTGAGTACACAGTACTTTGGCACAGAGTATAAAAGATAACTAACAGTGAATAGCTGTAATCAGTGGTATGCTACCCTGATGGCAAATAGAGTAAAACTGCTTGTTATTTATGTATTTTCAACAGATTCGGGTGTCCTACACTTCTGAGCACTTAAAAAAAAAAGTACAGGAAGACAATTTACAGACAGCTCAAGAGTTTACACTCTTAATCTGGAAGCTAAAAAAAGAAGTCTTTGGGTTAATAAGGGCACATGCAACAGGCAAGTGCAGCTGTAGTTCAAAGGAAACTGAAGGACAAGGACTGCAGTTTTCTTTCAAGTTAATAGCATTGCAGTCAACAGAAATTTCACTCAAGTGAAGACTGGATGCTTGAAAGAGTGTTTCATTCCACTACAATGAAAAAGAATTTAAATGTAAATACATATTAATATTTTGGGGTAAAAGCCCCTTCCTCCTCGAGGTCAGCCTTACTTGGCAGTCATTCCCTGTCAGTGGTTTGGTAATGCTGACTAACCCCTGGTTAAAGTTCGCCCAAAGGTATTCAGGCACACAGGAAGGTAAACCATGGCAAGCTAACAGGATACAGACTGTTCAGAGCAGCACAGCACAGCTGACCTCCAGCGTCCTGCACTCCAGGAACGCCTTGTCCCTTCCTCTGTAACCTGAACTGGGGCCAAACCATGCCTTTCTGGGAAGAATGGCACTGAGTGAGCAAATCAGCTTCATGCTTGGTCAAAAGCTCGACTCTTTGCTTTAGATACATATCACCAGGCCTGTTGTACCCTGAGGCTTCACAGTTTGTTGCAGAATCTCTCCTTTGTTGCTGAGCCTAAGCTTCCTCAGCTTTAACACCCTGCAGTGTGAAGAAGTCTTTAATACAGAATATAGAAGTCTTTTTCCTCAAGGCAGTGCAAACCTCTTGCATGGGCAGCTGTGGGTGGCTTCCAAAGCTTCATGATGGTTCAGCTCAAGCCCTACAAATGGGTGCACCATTTTAATGCACATTAGCACTTATTTATTTAATGACGCAAACCCTTAGACAGACTGGCTTGGTCCCACGCTTCACACAGTGGATGGCAGTGCTAGTTCCTGCATCTCCTGCTGCCTATCTAGGAACTGAGAAAACTAATTTTTTACAGGACTGGGGCTTTTCACCGGTCATACTTTCACTTGCATGATGTGGATGAGTTAGGGATTTATACCAAATCAAAATAAATCACCTATAAAAGAAGAGAGTGTCCATCAAGTTTTAGCTCCTGTTTATGGAGTATTTTCCATAATTAGTCACCTCACATGTCATAGGCACATCACTCTAAGCACAGACAAAAGGATACAAGGCTGTCCTGTACAACTGATGCAAAAGTACTCACATTGGGGGTAACAGTAATAGCTGTACCTCCAGAGGCATTATTATCTCATGGCTGAAAATTATATGTGTAATAGCTGTGTGTGACCAGCAGCAAACCCAGCCCGTGTCAGGTCCTGTCTGCTGGATGAGCTTATGGAGTTTAAAAAGGTGGGCTAAGTTAACCCATCTGATCTGTCCCAAAGCAGATTAAAGAGCTCTCACACCATACTGATCACAGAACTGAGGCAGCTGTAAGAGGCTGGCAGACACGATCAGCTGGCACTACCAAATCTCAGATTGGGAGCGTGGTGTCTTGGGAAGATCATTTGGAGAGAATTGCATTCTGCCATCCCTCAGACTTCCTGCATTTCAAACTGGTGCAATATGTTTTCCTGCTTTTCTTCAGCAGGCCACTGTGTTGCAGTGCTATGCTAAACCACCTCAAGATGAGCATTAGATAATTATCACACCACATCTTCTTGGATGAACAGGTTTAGAGACAAAGCAGACCTCACTGTTAAAGCAGCCCAGTCCTGCTTCCAATTCTCGATCTACAATTTCTTACTCTTAACCAGTTTTCCTACTAAGACTGTTCAGTGTTTCAACTTGACAGACAGTCAGTCTTCATGCTTTTCTCCTATGGAAGTCTGGGTGTATAAGAGAAATTCTTCCAACATTTGCTCAGATTCATAAAAGCTGATCTAGGCTGTTACAGAAGGCAAAGACTATGTTATGCTCCATAGCTTTTTTCAGGCATTGTCTCAACCATTTACTGGACCAAACAGTTCCCTAAGCAGCAGAGCAGTATTCTGCAACAGCTTCAGAAAGTGGTATAAAAACAACATCAATGAAACAATAAAAATCACAGGTAGCTCAAAGTATTCAGATATAGTAAAAAAGAGAAGGAAGGAAGGAAGGAAGGGATTTTACCACAACCAGAATCTGATATTTATTACCTATTTGCTGATAATCAGAGGAGCCAGGCTGCTCCCAAATTCAAGTACCACCCAGGGCATGGGAACATGGCTGACGCCTGAACCCCAGCAGCAAGAAGGGGAGCATGAGGTCACAGGGAGAAGTAAGAAAAGTAAGAGCTCACACTGCAGCCTCCCCCTTAGAAATGAGACCCTAAAATATTTCACCTATCTGTGCACTTGTTTTCACAACACTTGATAGAAGTTAGTATCTCTGAAATCTCCACTGTTTTGTCAAGTTAACTTGGACAGCAGGATCAAAAGTTATTGGGGGCAAGGACAAGGAAAGACAGCTAGCAACTATAAAAGCCTTATTTAGGAAATCGTATTAGAAGTATTAATATTGCGCCTTATTTGCTTCCACACATTGGAATTTATGCAGTCAAACGGCTCAATTTCTGAAAGTTTCAAGGCTCCCATGCTGTTCACTATTAAAGGGTCTCCCTGCACAAAGTCTCAGAGCACGTATGCTTTGCAGATGTTGTGTGAACCACATGACCCAAAAAGGATTTCTCAGTTTTAAACCAGATCGTGATTCCAATAAATTTCATATTCCCAGCTGACAAGAACACAGAGCTCACTACCAGCAGTGACACTACAGCTTGTGAGCTTCCAGAGGTTGCACGCCAGCCCAGTGACTGTGCCCAGTGACAGAGAACTCTTTGCAGGTCACTCATGCTTAAGCAAAGCAGGAGCACTTCTCCTCAGCAGAGAGAAGGAACTTTTATCATTCTCTTTTTCAAAACTCTTTATAACCCAGCCACTAGGTTCTTGCTAGACTGACTTTACCATGCAATGGGACTATTTTTAAATACATACTTAAATAACAGTATTCCTTTTAAAAGAGAGGTTTTCACTTTAAACAGGGTACCTCACAAAGGAAATTACTTTAGTTTTCTTCAGGTTACTAACTCACAGCATTTACATAACTTACAACAGATTTCATATTTGTAGAGCACCTTGTGTTCCAAAGAACAAAAAAAAAAGCAACAAAACCCCAAAACACAGTGCAGATTTATAGGCAGCCGAGGCCAAACTGATTCAATTTTGTCACTGTAAAGAAGCCATTTCTTGGGTGATGCATGGCAACAATCTACACTAACCAAAAACAGTAAGCCTGTTTGTTTGCAGGAGTGAAGGGAAGCCTGCATTTTAAAACAGAAAGATCAGCACCGAACAATGCTTTCCCCACAGAGATGTCCTCGCAGATTGAGGATGCAGTGCAATCAACACCAAAAATGTGGTAAATCCTGCACTTTACTAACAGTATGATTTATTACATATTATAAGGGTTTGATGGTAAACCTATACCTGAGTAGCATTTACTGGTGAAGGAGAGTTTAAGACAGGTTTTAGTCACAGATATTAAAACACAGAGACAGGGCTGAGCTTCTGAAAACCATGCAAAGTTTGTTCATGTAAGCAGGTGAGGAGTAGCTGTGGAGTATCTATGAAGCTTTAAGGACATCTTTGTGCATTTTGCTTAAGAAACTAACAAAGTCATGGGTCAGCCTGGGATGGAGGCTAAGAAGCGCCATTCAGGGGTGTCTGAGCCCACCTCTGCATGTCACAAGTGCAGAGAAGAGAGAAGTGCCACACTTGGCTATTGGGATTGGTATTGCACGGACCATTTGCGTGTTTGTAGGTTTTCAGTTCCATACACAGCCTAGGAGGGATGCCATTCTAATAATAATCTTTTGTAGAGCCTGTAACAGCTTTAAATTCATCTTCCCTTACTGAAATGCCACAGCTCAGTTCAATGGGCACTTATGGAGGTTATCATAGGCAAAAAGATGATGTGGAAAAGTAGAAACATTACCAATGCTTCCTTACACCCAGATTCGTTCATAGGAAAATTTCCCTGCTAAAGGTAGACAAAAAAAATGAGAAAGAAAAAAGTGTTCTTGTATGCAAGTCTGCAAGGTAAAAAGGGCAGTACTCTAATATAGCTTAGAACCTGGATTTAACAAAGATCACTCTATTGTGAGGTAAGGAAGGAAAGCCAACAATAACAGTCAGAAGGATATAAAGATTAGTAAATTTTTGTTCAGAAACTGATACATCATAAAAATAAGTCAGGAAAACACTTAATATAGAGCATGCCTTTGAATAACCCTCTCCTTCATGAATCCCCTTGTACAGATGCACAACAAAAGCCGTATTTCCATGCTGAAACATGCATACAGTACCTCTGAATTCTCTAACATGCCAATCAGGAGCAAAGTGAAAAAAGGAAGACAAAGGAATAAAATTAGGATAAACACAACATAGAGGACTCAAATACTCAGTAAGACTCACACATACTAATTAACATTTCTTTTAAGAAAAACATTCAGGTATATATAGCGAACACAGCATTTAAAAAAAAAGTTAACTCGATAAAGCTAATTCTAACAGCAAGGGTTGAAGAAGCCATGGTTACAGAGCAAATCTGACATCATTAAGCATCACCAAAACACAATTCTTCCTCAAGAATTTTTTGCTGACAGTCAGCTCCTATTCCCACAGCTGTCAGTAACAGAAGCAGCCAACATCAGCAGTGTAGAAATCAGGTAAGTTAGAAAGGATGAAGCAAGATTATTATAGTGGAGATCAAAAATAGCACCTTATCCTTCTTCATATAGCAGAATTCATTTCCTAGTCTATGCAAACAATTCAAGCATTGTCCAGATGAGATGAATGGAGCTAACTCTTTTAAGACTGCCTAGCATGTCAGATAAAGGTCTGAACTGGGTGTCGTAGTCTCATGCTTGTACTCCACCACAGAATCAATGGAGACAGCCTTGTGTCCTAGTTTCTCAGTTTTTGAAGCTCCTGAGACTGTCTTACAACTCCCTGGCTCCCCATCACCAGCAGCTGCACTGGAAAAGTCTTCTTTAGCAACATACCCCCCTCCCTCTGTCAGACTGGTGGGACAAAAGGGAGGGAAAGGAAATCTGACTTCCACAGTGTGCTGGGTTCCTCTTCATACACAGACCCAGCATTCACTGCCTCATAAAAGCCTAGCACTTCTCTATGTGCACTGCAAAGCACACACCAGGCCCAGAGGTAGCTGAAGGCTTTGGTAGCTCCCCTCTTTCAGCCAAAAGCTGAAACACTGAATAAGATGTCTGAGAAAAACTGTGATCAGAAGTACCTGCTCCCCCATTTTCTACAGAACTCTGAAATGTCTTGAAGTTCTTTTCCTCATTCTTTATTCTCCCCCTTTCTAGGTCCATCCCTCTGCATGATACTTTTCCTGCTGCTGTACTAGGCATTTCTCTCTTCTGACCAGCACCCTACAAACTCCACAGACCAGAAAGCACAATGCAGAGCTGATCTCTGCAAAGCTAGGCCATACCTAGCTAACTGGAAAACCCAAACTTTTTGGATAACCTTGCAGGAATTCCAGTGAGCTCTTGGTATCAGCGTAGGCTCCAATTTTCAACAGGTCTCTTTTCTGGACAACTCTCCATGAATTAAGTAATTTTCAACAAATTACAGGATTTCGCACCCAGGCAGCTCATTCTTTTTAATATCTTTGCCTTCCCCAATGCCTTCAGAATAAATCATTGAACAGGAGGTGTTTCTCTAAGCTCAGATAATCACTATTCAGTGTTGCAATGCACTTATGAGGAAGAAACCCTCTCTGTTGATGAGCCCTTTTTTTTCATGCAAAGTATTTTTAGCCTCTCCACTTCCTACATATTTAGGCAATAAATCCAGTTCCCTTATTGCTGGAAGTGCCGATGAGATGATTTAAGCGTCCCCTCGATGGAAGAGCACAGCCTAGTGGCAGGAAAATCAAACACGAGCCTGTCCCACTTCTTCATACGCCTGTCACAACGCAGCCTGACACAAAACATTGCACCAGGTAGAGCCAAAACCTACTTTTGAACTGATTACAAAAGCTGAATGTTCAAGTAACTGTTACATCGACAAAAAATTTTAAAAGGAAAACAGCACAGTAAATGCTTTTACTTTAGGCAACAGTATGCTGTGGGCCTAAGGATATAAAGTAAAAGAAGGCTTCTAAGGAGTATTTGCTTTTCTTAGACCCACTGGTACAGCTGGATAAAATGATTAAGTTCTCGTGCTCAAATCTCTTTCTTGTCTGAAATATTTTATAAGATACCTGATGAAAGGGCTCAGTTTAAACCTTGACTTCTGGACACATCAGCTACGTGAGCTGGTCTGATAAAAGCCCTTATTCCTCTTGCTGAGGTTCTCTGCTTCTGTGACATGGCAGCTGAGCCCTGAAAAGGGGAACTCGGGCAGCAGGAGAAGGAAATTCAGTTTCACTGACCTTTTGCTACCTTGTGACTTGCCAACCAGGCTACCACTTGATGAAGGGGGCTTACACAACAAACGTCTGTTTTTCTAATAAGATCACAAAAGCTTCCCATAAATCTGCATTCCAATGAACTAGGCTGAAAACCCAAACTCATATGCCCCTACCTGAGAATGACCGTATGATGAAAGCTAGCCACCGTCTCTCTACTGATGAAGTTCTAATGAAAAGTCAGCATCAGCAAGTGAATTATGTCAGTGAGATGGAAGCTGTGGGATAGGGGTTGTTTTGTGTGGTTTGAGTCTTTTTTAGATCATTATTGTTAAACTTCTGGGAGAAAAGATCTGGAAGATACAGTAATTGTTGTGCTGCTGATGCTCCAGGAAAACTGCAGCAGCAGCAGCTGGTAAGTTAACCAGAGGAGTCAGAAATAGGAACAAGGTCAGTTACGATCCTTCAGATGTAATACTGAGCAAGTTTGTTTTGTGGTGAGGCATAAATGGCAGACACACAGGCTCTGAAAATGACATGGATCTCATTCATCCTGCCTACCACCAAGGGGACTGAATTTCTTCATCTGCCAAACTTTCAGCCTGTATTTCACTGAAGGCTCGCCAATTCTGAATTTTGAGAATTTGATGAAACTGCTAGTAAAAAGAAAATAAATAAAGCTACAGAGATGGAGTCTGAGAGCATACACATATCCCATGATAGTACTTGAACTCACATAAAAGTTGTAACAACCCATTTGTAGCAATAATTTCCAGACTTTATAAACAAAACAAAACAAAACACAACAAACAAAAACCCCCAAACAAGCAAAAAAAACCCAACAAAACCAAAACCAAAGTCTCTGTAGCTTACTGGTAAGAGAAATAACATGGCACCTGTGATCACCTGTTCCAAGCTCTTGCACCAAGCACCTACAACAAAGTACTGGTAACATGAATGCTCTGTACCTGCATCTTCCTCTTGACAGTCTCAAAGGGGAAAGAAAGTGTCTGTGCCACAGCAGCTGCTACACAGCCATTTATGAAGTTCTGAAGAGGAGTGAAATGAACTACGGGTTCTTGCCAGATTTTGTCCAGGCTGATGTAAACAAAGAATGAGCCTGCAGAAAATGGGACAGCACCTAGAAAGCAAACCAGACAGGATTATATCAACACACTGTACACTACGAGAAGAGAACTCCTCATCACGTAACTAGAAAGATGGGAGGAGCTGCTGCCAATTCACAACTCACATTCCACAAACCCAAACCTGATTTTGAAGAACTTAACTCTTTAGTTCCCGGTTTACCACCAAACACCCATATTGTAGCATCTAGATGTGCTGATAGGGGCATACATCTACATATTAAAATGGGCACGTTGACTGAATTATTAATTGCTATAGTTTCATGACAGGTCAGGTGTTTCTCCAGGTTCTCTCTTGTGACAAGCTCTTCCTCAGTCCAACCCAACTCTAGCACCTGCACAGGTAACCAGAGCTATGTCTTCAGTCAGGCTGGTGAGGGATACTTCTGGCCTCTTCAGTTTGTTTCATGTTCTCATCAGTTTTAGAGTGGGATTATACATTTATTACTATTGTTGTTGTTACACGTTTTATATTATGTCATATTGTGAAAAGGTGGACTCAGTTAAATGGCATTTTTAAAGGTTATGGAGAGTAAATAAATAATTAAAAAGTTATTTCAAGTAAAGAGAGAATATAATTAATCTTTACTTTTCACATCTACTATATGCTACAGCTCATACTGGTTTCACTGAACAGCTCGGGAGACACTCTCATGCCTTGACAGGAGTTAAAAACGCTCTCTCTGTGTGTATATAAATGTTTTTTAAGAGTTTAATGGTGAAAATTGTGCATCCAAGCACAACTAGATCACCTATAAAAGAAGGAAAAGAATATTTTGCTGAACACTTAACCATATATAAAATGCTACACACTTAGTCCTATTTTGAAGTAATAAAGCTGCAGCAGAGGTTATCGGTATTGCAGTGCCTTGCAAATCTCCACATCTTCTACAAGAAAACATTACTGTTGGAAATTTTGAAATCAATTACTACACAGATGCAACAAAAACCAGGAAGTGAGGTGATTTCACCCCACTATTGTTTTACCTAATATTGCTGGTGAAACACCACGGTAGAGTGCACAGAGCCCTTCTTGATGATAAATCTTGTAAAAAGCGTGAAGAATTCCTTCATAAGATGGTGCCAGTCGGTTCTGCACAATGAGCCGTGTTTTAATCACGTCCGTGGGGTACGTCACGATGGTGGCAACCATGCCAGCCAGGCTTCCTGCCATGATGGCTCTCCAGTGGGAGATATGGCCCAGCTTATCCGTGAAAAGGGTAACAAGTCTAAAGCAAACACATAAAACAAGTCCTATTAATAACACTGTGAACAAAACACATGAAAAACTAAGGCAGATGATTCTTGATGCAAATGTTCTTCTGTTCACAAGCCCCTTCAGCAGCAGGAATTGAAACTTTAACATGTGATTCATCCAAGATCTTATACATAACCCAACACAAGCATCCATCTACAGGATGAAAATCTTTCTCTTATATTTCCATCCACAGGATGAAAATTACAATGACTTAAAACACATCTGCAAGAAATTATCTGATCATCAGTTAAAGACATTGGTTCAATCTGCCAGTTAAGGTTATCATGTAAGAGGAAATACGTAGATAATGCCATCACAGGCCTTCTGAGAGTAACAGAACCTTTTTCTTTTACTTATATGGGAACAGGAAGGTCCACAGGGACATGCCTCTAGAGAAGGCTTAAGTCAAGGCACTATTATGCTCAGGAGTTTAAATCTCAATTTGAAAATTTGAAATTGAAGCAATTTCAAAAGCTACACACAAATCATGCATTTGTGGTGCACTGAAGGACTTTTCTATGACAGGAAACTCCTGCATCAGGGAGAAATGTCCTGGAGGCAGCAAGAAGCAAGTAATAACACTGAGAGTTTTAGCTGGAGGTAAAGAAATGCATTATTGTATTCTGGAAGCATTAACTAAAACATCTAAACAGCACATCTACATTTAACCCACATGGTGAAACCACATGCAGAACAAAATAATTTGCAAATATTTACAAGTCACTGCTCGCTCAGTTGATGTTTTTTCACATGATTGTGCACTTACTGCATGACAAATCCTTGCACCTACTTGTCTCAAGCCCTGGGAGAGCCCAGGGCAGAAAGCCCAGCCAAGCAGAAGTGAAAGGGTATAAAACCTTTTTTCCTGTGCGTCTTATACAGTCCCTAAACCCACACAGCCTAATTTTCCTGTGTGTGCATAAATGCGTGGGGAAGGTGGTCTCTAGGCACTACGTGATAACATTTAAAGCTACCATGGAAAGACAAGAGTCCGTGCAGAGTAATTGCTAAGGGAGCATGGAGTCACCATCCCCGGGGTGCTGACTGTGCTCAGTCCTGCTCCTCCTGGGACTGTTTACCTAAGCTGCCCTATAAAATTTCTCTTTTTGTGTTTCTTGTCTTTATACACACCAGTAGGAACGACTTTCAAAAATCCCCAAATAGTGTATCAAGGATTAAGTATAGGCAACTTGTATTTAATCTCCTGGTAGCCTACTTCCACCCGTAATTCAGAACACCCTGTGCAAACTAGACACAAACTTTAGCCTTGCAAGGGGAATACACTGTTTCAAGCTGAACAAAGAAGTCATTTCGCTCAAAATCAACCGGTTTATGTTGGTGCAACACACTGACTTTTCTGTGAACTTTAAATTGCATTTAAATTACTGTTTGTGCCTTCCCACTCACATTATATCACTCGGTTTGACCACGGCATCTGTTACGGCACAACAAAGGTGCCCAGTTTTAGAGTTACTGCATTTGTGGTCTCCTGAAGGGCACAGGCAGTGATGGGCAGGTGACTTGCTGGAGCAGATGAGTGACAAACTCAGCGGGTTGGCAGTGCCTGCGAGGCTGTGCTGCTGCCCAGAACAGAACAGCCAATTGCCCAGCTGGGCGGAAATGTCATGTGCTACCATGAACAGCTGACTGCAATAAAAAAAAAAAGAATTAAGCCCAGCCCCCAGAGTGGCAAAACATGATGGTGTGTGCAAACAGTCAGGTACTCCCTGCAAAGACTGAGAGACACTAGCAGCAGAAGGGAATCCTAGGAAACAGCACGGTTGGCAGACCTCCATCAGCACTGCTCCATGTTCACCATGCTGCAATCCTTCCAGTACTTACCTTAGTTTAGTATCTGTGTATTATCAAAAACAAGATCTTAAAACAAATAATGTCACATATCAACGTCAAAACAAATCAAATTTGCTTAACAACTCCTGCATGATGGGGTAAAATATTTGACTTGTGATTTTGTTATTTTCTTTGATACAGACAACATAAATACTTCAGAGCGTATAAATTAATTAAACAAATCTGTTGCAAAGAAGAGATGTGACAGCCACACCTGCAGGTTGCACTGTAACTTCATTTCTAAAGGAAATTGTGCAAAAGAATTTTAAGACTATCAACCCTTCATCATTTGAAGAACACCTATGATTTTATAAGCAATTGCTGGCATATCACCGGGTCCTAACAATCGCTACGCGCTGAATAAATTAACAAATAAAATTATAAGCAAGGATCCACATCTCTGGGGAGAAGGGGCACACACCCAGCTGACTACCCGGCAGAGACAGAGACATTACACTAAACTCGGCACTTTCCATCCACTCCTCTCCGCTGTTATGAAAGCCGGCGCAGGAGCACAGGTCCCTGGAGCCCCCCGGAGCCCCCGCGCGGGCCGGTCGCTTACCGGCGGGAGGCGGCGAGCTGCAGGGCGCTGTAGGGGCAGAGGCGCAGGCAGGCCGTGAGGTTCCCCTTCCAGAGGGCCCGCACGCCCTCGGTGCGGCACAGGCTGCGCCCGGCGTCGCGCAGCCCCCGCCGGCAGTGCCAGGTGCCCACCTGCGCCAGCACCGTCAGCAGCTCCAGCGGCGCCGTCAGGCTGAGGCTCAGCGCGCCCGCCAACCCGGCGCAGCCCAGGCGCTGCAGGGCGGTGACCCGGCCGTCCCGGCGCAGGGTGGCCATGGCCCCNTATTACATTATCTCCATTTACGTTGGCGGAAAAAAAGGCCCTCGCAACAGTGACCCAGCTGCACTCAGGACACACCCCTTTCTCTTTATAATTAAACATATTTCCACAGGGAGCGAATGCACACCTTTCTCTTTACAATTAAAAGTATTTCCACAGGGAGCAAATGCAGCAACGGCACGACTACACGAAACCACCGCGTTCTGCTTCTGAAGCACCCTGTGTTGATGCTAGAACTGAGGAATCTGAGTGAACATTATTAATAAGATTTATTAGGTCAATTAGTTTAGGTTTTGTTGATGTGCTGCCCGAGAAAAAGGAAAAAAGGCACAGGGAGGGGAGAAACGAAAGAGGAGAGGAGATATAAGTAGAGCCCAGAATCTGTGCAGTGAGGAGATAACAGCCAGTGAGAAGGCAGTCATGCCCGAAATATAGGCTGGAAATAAATCCCCATAGACTGATGTCTATCGAGCGGGTATTTGTTTATTGCAGCACTGGTGATGAGGGGGATTTTTCCTCCTAACTCACCTGCCTTTGTCAAATGCTGTGGTATATTTATACAGTAAATTATGCTTTATGTTGCTATGTCATTACAGCACCATCACATACGCACTGGAACTAATTTACAAAGCATGATGTCATGATTATTAGATAATACTTGGCACTGTGCATGCACTTCCCCAGTTCGGGGGTCTTTGATGAAGGCTTCCAAAGTCTTCTTCGCACTCAAACTTTTCAACTTTGTCTTTGGGGCATGTGCAGTTACGATGCTCTTTGGTCCATCTGGTCTAAATTCTTTGTTTTGTGGCTAATTGTCTTTGGCTTGCCAATTTCTCATTAGTACTACACTTACTTATCTCTAAAACTATACACCTGGTAAGTTTTTTTGTTATTGGTGGTGGGTTTTTTTTCTCTTTTTCTCTATTCTGCATTTAAGCAGGTAGTTAACTATACACTAGCCATTACATTGTATAAAAAGTCATTCATATTAGATTATGTCGGTATCAAAAGTTATGATTCAAGTTATAAAGCATCAGGTTATAAGTATAGAAGTTCTGATTCAGGCTACATAAATAAAAGCTGTTACTCTATAGGCTATATAAGTATAGAAGGTGCTTCAAGTTATATTGATATTCTTCAGGTAATATTGATACAAAGTCATGATATAGGTTATAATGATAATAAGGTTACATAGATATCTTATAACCCAAGCTATATAAGCTCCTTGTTACTTTGACCTAAGTTATATAGACATCAGTAGTAGCAGAGATTTGCTCCAAAATAGGATGTTCTCTTTCTTGTAATAAAATATCCCAAATAAAAAACCACCCTCCCCACCAAACCAAAGCAAACAAAAAAAAACCCCAACCAACCAAAAAATTCCACTCAAACTGAAAGCTATATTCAGTATCTTCTCACAGTGCATCCAACAGAACAGTATCAGATGACTCTTAATCTGCCTTTGGCAAGAATGCTCTGCTTCTGATCCAACGGACTATTCCCAGATCAATAAAGAGCTAAAAGACATCTCTCTAGAGTTACATCTCTCTCCAGGAACTCAGCTACTTATGGTGTTGTATTTTCCTGGTGAGAAGAAAGCATTTAACCATCAAGGAGGAGAAAAACAACAATAAATGGGTATAACTTGCTATACATTAATACTGGAAACAGAAGATTTCAAACCTTCAAGACTTAAAAAAAAAAAAAAAAAAAAAGGTGATATTTCTTCCAGGGTTTTGCTTTTGTTGCTCATCTGCACAAGACAAACCTCAACTTAAGATTCTTACTGAGCACTGGAATTTTCCATACAGTCTTCCCATTTCCATTACTCATTTTGGGGCAAGTTTTTACATACTTGTTCCGGCTGATAAAATGAATCACCAGATGACCTCAGCCTCCCACAGCAATCCTTGGAGAAGGTGGTTTCTCTGTTGTTATTTGTTCTCCTTTGTAAAGGGATCTGCTAAAATAAAAACAATCAGACATTTAAAAAATGGAAATGTTCAAAGCCAGGTTGGACAGAGCTTTGAATTACTTGATCTAGTGGAAAGNCCTTCCCTTCCCATCCCATCTAAGGAAAGGATATTTCAGCACTGCACAAATTAGTTTCCTGAGTCAAACCTGCAATGACAGCAACCTTCAATAAGCAAGGTTGTATCACTGTTATTTACAAAACAAAAGTGTGTAAGTTTTCTTACTGTCCCTTGGAACAGGTTTCAGTTTTTTATTTCAAAATTAAATACAGCTCTGAAGTTTGGGTTTTCCTATGGACTGTACAACCTGGAGGTAAGAGGTATATATTCTCAATCAGGAAAGTTATCTTTGCTTTTAAATTACTTAAGCAGTATGTAACATCCAGACATAATTCCTGGAATGACATTGCCAAGCCACAAGCAGAAACATAGCCAAGAGTATTCCTTTTATATATTTAAACAAGCTTCATGTTCAAAGCTTCTTCCAACCATCTTCCTCCCCAGCCTAATACTGAATTTCCAGAGAAGCTCATCTAAGTGCCCTGGTTGCCAGGCTTTAAAGCAAACCCATTTGGTTGTGATGTTTCTCTGTGCATTCCCTGACTCCTTTCCCAGAGGAAATACAATTTACTGTTCATTCCCAGAGTAACCATCCATACTGCTCCAGCTCAGTGCTCAATTCCAGCAGGCAGGATATTCCACAGTGGCAAAAGACCACAGTTTACAGTGGCTTGGTCCTTGAAATACAGAATATAAAATAGATTAAGACACATTATTTGCTTAATTACAGGCAAGGAAATGGTTTTCTGCATCCAGGGGGCATGCTCTCACATCTTCAAAGAAATGGCTTTGCATGGCTACATTAAACCTTTTATTCAAGAGTTAAAACATTAAAGTTTCTAAACTTGTTGCAGCTTTGGAAAAGCAGTAGGTGCATATAATGAGCCTGCTGCTGCAAACTGATCTCAAATGCCAGTTTGCCTGTTTGGGTTTGGAAAAATTATGTAGAAAAAGAAAATCATGTAACTTCGAGAGAGTATCTTGGAAATTTATATAATCAAAGCACAATTTTATCTTTTAAGATAAAAAACCTCAAACAAATGTCAGCAAATAATAACTCCTAGGAAACTGTCCTAACACAAGAAGTGACAAGCATGGAGAAGGCAACCAGACCAAAAAACCATTTATAGGTAAACGTAGTATCTTTGTCTTATCAGCTTGTACAGTGAGAAAACACAGACATGCTTTTAGGCACACAAAATTGTAACAGAATACACTCCCACAGTAAAAATATGTGCAACCATTGGTCTTGGGTTGTAATTGCATACATAGCAACTAAACCGTCGCAGAGTACAAATGGTGGGTACACCCTCTCTGCCTGCAGCCCTAGCCCTGTGTGTGTCCCGCGATCATCGCCCATCTTAGTCACAACTGTATTGATCCAGGAGAAGAGGTAAAGTGTTTGTTTTTAACAGGGTGGGTGAAGGACATAAAAAGTGTGTGTGTATTTATATATATACGTATATAAGGTTTTACAATTGTCTTGGGGATGCTAAATTGAGAACACCAAGGAAGTGCAGACGGTACAATCAGTAGCACATGGGCGAGTGCTGCACCATTGGGAGCCGACAACCGTACCGTGCAGAGACACAGGCAGTGCTTTCCCACCGGGAGAACACCTACAGGCCAGTACTAAACCAGCGAAAGGCTGACATAAACCATCACACCCTTATCACTCATGAGCAGTGGTGGATGAACTACCTTTGTTACAGGGCAAAAGAAAACACGGTATTGCATCACAACCAAGCCCTTCCTCTGCCTGAGCGAGGCAACTGCCAAGGAGTAACTTTTTCTCTTTGGTTTATTTTTAATACAATGCACACACACGATGCACACACGCCGAAGATGCCGGCAGCAGGCGGCTGTAGCCAAGGCCGAAAGGCCAGGCAGGAAGAACAGCCACGAGAGCCTCCTGGGACTCGCTTCGTGAACCGTTCCTCGAGAACACCCGTGAAGCCCTCACACACCGCACAGCCCAATCTACGGTGCGAGCAGGCGCCTGTGCTTGGGAGGCGAGCAAGACGGGCGGAGTGGAGGAGCCGCGCCCCGGGGGCGGGTCCATCGGCGCTGTCGCGTCTGCCGCGCTCCGCCCCGGGGTGGCGGCCGAAGGGCCGGCGGTGGCGTGGCGGCCGGAGGGTAAGANCTGCCCGGGGCTCACAGCTTGCGGGCGGGGAGCGGGGCGCCCCGGGTGGCGGTGCCGCGACTCCCGCTGAAGCCGCCGAGCGCTGGGCCCTGCCCGCCGGGCTGCCCTCGGCCGGCGCTGCCGGCACCCGTCTTGCGGCGCTGCTCGAGCTCGGCGGACCGCGGCCTTCAGTGGCTCCATCCGTTGGGCTGGGGCTGGCGGTTTGTTTAATCCTCACGTCACACAGCGTGGAGCACAGCGGTGCTGGGAGAGTTCGCTTCTAAACGCCCCTTGTACTACAATATTCGTGAGAGCAGCGGCACTTCTCATCATTGCTCCTTTTCAGTTAATTTTGCATAGAGCAGGCTGGATAAACTAATTTCGTATGTTAAAAATCAGTTTAAAGCTCTTCTTTAAACTTCTCCAAGTGACTTTCTGGTTAATGCTTGTCATAGAATCTCCAGGGTTGGAAAAAACCTCTAAGATCACGGAGTACCATAACATTTACTGTGTTTACTGTTAAACAATGTCACCAAGTGCCACATCCACAAACTCTTTGAAGGCTTCCAGGGATGGTGCTTCCAGCCTCTTTCAATGCCTGATCACCATTTCAGGGGGGAAGTTTTTCCTAATATCCAATCTAAACTTCCTCTGATGTAATTCGAGGCCATTTCTGCTCACAGTACTTGAGAGAGTTGACCGACCCCCACCCGGATCCAGCCTTCTTTCAGGTGATTGTAGAGAGCCATAAGGTCCCCCTGAACCTCCTTTTTTTCCAGGCTAAACAACCCGAGCTATTTTTCCCTGCATGATAAACTCTCTGCTGCTGTGGATCAATACATACACTTGCCACATTGCCTTAGCTTGTAGTGCTCCTGCATACCTACATAATTAAAATATTTCCTCTGCCCCGAGCTTGCCTTTAGCCCTGCTGATGGGACTCCTCAGGGGCCACACTGTCCATGAAAGCAGGGGAACCAAATGTCTGAAAAGTAACCTGGCAAAATATGATTTTTTTTTTCTGTCTTCAAGATAACCCTCTTTCCTGACCTGGTTGATGGTATGGTCTCTGAAACTGTTGTGATGGGCCTGGCATGAGTGACCAGCTGGGAAACTGGGGATGGTAAGAGCTGTTACCATCAGCTGTCACATCACAGTGAGCAAATGTGAGGGGCACCTTTGAAACAATTATTCCCACTACTTACATCTTGCTCATATGGACTTGAGTGTTTCAGGTTAGATATTGCCAGGTTGTTAATTTTTTCCTAAAGTGTAAGTTTGTTTTAAAGTATGAACTTAGGTGACACAATTTAGGGTGTTGAAAGATAAGGACAGTTCAGCCTGCAGTTACTGTAGTAAATCCTCGTGCAAGAGCAGATGTGTTCCAAATGTTATTACCATGGCAGAGTGGCCAAAAGGAAATAATAATTTGGTAAAGAGGTTGAAGGTCAAATTCCTTGTGATTTGTCAGTTGCAACAGTTAAGGTAGTGGCTTATTGATATGTCAGGGTTGATTCCAAAAGGCCATGCTGCTGAGCAGCATTTCAGTGGATCAGCCAGTAAATAATTCTGTGTTTTGTACACAGTTACATAGTGAGAAATAAATTTCTGATACTTGAAGATCTCCTGGCTATGAATACAAGAGGAGAAGTGCAAGGATAATAGTGTGCACTAGCAAACCACTATAGCTTACTCAGATGTATGAATAGAGTTTAGGGCTTTTAGGTGACTGATTGCAGCAGTAGGAACATGGTTGCAGCCATGACAGTGTAAGGATACAAGTGAAAGAAGATTTGCAAGGGCAGGATAATACATCAGTTGGTTTAACAGAAGACGTACTTGCAAAACAGAACAAGATTTTGTGTACACCAGGTGGTCTGCAGGCTTGACTTCCATATCTCCAAAGGTTGCAACAGCAGTGTCCTGGATGTTTTAACCTACTGTGGGGTGGCAGAAGCGTAGTTGGCACTAACTTGATGGAAAGCTTTAGGAAGCTCTTCATCTTAATGCACAGTGGGCAGAAAGGACTCTAGAGATTACTCACTGCTTCAGTTTCGTAGAAGGTACTTTGTGTATCTGCTTTACTTATAAGAGACTAAGTTACTGTTAATTCTGAGTGCATTTGGCAGCAGTTCCCCAAGAGGAGCAATTCAGTCCTACAATCTGTGCTGTAGCTGCTGCTTCCAGAAATTCCTAGTTATTTTATGTTAATGTTAATTGCAC
Organism: Rhipidura dahli; assembly: GCA_013399225.1. Taxonomy (NCBI): domain Eukaryota; kingdom Metazoa; phylum Chordata; class Aves; order Passeriformes; family Rhipiduridae; genus Rhipidura; species Rhipidura dahli. The sequence continues at coordinate 643,624 of VXAC01007927.1, forward strand.
TAGCTTTTCCTTCAGTACACATGTGGGTTTTTTTGTTATTCACAGTAAAGTGTAGTCATCCTCTTTTACCAAACAGTTTCTGTGCTTGTTTTCCCTTGTGCATTCCCATATTGAAAGCAAACAGGCATTTTTCAAGTAATAGCAGTATAGTTTATAACCTATGAAAACCATCTTACAAACTTTTTTCATGTTTCTTCAGCAGAAGCTTTTATATGTCACTCTTGCAGTTCTCTTTGTATATGTATCTTTTTTTTCTCCATATGATTTAGTCTGTATTTATGTTAAAACTGTGTCTATAGAAAAAGAAGGAATATAGCATATGAACAGTATTAAAATACACTAAGCTTTACTTGTAACTAGGTGCTGAGACTGTGGAAGAAACTGGTACAGATGGTGGTTTGCCAACTTCTGCTTCTTTTTTGTTCAGCTTAGACCTGAAAAGTCCTTTATAAGCAGCGGAACCCTCTCTATAAACTTTTTGGACTATTAAGCATGTGAGGGGCAAAAAACCCCTCTGTGATTATCCTGTTTGTACTAGATGTAGGTATACTGATAGATAGAGTTCAGGTATCTGAACTTAAACCCTTTAATCAAAACCCAGCATTATATTGTTTTGATTTCCTGAAAATTTTCTCTGGGTAAGCTAAAGGTTGTCAATATTTTCAGTGTAGTTGGCACTGAAACTAAGAGATGATGTCAGGAACTGATGATACTCTGAAAGATACTTAGTTTCTTATTGTTAAATATGAAGTAGGTGTAGCAGCTGCCTGGTGATTCTTGGCTAGACAATGGTAACTACTCACTTCTCTGTACCTTTTTGTTTAGGTATACTGAGAGATGAATCCACTGAAGTGTTATGCCTAGTGGCATTATTAAAGAAATTGTGCAACCTGTAAGCTTAATTTCAGCAGCCTATTGGTTTACTTTCATAAGCACTTACTAGGGAGTACCCTGTTTCATTTTTTTTCTCCCAGCTGGTAATTTCTAAACTGTGACCCTGAAATATCCCTCTGTGCTGGAAATAATACTTCCTATTACTTATTTTTTCAGTGTAGATAGACTTTGATGCAACTTGCTTGAGTGTTTTCTTTTAATGTGTTCCATCTGGGCATTTTTGAAGCTGATGAAATGCAGCACACATCAACAGAATCCATCAATTTTTAAGCAAGCAAACAAGCATTTGATCCAAAAGATGTTGCTCTAAGAGTCAGTGAACTCTATTTGTGGCAGAATTGCATTAACTCCTGCAATTAGGAATGCTGTGCTGAACATGCTGAACTTTGAATCCCCAGAAGAGCCTGCCAGGAATGGGTTTGGTCAAAGGTATGATGTCAGATTGTGAGGCCCTGATGTCACAGCAGGAGACATTTGGGAGAGGGATGTTTGAGTTTGAATGACAACCCAGTATGAACTTCAGAAGTTCTGGTATGTCAGGGTAGAGAGAGGCATTTTCACGAGTGTAGTGGAGTTTTGGTGTCGGTGCTGAGAAAGTTTTTAGCTGGAAAAACCTCAGCTCTCCAGTGTTCTGTGGGAGCTCTGTCTGTCCCATGTATGCGAGCCTAAACAATGTTACCGTGAGGTAAAACTGGTTTGTACCTGCACTTGTTTTTCTCAGATAGTGATGATTTTGGTTAGAAAAACATCTTTCTGTTATATGGGGGTTTTAGGTCAGCCCCTCAGGGGGTGGCCAGTCCATAGAACCAATGATTTTGTGACACTTAGCACATTTCATGAAGTACCTTATAAAAACCCCTGGAAAAATCAGTAAAGCGCGGTTCATCCGTCATTTTCCATCAGCTCGGGTTCATGAGGTTTCATCTACACATCCATCTCGTACAGCAACATTTTGGTAGTCACCTGGGGTCTCTCATTTGCTCAGCAGGTTGTCTGTATTTGTATAAATACACAGCAAACTGGGCTGCTAAGTCTGATTCTACTTCTTCTGTGACAGGTGGCTTTTGACACAACCAGTCATCTTTAGTGAAGGAGCCATAAGACAGAGAAGCCTGGAAAGACTAAAGCTGCAAGAACAGGAGCACGTTCGAAAAAGGGGGAAGAAAAGAGAGGGGGTTGAAAGGTGAGAGTATATTTTTCGAGAATGTCCCATTTTCTTGAAATTTGTTACACTTCCTCATACCAAGTAAAATACAGGAAGTGTGGCTGTTTAAAAATCCAGGTTTTGAGGAAACAAGAGTTGGAGAAATTGAAACAATACTATGCAGTTTTTAATTTATATATTGGGAGGAAAACCATAATGATAATTCTGCATGTAAGGCATCAGATGCAGGGGTCTGGATTATGAGAAAGGTTGCACTGGAGACATCCCGAGGTCCCTTTCAGATTGGATTATTCTATGATTCTACGAGCCTACAGTGAGAGCTGTTGTTCTCAAATTGTTCTGAGGATTGATTCCTTAAGGTTCTGCCTATGGGCTTTTTGTATTGCTCTATGCTGCAACATCTTAAATCAATGTCCTTACGCCCTGAAATAAAATTATTTGATGTACATTTTTCAGTGCCTCCCAGTTGACTGGAAAGTCCAAACCTATGAAAAGAATACTTTTCTGTCTTTACTCATTTTTGCATGTTATTTATTTATTGTTGATTTCTTTAGTGCAGTGTTCTTAAATTTGCATATGAGTAATAGTAGTATACTGAAGTTTTAATTCTTTAGATAATGTGTTTGGATGGCATCATAAACTGTCACTAGTTAATCAATCATGTTATGCACCTTCTTAAAAAAACAGACACAGAATACAGAGCATAGCGCATCGAATGCTGGGTCTCAAAAAGCACTGCTATGCTTCCATTGCTAATTCTTCCTTATTCAAATACTTATTAAAAAACTATTTTTAAACACTTATTTGTGTGAACACTGTTCCTTGAGTTTTCTGGAGGTTTTTGTGAAGTGTCATGTTGATTATTTGGTAGATCTATTTCCGACAGGGCAAAGTTTCCAAAAAGTGGTGCTAGCCTGTTATGGTTTAACCCCAGCTGGTAATTAAGTCCTACAACATCTGCTCAATCCCTCCCCTTCTCCCCAGTGGTATGGGGAGCAGAATCAAAAAGGTGAAAGTGAGAAAACTTGAGGATTGAGATCAAGACAGTTTCATAGGTAAAGCAAAGGCCATGTGCACAAGGAAAGCAAAACAAGAAATTCATTCTCCACTTCCCCAGGGCAGGCAGGTGTTCTGCATCCTCAGGACAGCAGGGCTCCATGCCACGTAAGTGACTTGGGAAGACAAACATCATCACTCCAAATGTCCCCCTTTCCTCCTTCTCCTCCAGCTTTATTGCTGAGCATGAGACCACATGGTCTGGGATATCCCTCGGGTCAGCTGGGATCAACTGTCCTGGCTGTGTCCCCTCCCAGCTCCTTGTGCAGCCCCAGCCTCCTCACAGCTGGAGTGGGTGAGGAGCAGAGAAGGCCTTGGCTCAGGGTAAGCCGTGTTCAGTGATAACCTCTGAATTTCAAGAGTCTTGTAATACCTCTTTGTAGATTTTTTAGGGGGTCTTGTTTCATTCTGGATGGTTGGGACAGACACGAGAGTTTTTTGTAATTAGTTTTTAGAGCATGAGGTTTATTATTAAAGCGTGTGGGTGTAAGAGACCTGCCAGGGCTGCCAGACACAGCCCAAAGCAGGTCAGAGAAGAGAGAGAAAGGGTCCAAGCCCCAGGGAAAGGGAGAGTGCAGAGAGCGCAGAGAGTGCAGAGAGTGCAGAGGATGCAGAGAGGTTGGTTGCCGTTTACAATACAATAAATCACCTTCTATGTTGAATATTTTGATTTTCATTCACTAGTCTAGAGTAAGCTACAAATCTTACCACATTTACATACAGCTTATAAGAATTATTTCATTAACATATGGCGTTATATTTTAAACCCTAAAAACTTCTTTTTTGGACTCTCTGCCAAGTAGGCAGGGTCTGCTCTGACCCTTGGACCTTTTTGCAAGCAGAGGGTATTGTTTCATTAAGAGGGGATTACCTCCAGTTGGCCATGCCATTGTCTTCTAGTTGTTCAGTAACTGGGGCTTAATATCTCAAAGCTTGTCTTCATTTCAATCTCGCTCATAGTTTCTATATTCTTGGCATCTTTTGTCAAGTAATCATATTTATAAGGCTTTCCTATTTCATCTTCCCCAACACCTCTTAAATGGGACCCTCATGCTAATCTGTAGGGGAGATTTGTTAATTTAAGAATTAGATCCAAATGATTAGTCTCTAGCTGTGTCCTTGGAGACAAATAATCATGTGATGCTGTTGTCTTGGCAGTGCTTATAAAGAAAACCCAAAAATACAAACCATTTGAAGAGACAAAGAGCTTTCTGACTGTGGGGATCTGTTGGGTATGTGTAATTTCTATGCCATGTTTTTTAAACATGTTATTTAAGCAAACAAGATTCCTTGTTAGCCACATGTGATTCTTGGTGACTGGTTGCTTATTATTAGCATTTCAAAGACTTACATCCAATCCCCCAGGATGCAAAATGTAAAACAAGTGTCATCTAAATTGTCCCATATTGATAATTACCTAGAAAAAGATGTGGTGATGAAAAGAAGTTCAAGAGACAAAAAGGAAAGCTAAGCTTGAGAGGAGAGAAGAGAGACAGATAGATGGAGATGAGGAACATCGTCCAAAGCAGCAGAAGGTACCAGCTGAAGAACAGCAGTGGCCAGAGAATATGCCTGAATGGGAAGAAAGGAAATCCCTGCTAGCTCAGAGAAGAGTGGAGTCTGTCAGACTGCTTACAGTGCTGTTAAATCGTGTGAAAGTAAGACTATTTTAAAATGTACTTTAAATTTTTGAGAATATTTATTAGCGCTTCAGGAATTCACTAGACATTTGTGATGCTATTCAGAAGACTGCTTTGGGGCTGACTGAACACTGAGAAGGCCTGAAGTCCATGTCTTGTGACAATCTGCTCTCAGTCTTACCCTGAGAGCAAACGTAGTGCATTTTTACACAGAAACTTTGCCTTTGGTGCTTTTTCAAGACCTTATCTTTACTGAGTAAAAAATAGGGCTGGAAAGGCTATATTAGCTCTATTAGACTTGATCCAGTGTTGCAAGCAAGGAATTTTGGGGTGGGGACATAAGTGATCATCTCTCTGCTTGTTTTGGTCTCAGGTCACAAGTGACTGAATTAAATTTGCACAGATTATACCAGTAGCATTTCTAATAGCCTCTTCTTTTTTCTTGCACTTATTACTAGGCTTATTTCAGTTTGATTAAGATAATGTCTTGAGAAAGTCAGCAGAGAAGTGATAAAATTTGAGTGTTTTGCACACAGATTAATGTTTGTAGGTTTAGTTTAGTGCTTTGGGCAAAAAAGTTTCAAATGAAAATGGGGTTTTAATTTCTAATATGGCTTTGTCTTCACTATTTGTGGAGGAAAATTTGCTTGCAGCTTTTAACAAGTGTGTATTTTCCCCAATCCTTAATGTAAAAGATTTCTAAAGGACTGTAATTTACTATGAGTTGAAGTCAGAGGCTATCCTTGCCATTCTGCATGAATTTTAGGGCCCCATTACATCTGACATTAGCCTTCTTAATTATGAAGGTGATGTGTTAAATAAACTTCTATGTTCTTGGTTTTGCAGTTGGCAAGTCAAAAAGTGGATCCTTCATTGGGTGTAAAGAAGGACGATTCATTTTCTGAAACAGCATTTAAAGACATACACCAGGAGCTGATTAACTCCCTTTATCATACGCACAAAGAGCTGAAACGTAAGGAGGAGTTTAAGTGCCCATTAACCCAAAAAGGTAGCGGTTTATGTAGTGAGGAAGGAGATGTGAGTAACTTCCATGCACCTACTTGTCACATAGTCAGGACAATTTTAAATGATCCCTCTCCAGTCCTGAGCTCTGATGGACTGCTTGGCAGAGATGTGTGCAACTCCTCCACCAAAGCCTGTGGGCCTTTGCTGATCACGGTTACCCACGACGGCAGGGTCATCGAACCTCTCCATGGAAGGCACCACCCAGCACTGGATGTAGTTCACACACAGACAGTGTCTGAGGAAGATGATTGCAAAAAGCAAAAGGTTTATGAGACTGATGAATTCATCCATTATTTACTAAACTACTATCAGACACCACACTATGCACGTGTTTGCCTAGAGCCAAAAACCACTGTGAACAAGTCCCGGTGGAAGCGAGTGGTGTCTGATGATGGTAGTGGGTTTGACATCAGCTTGAGTAACAAACGTGGTCAGCACTTCAGAGAAGTGAGTCCTGTACAAAACCGCCACAAGAGAAATTGTAGTAGTGATAGTAATTATAGGCTGGTGATCACTCCTGGGAAACTTGAGTCAACAGACAAAGTGTTAGAAAGCAAAGTCCGTGGGGGCAAGCTTGCAAAAAAGCTGCAAGTGCAGAGGAGTGACTCACTGACTGTTGATAACTTACCACATGCTGGACTGAATCATTCTTTGGAGTGCACTACTGTTACTCATAATAAGGAATTCAAACGAGAAGATGGTAGAGATGAAGGCACTGTACCATATGGAACATGTAGATCTGCTTGCAGATTAAAGGATTTGTTGGAAGAGATCAGTGATTCTGAGTACTTTAGAGAGGCATGTGGTGGCTCAGTGAAGAGAGCAGAAAGAAGGTATGAAGAAATTTACAGCAGTTGTAATAAAGGGTGCTTGCTTGCAAGAGCCGGGGAAAGAAAATTACTGGTTTACCATAAAAATGTAGCTCTGGAAGGTCAAGAGAAGGAAATCAGCCAATGTAACTTCTGTTCTAATTCTGTCCATGAGGGCTTGGCAAGGCAGTGTGAACGTAAACTTAAAAAGTCGTGCAAGAGGTCTAGTAGTAAATTAAGATCTGAAGGAAAGAAAAGTGAGAGACAATCCAGGGAAAAGGAGAGAAATGGTCATAAAATGAAGAAAAAGCGAAAAAAGCTTTCTTCTAATCTTTTATCTGATGAATGTGGCTTTTCAGAGACGGACAATTGCATGCAGCTGGAGTCGCTCAGAAAGATACAAAGAAAATGTAAGAAAACGTTGCACAAAAAAGTGAAATTCAAGACACTTCACACCTCTGTGGCAGCACTAGATGTTACCCCTCATGATGGTTCACCCCTTCAGGAGACCCTCCAGAGGAGAGGTGAGAAAGAGGGACACCACGGCTAAGGGGACTGAATTTGACAGGTCTGTGACAGGTGAGGTTGCCACAGTTCTTACAGTGATAAATTATCACTATCTCTCTGGCTCTGTGGGCTTCTGTGCCGGAGCGTGAGGTGTAGTGATTTCTAAAAGGCATCTCCAAAGCGAAGCTGCTCAGCAGGATCAGCTACATACACTCACACGCGCATGCACGCACACACTCACGGATAACTTCAGTGATACGGTCAGCAGCAAAGAGACAGGAAGGTTCTTTGCATAGATTTCCACAGGAGCAGTTTATTGCTTCCACACTGTGAAGGGTTCTACAGGCAAAGACCCAGCACAATGGAGGGTCCAGGTCTTTATATGGCAGTGGGGCAAAGGCGAGACTAGGGAATGGGGGCCGATGGGAGAGCTCTGGGGTAGTGGTGAGGGGCAGAGGCCAATGGGGAACCTGGAGTGGAGAACTTCGTGGGATATGAAACATATAAGGTAGCAAAGGGGTGGAGAGGCCATGGCCCAACAGCCAACCAAGAACACAGAACTGGGGTAGATTGCCATAACCAAACAAGGCAGGCTAGGAGAGGCTTCTTTCCTCCCCGTGACTGAGCCAGACTAGGTACTGTCATACTGACCACTCTCTCTCCCTTGTACCACAGGCTAACCGGCCTCAAAATGAACGGTTTTAAAAAGTAAAAGGATGGCATAATAAACCAGTGCAACTTCTCTGCAATTAAGTTCAGTTTAGCTCTGAAACACACAGCTGCAGCTCAAGAGTAATATTTGTTTACTTAATTGGTTAGCACAGTATCTGTCCTGGGCATTAGCAATGGGTGGTTATTCTGCTAACAACATGGCTGCTAACAACATGCTTTAGACAAAATGTGTTATACAATTCATTGTGTGAATATACAATTCATTGTGTGGCACAGCTGTGTGGGAAGTACTGTCTTAGGTGAGGGAATTTTTACATAGCTAAAATACATCTGATGTTCATACAGGATTGCTACTGGCTGTTCTCACAGCCCTTTTTACCATTTACTGTGCCTCCAGTCGATTGGCGGATACCTTACAGCCACCTCCCTTCTCCTCCCTGCCCACCTGACAAACTCATTTCAAGTAAACTTTTTCTTATCTACAGGAGATGAGAGGAAAATAATGTTGAGAAGAGAGATGGATGCAGATGTCAGAGGATGCCCTCTATTGCCTCTTGAGATCATTCAGACAAACCCCTGCTCAGATACTTTCTGTGGAGCAGAGCCCAGAAGAGGATGCTGAACAGCTACTGTTTTATAGCTCTGAAGTTTTTATACAGAAGTGGGAGAAGAAAGCCCTTTGATCATTAAAAGGTATATGAAATATTGGGTTGTGGGTTTTTTTTGTTTTGGATTGGTTTTGGTTTGTTGTTTCGTTGGGTTGTTTTTTTGGTTGGAGGTTTTTTTTTTTTTTCTGCTTAGGTAATTCCTTTGGTTAGAATATCTAACTGGTGTAGTGAGCCACAAAAGCAGAATCTGTGTTTGCGTTTTGGGTAACAGGACCAAAACTTTCCCCAGAGCAAGACAAACTTTCATGGACTAGTGGCCAAGAACTTGAAAGGACACAGATTGAGATCTTGGAGTATTACACTTTGATTGAATGCAGGGAATCATGTAAATTACAGTATTTACTAATAATGAGTCATTGGAAAAAAACATCATTGTCAATCCTTGAGTAAGCATATGAAGTGCCTCCTCAATCAGATTGTTATAATGATGGGACTGGAAGATGTGGGAGACATTTATACTCAATTTTGAGAAGTAATAGATTTCCAAATATGAAAACAATCCCATCTTCTGTAAAACCCACACTAGAAGAATCCTTGTCTTCTATTCACAGTTCTAGAGGTGTTTCTGAAAACTTGCTGGCCTTTGGGAAGGAAGGATTTCACTAAACTTATGTTCAGTGTAGTGCTTCCAGGAATCTGAATGTATGTCTAAGCAAAGCTCTGAGTGTCAGATAATGAAAGGGCAGTACTTGTCAGCCTGCTGACAGTCCCCATGGAAATGCACGTTGACAGTTCACAAGATTTCGAGGGCACATATAGGGAGATAGCTGTTTAGTGTGAGTTTGCTTATAAATGCTTTCCAGAGGAATTGTGAAGTGTTGTTAGAGTTGTGCTGCATGTAGATGATAATGTAAAAATGCAGTCTAGGAACTTGAGTTATATCCATATTTATTCAGCTGGCCATATCTAGAAGACAGCCACAATTGCTTCTGAACAAAGTTCCTTACAAGATATAGAGGACTAGCTCAAAGTTCAATACACTGATTATTGCAGTTTTCATTTTATTATATTTTATTTATTACATGTCAGTAGACACAGTTAATGTGAAAATGTTGCCTTCATATCGTAAGATCTTAGCCATGTTTGTAACTTCTGCCCTAATAAATAGTAATAAAAATGAATAATTGTAATTGTTTGTGGTAGATAGGTTTTCCCCCAGTCTTCAGTACTGGTGATTCCCACAGGATTCAAAGCCAGGTTTCATCAGTCTTTCTGATATGTCATATGTTCAGACATTGAGTGCCTTTTCAGGGTCATGAATGACAAATGGTTGCTAGTCAAAGTACTGTTAATCTATTACTTTTATCTAAAAAGATCTTATTTTCCTGACAGAGATATTTTCAGACTCTTTTGGAGAACATTTATGCCCCTCTTAAGTCTCCTTTTTAGTATTTTATACAGTTATAATGAAGACGGACTGTTGTATTCATTGACCTTGTAAAATGTTTTCAGTTGCACTGAGGTGACATACCAATGGTCTTTTTTTCTCTATGCAGTATTTGCAGATTAAAGATAACAAAACTTCTCCCTCTACCAATCTATAGACAGTTCTGTGTTCATGAGTACCCATTTCCCATGAGACATGCCTTTTGGTGACAGGTGAGGAAGTATTTATTTTTATTAATCTGGGGGAGAAGGAACTAAAGATTTCCTTCCGTGTAAATTTCCAGTGTTTTATCAACATGCCATCACAGTAACCAATAACAAATAAATATTCCATTTCTGTAATTGCTTCATGCGTTCACCTGTATTGACTGAAACTGATAGAGGATTTGCTTTATTTCCCAAGTCCTCATTCCGTGTAAAACATTGTTGGTAAATAAAATATGCATGCACTTTGAAAAGCGAGACATCATTGTAATGTTCATACTGGAAGAGAACTTCTGTGTTTCCTATTTGACATTATTTAGAACCTGATTTCAGGTGTTGTAATAATTCTACTTTTCACAAAATCATAGAATGGTTTGGATTGGAACCTTAAAGACCATCTTGTTCCAACCCCCGTTCCAAGGGCATGGGCATCTTCCACCTGCTCCAAGCACTGTCCAGCCTGGTCTTGAACACTGCCAAGGATGGGACATCTGGTTTCTTTTGGCAACCTCTGCCAGGGCCTCACCATGCTCACATGGAAGATTTCTTTTTCCTGTCAGCACATTTAATATGAGCTCTATCTTTTCATACACTGGACTGCTTAATATAATTTTATTATCCTGAAGGCTAATCTTTAAAGATACATGTAACAGTTTGCTTTAAAATTTTTAAAATGCATGGCTTTGTAGATTGGATTTTAGTAGTTATAGATACAAATGTCACATCTCAAGTATGAAAGTTACAGAATGTTTTGCCAAATAGAACATTTATTATGTGAAAAGATATATTAAAAGCAACAATTATATAGTTCAGCAATGGAAAGGTAGAGCATTTCTGGCATAATTTCACACCTTTTAGTTTGAACCTGTGTGTTGTTGTGCCCAGCTGCTGTTTCAAGAGGCTGGGTGCTTTTTATGGAAATACTGTTTACTCTGACATGTATGAAGTTAGGCCCTGAGACTGCAGATCTTGCCATCAAATCTAATTTTTTGTACACAACTAGTGAAAATGCCTCGTTATAGAACTGGTAGGAACAGAAGCTGTCTGAACAATGCTTTGTTACTGAAAATATGTGACCTGTGGGTTGTACCTTGTGCTGAATGCTGAAGTCAAAATCCTACAGGCTGGTTTTAAAGCAGAAATACACAAGGCCCATTATTAAATCAGTCCATTTGCTTGAAATACAATACAGCAATTATAATATAAAGCTCCTTCTTCTTAATCCAGGGATTCTAGGCAATGCATAGAAATGCCTCACCTTTCATAAAACCCCTTACATAACTTTCAACAGAAGCATTTGTTACTGAACTTTTTTTTGTTTAAATGAAACAGCAGGAAGTAAGAGCTAATAAAGGTGATTAAGGGCAGATGAAGTCCAGATAAAAGAATATCTGAATTTTACAAAGCAGTTGACAGCATGAGTTTTCCTGGTTGGAAATACGATATGACTCAATTGTTTTGATTTGTCCTAGAGTGTATCTTTGTGACAGGTGTTGGACTTATCAGATGAGGGAGATTGGTGACATTTCTCTGCTATTAATTGGTCATCATGTCCTACCTGGTACAGCCTGATAAGCTTCGTGGCACGGTTCTTTTGTGTAGTCATTGCTGCCAGTCACTGTTGAAGGAAGGGTTCAAGTTGCAATGAACAGACTAAAAAAGAAGCTAAAATCCATCCATTTTCCTCAGCACTTTGGAAGGAAGTAAAATCCGTGCCTGCTACTTTATGAGCAGCTTTTCGGACTCACTTCTTCCCCTTTCACAAGAAATTCTCTGTTTTCCCTGAAAAAGTAACAGTCTTGCCAGTGCCACACCTCCTCCCCAAAAAGTATTAACAATGAGCTTTGTCTTGTGTTACTGCCTGTTTTCTGCATTGTTTTTGTTACTATTTTTCTTTGTGAAGCATAATGTTTTAATGCACAGATTTAAACTTGAAACAGTGTTCAGTTCCTCGGGAGATGTTACAGAGTAACTTAAGAGTCAGGTGCTTGGGTCCAGTGAAGGGTAGGTTATAGCCTTCCAAAGCTCCAGCTTATGCTCAGTATTAACAATTACTTGAGGGTTTTTTTTCTGCTTAACTCTGTTTTTGCAATAGAGCATGTTCCCTATTTAATATCCCATTAAAGTTTTACTAGAGAACTGTATTTACAAGCATTCCATTCGAACGTATTTTACTCGATCTATGCATTGGATAATGTGACACATTGGAGAAAGACAACATAAAACTTGAAACATTAGAGGAGTATTAAATATAACATTTGGTTGCAGTAAATAAAAACAAATACCACCATTACGCAAGAGTACTTTATTTTCTGCCTTAAACAATAAAAGCACATTTTCAATTTGAGGTAAACCATTAGTAGTAGTTTGCAAAGAGTATAAACGTCTCTGAAAATAAAATAGCAACACAAAGGTCATGACAAGGTCTACATGTGTCTCTAGACCTTTGTTAGGTAGTTCATACAGTACCACTTTACACAAGCTCTCTGGCTCAAACAACCTCGCTCTTCATCGGAAGGCCCAGTGCAACCAAAACAAAATGCCAGGACAGTGTTAGGACTGAGGGAGAGTCAGTTGTTCTCACCACAGATGGTCTCAGGCACTTTAACATGTTGTGTCAACTTGTTTATGAAAGCTCCTATTGTGCAACACACTCTACTTCCAAACACTTTTGATTACTTTATACCTTCCCACTCAAGACTCAGTTCCTCATTTCGGTCATGTTGCCAAATTGAAACAACCAGACAGCCAAGCCAGAGAAATGAAATAGAGGGAACTACAGCAGACAGGCACCCTGGATATTCTGCACTAGCAGAATCACCTGGACAAGAAACAAGTTCACAAGTGATCAGCAAACCATTAGTTATCTTGGAATTGATAAGAAAGTTTTACGGAAGCATTTTGGATGATGAACGTTTACAGATTTCCTTGGTCATATCCATTTACCCAGCCCTCTCTGGTAGGAGGCAGGTCACTTAGAAAAAACTAGTAATTAAGCATAGATGTGAACCAAGAGAGCAAATAAGTAAAAAGCAACTCAAAGGTCTAGTCCACAGGTATAGCATTGCTGGTTATGCATGAGATTGTGCAATTTTTTTTAATGGCAACATTCCAAACCAACAAAGGCCTCAATGCAGAAACAGCTTATGCTGGTTTGTTTTGTACAGGAAACTTGTGTAAGTTACGTTGGCCAGTAATGCTTTTCTGCTAGGTAAAGGTGCATGTACAAGAGCACTTGCTAATCATGCCATACCAGCAACTCCTTGTTTTTTAGGCCTAGGAATCAAGAGCAGCTGATCTTCCATGTTTAATATAATTCCATTAACATTCACAGAAGCATTTTTTACTAAGAAAGAATTTGAATGAACAATAGTCAAGTCACACTCCATGAAGCACCTTTAGGGATGCCTAGTTCCACTCATTATCTAAACTTTTGTAACATTATAGATGTGTTTTAAAAATGAACAAAGAATATTAGTCCATGCAGAATTATGCATGTTGAATACATCAGTCTTTATTAAGTATTTAAAAGTGATTTCAAAAATTTTCGATCTTTTTAAGAGCAATTAGTGTTTCATCTGTAAGTTGCTAATGCAACTCCTTGAAAGCCAAATTATCTTACAGAATACTGAATTACATTGCACAACAAATGAGTATGATGCTTTGTGGACAAACAAAATACAGTTCCTTTCCTAAAGGAATTACAACCCTAGGGCCAGATCCTGCAGAAGCTAACACAAAAGAAGATTTAGTGGTGTTTGTGTTGCATATATGAAGTTATTCATGTGCTTGTGTCCACAGTGCTAGGCTGGTAATGAAAAACATGATTTTGACTGACTCTGCACTAAATGGTGATAGCAGAAAAATAGTCCTTTATTGCCAAAATTGCAGTTTACTTTTGCGCAGACATTTGTCATGCATACTTCTTATTATGTGGTTTTAAAGGAAGACAGATCATACACCTTCAGAAGTTTCCCACTGAATTTGAATAGGAAACTTTTGAAAAGAAACAATTCACTGTAACTCTGGACCTTTTGTAAGCCTTGCTGCTGCTGCACCTTGTGAAACAGAAGTGGAATGTTACAAATGATCCTTTATGATTCAAAAATAGATTGTTCCTCACTGCATTATCTACTCTTTCTTTGCATCCTGGGCATCTTTTTCGTCTTCATCAGAATACACAGTGGGTTCCTCCCCCTCCTTCAGCAGCTTACCAACATGATGATACTTAACTGGGGAAAAAAAAAAATCCAAGTAATTATTCTGCCCTGAAGAGTCACCTTTTTAAACTCCTCTGACTGTTTTCTGAATGAACAGGATGGCTGTATTTTAATAAAACAGCTCTGAGCAACTTGTTCCAAACACTGTGAGAAAGGAGAAAAGCTAAAATCAACTACTCTCTGAACTACTATTACTGTTGTAGCAAGAATCATGTGAAGTGAATGTAACTGTAAATCTCATTTTATTCCCTACACCAAAAGATGACACAAACCGAGGGACTTACCCAGCCAAAGAAACAGAATCCTGGATTAGATTATTTCTCTTGCCAATTTCAAAGATGGTTTTTCAACCAAAGGCATTGTTAGACTATTTACATAATCTATTAAACACGCACATACAAATGTGCACACATACACACAACTTAGAAGGGGTTTTATTTTTTGTAATGTGTATTGAAAATATTCAATAGGACAGAAAGGAGATACTTTCTCCCAAAGATGAAGATAGATGTGTTATCTGATTATGTGATTAAGCCTCTGATTTATTTTATATCTCCTTTTGAGCATGTAAAAATGTCAAGGTCATGTACATGTAAGGACTGAAGCTGTACTATGTTGCCTATCTGTCAACTGTCAACAAAGCAAAAGAAGCCCCTAATTACAGGTACTTCAGACTAGCAATGTTGTTATAACAATTTAAAGCAACTCATTGCCATATTTAATAGGGACACAGTAAATAGAGTGTCAGATGCTCAACACTTGTAAAGCTAGATTTTAACACTAGTTAAAGTCAGATATATGATAGCATAGTTCTGGTTTCTGTGACAAGCTTGTTAGCATAATAAAATAGCCATTCAGTGCGGCATGATCAACAGTCTTAATTAAAACAGGAAGAGGGCCAAAATAGTAGGGGCACATCAGGTCAGGACTGACATTTGTAATGACATCATGTGGAGGAAAACTCCATTCTAGCTGGTTATAGTAAATCTTTCAACTCTAGATTTAAAAAGAAAATACATTTGATTTCTACTGTGCTACTTATTGGTAACCAATTCCATATATATTCCATAATATATATATATAAAATGCTTCCACAGTTGGTTACAGCTTTGTAACCATTTCTTCCCCTATTACTACTTTCTTAGTTAACTACTTCTTTGTAAATAGGTTTAAAATTGCTTACAAGTGAATTGTGACTCCCAGTCCCTCAAGGTCTCTTGCTGTGTAGCGTTGAGATCAGAGAGGTCATCATACTTATCCCTCAGTGCCTCCTTATCCAGGCAGAAAGTGGCAAGACCTCGAGATGCATCTCTTCCAGCAAAAATCCCATACGGGCCCTCTTTAAAATAAAAACATAAGCAGCATTATTGCAGAGGTAATGGATGCTACATAATCTTCATTGATCAGAGTTCCCAAACTAAAACAAATGATGAGTTTCTACCCTGACCCATGTGTCAGGTACCTCGAGCTTCTGAAATGCTTTGAAGTTTTATTCTAACTGGTAATAAGAGAAAACAGAGCAAGAGGACAAGAAACAAATCCATGGAGAAAGATACTGAGTCTGCTGAAACACCAGGACAATGAACCACACAACCGTGCATGGCACTTATAAACAGGGTAAGGATAAGCATACAAACTGGGAAGCCTTTCCTTAGAATAAGGAAAAGAGGTAGGATTTATATGTCTGGGGTGAAATGAAAGTTTTCTAACAGATACTCCTGACTTGAGATGAAAGGATGGCTTGACAGAAAATCTAGTGAAGCTACTAGAAATTATCAAGTTGGAGGAAATATCTATTAAAACAAAATGCAAGATGAACTCAAATGATCAAAACATGCAACTCACAGCAGATCAGAGATAAGACTAACTCTTGCTAAACTTCATTAATGATTAACTTGCTTGCATGACAAACCAAAAACTGAGATACTGCATGTTCACCTACACATTCAAAGTTCTTTTAAACGGAGCTTAAAGACGTTAGATGTGAACTCTGGTTATTGTAGAGCACATGCCATCTTCCAGGGTGTGCTTTTTCCTAAATTAATCAAAAGAATCTTACTTTTCCATTAAAATGAACATCAAACTAGCCAGAGACTGTGGTGAGCCATTCAGCCATTACCAAATCAGATGCAACGGGCAGCTTTTACTGTCATCAAGAAAGGCAGCATGTAAAGCTTGGACCTTATGTCAAGTGGGTTTTAGTTTGCACAAATAGAAAACTGCACATCTAACTCAGCTGTACATATCATCCTGACTGCTGCAGATTGCGAAGTTAGAGCCTAGCATCATTCAGTGACAGTCTCATCTATGTTTGGCCCAAAAGTAGTAACCGGTAACATTTCCAAAAACATGGTGTCTCTTGCATTATTTTCCTTCTCTTTAAGTAGCACTGGCAGCTCACTACTGCAGCTACCAGGCTGTCTGGACAGCTCAAGAATGGTTATGCCAGACAGATCCTGGTATAAATCAGCAAGCCTCAGTGAGCTGTTTTAACAGGCAGCCTGATAAAAATAAAACCCCATGCCCTCGTGGAGGCGATTAAACTCTTTCACCTGGGTGCACATACTCCCACCGCCCTCATCACTGGCTACTGTACTGGCTACCTACGAGCATAGGTTATTCAGTCTTTGCACGTTTTAACTATGCCCCCGGAAGAAAGCTGGTTTAATCTAAATTGCCAAGTGTTTAGTATAAATATTATGCAATAGAGTGATATCCACTAAAAGCTGGGAATGGAATGTCAGCGCTGAGAGAACAATTCACTTCTGTTGCCTTCCATCAGGCAAAGGCAGCCCAGGCCGACAAAGCCCCCGAACTCCTTATGGTATGTGTAGCCTGCCACGGGAAAACACAAGAGAATAATAAAGCAACGTAAGCTGGCAAACCCGGAGTTTCTACAACACCAGGGCCCGACTCTGGAGCCCGGGCGGCAGCAGGCACCCTGCCCGCCGGCTCACCGGGACGCAGCTCTCCCAGCGTTGCAGGGGCGCGCAGCCTTCCCGGCTGCAAGAAAGCTGAGCGCTTTCCAAACCTCCGGATCGGGACCAGGCCGGCATGAAGTCAGGCAGGAGCGCCGATCCCCGCCTAGGGAAGGCGCTCGCGGCCAGCCCCGGCCCTGACCCGCCCCGGGCACAACGTGCGGAGTGCCCGGGCTGGGCCCGACTCGAAGCCCCTGCCCGCCCCCGCCCTCACCGGGCCCGTAGAACTTCCTAGCGCGGGTCACGTCGAAGACTTTGCCGTTGACGGCCATGAGGATCCGCGGGTCACTCACGCCGTCGAAGGGCCGCAGCTGCTCCAGCGTGAAGTCGCGGCGCTTCATCTTGGGCAGCGGCGGCGGGTCCGCCTCGCCCGCGGGAGCC
>VXAC01007927.1:661235-896500 GCA_013399225.1 Rhipidura dahli
GTTCCGGGGCTCCGCGCCCGCCGTCAGCGCTAGGTGGTGGTGTGAGGCCGGCCACGGCAGCGGCTCCGCGGCTGCTGGTGCTCGACCCCCGGTCAGGCCAGGCCGCCGCGGCGGCTGCGTGGCACACGATTCCACAGAAATTCAGGAAAAAATAACCTCGGGGAGCCGTTAGACCCGTGTCAGAGCTGCCCCGCTGGGCTGTGCGAACCAGCCGGGCCCTGCTAGATGGAGGATGGAGCCAGGCTCAGCTCCGTGGTGCCAAACACTAAGACAAGAGGCAACGGGCAGAAACTGGTGCNTCTCCCAGCGTTGCAGGGGCGCGCAGCCTTCCCGGCTGCAAGAAAGCTGAGCGCTTTCCAAACCTCCGGATCGGGACCAGGCCGGCATGAAGTCAGGCAGGAGCGCCGATCCCCGCCTAGGGAAGGCGCTCGCGGCCAGCCCCGGCCCTGACCCGCCCCGGGCACAACGTGCGGAGTGCCCGGGCTGGGCCCGACTCGAAGCCCCTGCCCGCCCCCGCCCTCACCGGGCCCGTAGAACTTCCTAGCGCGGGTCACGTCGAAGACTTTGCCGTTGACGGCCATGAGGATCCGCGGGTCACTCACGCCGTCGAAGGGCCGCAGCTGCTCCAGCGTGAAGTCGCGGCGCTTCATCTTGGGCAGCGGCGGCGGGTCCGCCTCGCCCGCGGGAGCCGCGGGGCGCTCACCCCGCAGAATCTGGTAGAGCAGGAAGAGGCAGAGGCCCAGCAGGCTCAGGTTGAGCGGAGAGCCTACGATCTCCAGTAGCAGCCCGCCGCCCTCGCCCGCCGCCGCCACCTCCTCGCTGGCCACCGCCATCTCCTCGCGGGCCATGGCGCTGGACTATGCGGCGGCTCGGCGTGCTACGAGCGCGTAGCCGCGGCACAGAGCGCAACCAGCGCGGTGGGGCGGGCCGAGGGGCGGTGGCGGCGGCAGGAAGGGAGGGGCTGAGGCGCGGCGGGGCTGAGGCGCGGGCGCGGGGCCGCCCCAGGCTGGGCGGGTTCCGGGGCTCCGNGTGGTGCCAAACACTAAGACAAGAGGCAACGGGCAGAAACTGGTGCACAGGAACACATGTTTCACCTGAACATGAGGAAAAACTTCTTTACTGTGCAGTGCCTGCACAATGAAATTGATTGTTCTGAGAGTTCGTGGAGTGTCCCTCACAGGAGAGATTCAAGAACCATCTGGATGCAATCCTGTGCCACGTGCTCTGGGCTGATGTTGTTTGAGCAGGGAGGTTGGACCAGATGACTCCCTGTGGTCCCTTCTAACCTGACCCATTCTGTGATTCCCTACACTTGCTCCACCTGTGCCAGTGCACATCTTTGCTTTCTTGGCAGGACAGTGATTTTTCCCAGTACTCTCCAGAAATATCATCAAACTAAACATAGGAGAAAATAGAATAAATTATCAAACTTCTGGGTTTTTCTCATTCAGATATTACCTCCAGGCCCCACAAAACTACAGAAGCAGCAACCACAATGTACTAATATAACATGAAAAATAAAGTTCTGTATTCGTGTTTCTTGTCAGTGGAGGCTTTGGTGAATTAAAACGTAAGCTGAAGGAAATACTAACTGGATGCATCTACTTGGTACAGTGTTCAGATGGTGGAGCAAACGGAGCCCTGAATACAGGTAGAATACCACTGGTGACATCTACTCTTTGGTATCAAGTGTGAGAAAGCAGAAGTGATGTTTTGGGTCTGAGTAGTTGCCTCTGCAAATTGTGTCCTTCAAAAAGAACACAAACCAATGCCCTGCCAGAATATCATCATTCTCTCTACACAAGTCAGTACCTCAGGTACATGTAGAGAAGAAATGCAGTGTACCAGCCTTGATCACAGCATCATTAATGTTGGAAAAGACCTCTAAGGTCACTGAGTCCAACTGTTAACCTGATCTCGCATTATAGCTTGGCAGATGATTCCTATCACTGCTTCAGGGGAAGCAGGCAGCTTTTACTGAACCTAGCACAGGGACATGTGGGTATTGGAAACTGAAAGAAGTGTATTTCATTTACTTTCTAATTCTCAGTGTTAGGAAAATTTTTAACTCTGTGGGTCACTGCAGGAATGGATGAAGTTTTGCCTTTTGGGATACATGAAAGGACTTTGAGTACTAAGATGTTTAAACAAATTGGCTCTCGCAAGAGAGGGCATTTGGTTCCACCTGCTGTCTCCTTTGGGAAGCTCCTTGTTTTGTTGATCAGCACTTGTACCTTGATTTCTCCTGTCATGGTATGCACTAACTTTTGCTTCCACCTGCTGTGTAACTTGAAAAACTCCTTGTTTCATTGATCTGATAACTGAGATTTGTCTTTGTTAATAAAGTAGCTCCGCATTTTGGCCCTAGTTAGGATACTAGAGAAATCTCTGAAACTTCAGAATTATTCAAACTGGGAGCTGTGTTAACTAGTTAATTCCTCTCAGTGTAGACATGAGACTGTTACACTTCACTGTGTTTATATTACATTGTAGAGGAATAGATGTAGAAATAGGCAAAAATTTGGAGGGATATTTACTTTTTTTTTTCATCAGCGAGGAAAAAGCCCCAAGATTCCAAAACAACCCCAGCCCTGAATTTGACCTTGAACCAGACACCAAGGCAGGGAAAAGAAGCTTTGTTTATGCCTAGTATCCAAGAGAAACTATCCAAGAACAGTTCATTCTTAGATTAAGAAGGGCCAGGAAACATTGCCAAGATTGATAGAATCTCAAGTTGTTTGCCACACAAGCACTGGTACTGAAAGTTACTTTTCAGCTCATTATAGAAAAGTATTTGTATGCCTTAGAATGCATCTTAAGCAAAACAAACAAACAAACAAAAAACAAAAAAAACAAACCACCAAAACCCCACCAAAAACAAAAACCCCCAGATATTTAGAAATAAATGAGTATGAATAAAATTATAATACAGCAGTTGGAAATATCTAAATTAATGAACCTTTTGTTTTACATTTCCCTCTAGCAAGCCTACTTGGCAATTCCTTTAAACAGAACTGAGGTTCTAGTTAGAGAGGAGTTGGCCCCAGATCCAGTTAAACACCACTGGCATTAGCTTTGCTCCCACACAGGTTTTCCTCTCCATTCTATAGAAAACAATAGCTTTCTCCTTGAAATTATTCTGTTTATGTCTAGGAGATAGGTTGATAGCATAGTGTTCTAGTATAATGCTCTCTTAGTAATTGAAGAAAACACTGGAACTCAGACAACTTTCATATCCTTGCAAATCAGGATAGTTCAAACAGTTTTAAAATACTCCTACTTGTACTTTTTAATAAGCAGCATAGACATGAAGCCAAATTAGCTCTGCTACACCTAATCATTCTTCTTACTGTACTACTTCCGCCTTGTTTCTTGTCTGGTAGATTTAATGCACCTTTTAGAGTGAATTTAATGATTCTAAACAAAGCATGCTTTGCCTGGGTTCCCTATGATACTACTGTTGCCAAGCTGGTTGGGCCTCACGTTCTCTCATTGTTCCTTTGGAAGCCCTTCACAGGAATTCTTTTCTCTGAATTACCTGACTGACCATTTTAATTTAAACTAAGACTGCAAGTTTGCATAGATGCTAGTGCCTCATTTGCATTACTTGTGATTCCCAGAACTGCTGGTCACCTGGAACTATTACTGGCTTTCATTTGACCTGCAAGGACCCAGGGTTTCCAAAGTAGAGAAGAGGTGTCTTAGTCTTGTAACTTACTGAGAACTGGTGATGAATAAAACCACTGGCAAATCTTTGCTGCCCAGACTGAAGTCTGATAATTCCTACTTGAGAATATGAGAGACTTCAGGAAAGGGTTGTAGGATTGCATTACAAACAGCTTGTGATACCAAGTAGCCGAAGAGAGACAATTTTTGCCTTGTTGTCCAATGGCCTTCTTATATGAAGTGGGTCTGTTTCAGGTGCAGAACAGGCACCCGACCTAAGAATGCCCTGAATTATATCTAGTCCTCAGATCAAAAGCATAGACAATCTTTTTGCTGGACTTGCTTTTTTAAATTAGTTTTTATTTCCATATCCATCACATTTCTGTTTCTTTTTTTCAGTTGCATCTTCTGACATTCTAGTTGTGCTCTCCATCCAGTAATGTGCAAGGAGAAAGGACTGTGGAATGTGAAGAAGACACCATGCTGAAGGCTATCAAGATCCTGTTATTCCTGGAGATAAATGTGTAAACATCTGCAGGATAAAACAACTCCAGATGGGAATTTCTACCAAGTTTTAGAAAATGTGTCAGAGAGGGGTATTGGAAAGGCAGACTGCTTATGCTGAGGAACAGCTTTCCTCAGAAATATCCTGTTGTGAGCTTGCAGTTAAAATCTTTCCCTCACTGGCCTCATCTTCCCCCCTTCCAGGACTATGGGTTTCAGTTCAATCATGTCAAACAGGACTGACAGTCACTGTGACAAGAAAGCTTGCTTGGTCAGTATGTACAGCAACTACACTAGGAAGTTTTGGAGGTGTCTTTTAACTATAGATGAAAATCCAGGTGTGAATTCTCAGTATTGGCTCCTTTTTTTGAAAGGCAGCAGATGTCAAAACCAATCTGCACAAGCTGCAGATACTTCTGGAAGAGGCGAGGAAAAAAGAAAACACAAATCCACATGTGATTCTTGCAGAGTAAGAGTCTGAGTATCCCTAGGAAGCACTCTCATTGACACTGAAAGAGTAAATGAAATCCCTTACTTCCTGAAAATAGCAACTTGGATTTCCTCACAGGTCTAACAAGACAGCAAGATTTTATATATCAGAAATAACTGGATTATGTGAAGGAAAATGGATGCATTCCCAGATCAAGTCAAACCAGTAGCTCTGTTAGAGGGAGTAGGAAATGTTCTCTGCTCCATTAGTGTTGGATATGGAAATGCTATTCATTGCATGCACACACATTGTTCACAAGGACTGAGTTTTATTTACATTGGAGACATTCACTTTGCATTTTGGAACACATGAACCATCTTCACTCATGTCACTGTATCTCTGAAGGAGGGCCTGTTACTTCTGTGCCAATGTGATGATGCAGTGCCAGTTCTGCAACAGAGCAGATCATTCTGTTTCAATGGGAATTGGCAACCAACTTCAAGATTACTAGATTCAAAGGTTAGAAGGCGGCAGTTAACAATAAACTGTGCATTTTCCCAGGCGCAACCTTGCAACATTTTAGTTGCAGAAATGCAACAAGATGGATGGAGTCTTATCTCAGTTTATTTAGCTGAGATCAGTTCAGTCACTGAACTTGATTTGCACAAACTAAGACACTAGGTAGTCGAATCCAGTTTTCAACATGCTAAAGAAGCACTCCATTAATTTCCCCACCTGATGCATTTCCATCTGTTCTAGTTATACAGTGCCCTCAATGGGAAAATCTTTCAGACCCTCAAAGTATTCCCATAGCCTGAATGATGCTACCTGAATCATGTTGCTGAGAAGATGCCTTGCACTGTGCCTTGAGCCATCCAGGCAATGTGCTGAGTGCTGACTTAAGTCAAGCTGAATGTTTTCCCAAGACATTGGGTCTCAGGAGCCGGGCCCCAAAAACTGTCACTACCATCATATGAAACTGAGTCAGGGAAGGTTTAGGCTAGATACCAGGAAAAGGTTTTTCACCCAGAGGGTGGCTGGGCACTGGAACAGGCTCTCCAAGGAAGTGGTTACAACACCAAGCCTGTCTAGGCTCAGAGAGTGTTTGGACAACGCTCTCAGGCACATGATGTGATCCTTGGGGTGTCTTGTGCAGGGCCAGGAGTTGGACCCGATGATCCTGATTGGTCCCTTCCAACTCAGCATACTCTGTGATTCTATGGTCACACCATGGCTGTGCTTTCACAGCTGAGTTGTGACAGATTTCTCAGGCTCGACTCTCTACAGTTCCATGGACAACAAACCAGCAGGAATCCTTGGAGGTAGCAGCGACTTCCCATGCCACAAAGGCGCGAGAAAGAGCCAAAATTCCTTCAGTGTCAAACTCATCCGCTTTGTGTAAGGGGCTCTCCCAGGCCACGCCGCAGGCTTCGGGCGGAGGCAGCATGTCCTGGTGGTGGTGCCCACCGGTCTGAGCCGCTCTCCCGCGGGGGCCGGACCGCCCGGGGGTGTCTGTGCTCCCATAGTGCGTGGGAGGTGGGGCCGATGCCCGCTGCCCGGTGCCCGCTGGGCGGCGGCGGCGGCGGGCGGGGCNCGGGCGCTGCACGCGCGAAGCCCCCGGCTGGCGGCAGGGCTGGGATAACGCTGGCGTCTGTTCCGTGGCGGAGGCGAGCGGCTGAGCTTTCCATGAGGAAGTCTTTGTTCCGACGCTGTATTCTTGGCTCCGTACGGCTGCGAACGCAGGGGCTGGCGGGCTACATGGGCATCCTCAGCCCGAACTTACAGACTTGCAGTCTTCCAGTGTCGGACCTCTACATTTTATGCTCCAAAACAGGTTTTTAACATATGTTAGGTAGCTGGAGTTAGCTAGCTGGTTGTTAATATGAACTGCACTTTATTTTGTCTCTTACGTCCTTAGTAGAATTGCTGGAATTAGTGGCTGTCTCCCAGGTGTGAGGTCTTAACACTGGTGTGGGGTCTGGGAGAATCCATGTGATCTCAGAGCTTCTGTGCAGGAGTGACGTTAAGAGAAGTAGCAGGGTCTTGTAGAGGGTCAGATCCATAAACTGTTGTAGAATGAAAAGACATTGTGTCATTTCTTTCATGATTATTTTGCTGATACACTTAATTGCTTGATCTTAACAGCTGTATGCAGGAGTAAAGCCTTAATCGCGTAACAACTTTGATGAATTTCCTATGATAACTATGCTTGTACAAGTCGGAGTGGTTTATGTTAGGGCAAGTGCTTTCATCCAGGTGACAAGCTACAGACAGGGTACGAGCACAAAATATCCAAGAACCTCAGCAAACCACTTCCAGTCTTTTCCATTTTCTAGTTCAACTCCTCTTTTGAAAATGGCATTCCAAGTGACCCTTTTCCCTTCCAGCCCCTGTGCTGTGTCCTTGCACCACATCCTATGGAGAGCTCTCAGAGTGGACTTCTCTGCCTAGATCCATGTACTCAACACAGCTTGTCTGATGCATATTTGAATGGTGTTTTTACTCAGTTCAGACCTGGTGTAGCAGACTGGAGAAATTAAGAGTTAGCCTAGTATACACATTCTGATCCACTTGGGATTACAGTCACTGTGGATATTTTATACTTCATGCTGTCTTTCTGGTATTTGACTGAAACTGAAAACAGTTACAGGTAACTTGAAGTGTACTGTTCGAAACCTTTAAAACAGAAAGGCAAACTTGGTGGCCCTGTCTTTTATTAACAGCTTCATGAATGTGAGTTTTCTATTTCTTTTTCTCTCACACAATATAATAGATGATAATTAGGACTCCAATACCTTTGCAGATCCATTATAAGATAGAAAATGCAAATATATATTTGTCTCGCTGTTATACAACAAATAAAATGAAAGCTTAGTCCAGTGATTTAATAGGTATGGAATAACTGTTTTGCACTGTTTGTTCAGTTAGTTGTTTATAGTTTGGATTTCTAGCTCTATAATATATGGACCAGTACATTTCTAGTGCTTCAAGCCAATTCCTGAAAATTTACACTGACTTAGTGAAATTGCTCACCTGTTTCCAAAGGACGACAGTCGATGACTTACCATAAATAGATGACTTATCAAGATGAACACAGCCACACTTTTCCAGTCTAAGTACCTACACAGTCATAAGAAAATGCAGCCATATCACACAAGCAGTGTGAGGCTTGCAAGGATTCCAGAACTGTCCAGTCCAATGTAGAATTTTGGCCATATCTGCAAAATTAAAAGAGGACTCAGTTCTCGCTAGACTATAAGTAAGTGCAAAGCCCTTCTTCTTGCCTTGGACCTGACTTGACTTGACTCAAATTTAGAATATATTTAGATATTTAGGGCATTTATTTATGTATATAAATGCTTTTTCTAATATGCAAACCCAAATTACTTGGATGCAACATGAACCAAAAGTAAGTCCCTCCATTTTTTCAGATCACTGTGAGTTGGAAGACTTTTCCATGTAAGCTGTTTGGTTATGATTCTGTCAAAGATTTGATGGAAGTTTTCTGAAAAGGAAATGTCATAGATTCCTGTGACCACAGAGATGGAGACATGCCCAATGCAGATTTGATGATTCAGAACTCTTCGTCCTTTGGGACCCACCGGATAGGGTTTTTAGCTGTATTCAGACATTTGGGAAGTAGATCCCCTTTTAGACTTATTTTTAGTTTTTCTGGGAGCAATTAAATGCAGACATCACCATAAAAAGTTAAATTTTATCACTTAAGAAGTTTTACTGGCACTGGCTTCTATTTCAAAGTTAATATTCGTTTCCACTCATAATATTTCTTAATTTACCAGTCAGGGAATTTGCTTCAGACAAATGCACAGCTGTGTTTTCTTTCACCAGAAGAAGATGTATGGCTGTCAGAGAACAAACACGAAGTTGTACTTGATCCAAAGACTTGCTCAATACAGGCCCATTATTTAAATTCTAAATACATTTATTTAGAGATCAGTGGTTACTTAGAATATTTAACAAGAAAGCAATAGCTACAAGTGCAAATATTGGGATCTTGCATAAGCATTAAGGGAAGGGCTAAGATGTTGCTCAGTTTTGAACAGCTGTGAAAATGGGTACTCAGGGAACAATACTTTATGTGTGTGTGAGTCTAATACATTTAATACCAATAAACATATCTTTAGTTGTTCCTGCTTAATCTCTGCTAAAATGCACTACAACTTTGACTGGAATGCTTCCTGCATCTGATACTGTTGAAGTGTGCTAGACATTCATTCATAGGTATTTGTTGATTTATATGAAGTCTCTCTATATATAAATGAAAAGAAAGTACACACAGTATATTAAACTGGGGAGCTTATTTTTTTTCCACTGAGGATTTTCAGTAATCCTTATGTTTGTACTGTGGACAGTGTGTGTGATGTGGTTGGTCTCAATATCTTTAGTTATGTAACATAAACATCAAGCTGTGCTGTAAGTCAAACAGGACAAAACAGTGTGACTGCAGTCTCTGTGGTACATCAGACTGCAAGCCGACTGCTATGATCTGAAGAGCTGAATTTAGTGGAAAGGCTGTCATTGCACAGCCTTTAATGAGCTCTGGATATGGCCCAAACTCAAGAATTGGTGGCTTGGCTTTATTGGAATGCCACCAGCATCACGTTGCATCATGTGTGCACAGATACATATACATCCTCTTAAAGTTTAAAAGGAGTGCCAATGCCACAAGCATAGATGCCATTTGTATTTCATCATTTTCTTCTAAATGAATTCAAACACACTGCATGAGATATTGGTACTTTACACTGGGTTTAATGGAAATGCAGTCCTCATCATTCCCTCAGATGAGTTTCTATGCCAGTTCTTCTGTCTGTTTAAGTTCAATCTATTACTTAGTTTAAACATAAATAGATTTCTTTTCATTTGGAGAGGTTTATCTCCATATCTTTAGTTGACAGCTTGTATGTGTAATGGGAAGGAGTGTTACAGGTTAGAACTTGAAAAGAGCTGCAGACACTGACGTTATTAACAAGGATTGTTTCAACTACTATTCATCTGTGACTCCTGCTGACTATTGCAGTTCTCCCCCAAAATCTCCTAAGATCTCATCAGATCATATCTCACACAGCCAGATGATCGTGCAAGACTCTGAACGTTATTCTGAGCAACCAAAACTGCAGCAAAACTGCCAAAATACATACTCAGTCACAAAGCTTGAAAGCAGGATCTTTAATGATTCAGAAACTGGAAATGAAGAGAGCACCAAATATTATTTCCAATATACCCACTTGTTTAAGCTGTCTCATAGTTTAGCTGATTTAGGAATGCTGAATTTGGGGTGGCCGCACTATTCTAAGCTCTTAAAACTGTAGGAAGTATTGAGGATCTTCTCAAAATTGCTGCTTAAAAGCCTGTGGGGGAAATGGAGGTTAGTGCACATACTTATTTTGCTTACAACTTTGACGCCCTCCTTAGGGCTAACCTCAGCAAAATGGCATGTCAAGGAGTCACACAGCCCATCCTGCCATTTCACTGCCATTTTTTTCATCAGCTGTTCCACTCATTTTTCTTTCTGCCGAACATGCATTTCTTAGAATTAACTGATATTTTCCCATGAAAGAGGCTGCTATCATTCATAGGAGTCTGCTAAATATTATTGGTACAATTTGCAGCAAATCATATTATAGTACCTTGTGGTCAAATGTGTCCTTTCTTCCAGTTAATACTTCATGAGAGCATTTTTGTATACCACTAGGTTAAGTGGGAAGGGTACTTGCCAGCACACAGAGGGTTAATGCTGGCTGGTTCTTTGCCAGTGTTTGCTATTTTGAGTGCCAAGAATTTTTTTGTGATTTTTTTTTTTCTTTTTAAAAGATGTCTAACTTAGCAGAGTTGAGATGCAGCCCTTACCATGCAATATGCAAGACATTTTTCTCTCCCTGAATCCTGGTGTCTGGCAAGCTGACCTTTTTTCCCAGTTCTATCACTCGCTGCACATGGCTGCAGCCAGGTAGCAGAGATCTAAGACCCTTCCCTGCAATGTCAGGATAAATTTTATCCCATTGTTCAAGAAGCTGTTTGTATATTCCTAGGCACTGGTAATGACAGGAGGGGGAAGTTTTTGAGAAGATGAATTCTCTGATTCTGTTGTCTCTCCAAGAGTGTCAGGATTTCTGAGCTCTCCTGAATTTACCCTGGTTTTTTATATAATAATGATTTCATTATCTCAGTAGAAGGAAGTGAAAGGTCAAGTGAAAGAAAGCAAGAGAGATAGGCTGTGTGGTTTGCTTGACATTTGAGAAATGATCCAAGAGTTTCTCTGTAAATTTAAACTATAGACCCATAGTGTAACTTCCCAGAAACGTGCTAGAAGCAGGGAGTGTTTATGAATGGTGCTTGCTTGATTTTCTTGCTTTTTCAATTTGAATGTTATATTTGAGTCTGCCTTCAAATGGTTTAACATGTCACAGGGAACTCGTGGATTTATTTAATTGACTCTTTAAATCTGAATTTAAAAAGGCAGAGATGTCAACACAGTGTTATAGAGAATGAGGCATAAAAAACCTCCTGTGCATTAGCAGACTAAACTTGGCTGGAGAGGCCATTTCAGAATTGCCTTGCGTACAACAGTCATGAAAGTTTTTCCAAAACCTTTTGTTCCTCGTTTGTAGGTAGATTAAGAAAGACCTTATTTACAGATGTATAAAGCTTTAATTTTTAAAATATTTTTGTACTTCGAAAGAGACATAGCATTCAGCATAGCAAAGTAAATTTCAAAACCACAATGCAACCTGTTTGCATGCTCTTAAGGCTTCAAGAGCAGTACAATGAATAGCACAACATGAGAATATTTATACACATGTTGTTACTATCAGAAGTGTACTTCTTTGAGCATTTTTTATTGCTTATTTTCTTTTTTGAATCTATTGTCTGTACATTATCACTATGTTGCTACTGAAGACTATGTGCTGAGGAGTGAATAAAATGAGTTGAACTCCAAAAGCTGTGGGTTCTGCAATAACTAAAAGTGATATCTGATTGTATAAGAAAATACATTAAAATGTTATGTATTTTCTTATACATTATATTTGTTCTTACAAATAAATCAGCTTAAAGCAAGAAATCTGAACCAAAGAAGGACTGTCATTTATCTCAGTTCTTGTCTTCGTTGATTTGTCAAACTTCTGGGTTATGCAAAAGGTTTTATATTATCTTTTAAATTCATATCAATGTAAAATCATGTTAAGTGGTGGAAAGAGGAAAGAAATGAGCAAACCAACCATTATTATTGTGATGAGTCTGAAGAAACTATTGATGCCTTAGGTTATATCAATATCACCACAACTTTTGTGGATTTGATAGAGGAAAAAAAAGAATACAAGCAATTTACTTGCTCTGATTTTGATGATCACATTTCTTCTTCTCTTCTGGTCCTCATACTATGGCCATTGCATCTCTTCATTCTGCAGTTATAAGACAGTTAAAAACAGTCGTAGGGTGTGACTTATATTTTATTCATCACTGCCCTACATTACTCAGCATCAGCACAATCGTGTCCTTATTCCTCTAAAATAAATGTATTTCAGATTTTGAACAGGTTTTCATTTTGGTGGAATGGGTATTACATTTGTACGGTGTATGGGACTCTTCAGAGATAAGGTATTGATGGGTTTTGTAACTGATTCTGATCAAAATAAAAGCTTAATCATACATCACTAATGCCATTTTAACTGATGACCACTAGTAATTCTGCAACAGTCAGTGGCATTTCCTGTAGATGGTTTTGACTAACATCCCATTGTATTTAGCAATTACATGGTGAGAAAACTTTGCACAAGCTAAGAAAAATATACGGAAGTCTTATTATTGTTTAGCACGTGTATGTGGTTGCATTTGCCTTTGTGAAAAATTAAATCTCATCTGTGGTGAGAAAATACTACAATATCAGTTTTGCGTAATCAGGAAAGCAGTGCAAATCCATCTTGTTAACTAAGCCCACCAGTCTTCAGTGGCTTTTAAATCCTATCTTGTCATATGTACATTAAATATAATCAGTCCTCAACTGAAGGAGGGCTTGCTTAGTATTCCCATGGCCAAAGGGAGCTCTCAGAGTGCAGAACAAGCAGAGTTAATATTTAGGCTTCACAGTAGTTTATCTCCAGGCAATATATAGAGTCCCTTGAGGACTCCATTAGTGCCATGTCAGGCAATATCAGTTATACTGGCCTCTGTACATCAAAAGCAACTGTTTCATGAGAGAAGCTGAGTTTGTGCTCTTGGGTAGGTGTTGATAAAATCTGTAGAAGGGGAAGGTGACTTTTCAGCTCCATGGTGCTTGGTGACAACTGCTTCACTTTCTATTTGGACCTGCAATTTTCAGTATGCGTACCTGGGTGGAAGGGTCCACATGGTAGCAAGGATGACTTAACACGTGATGCCAATACCAGTGGATCTCAGGTATGTTCTGTTTAGAAGTTAGCTATAGTGGCTGGAGTGGTGAGGCTGAGAGTGGCATTTATCCTAGGAAAGCTGTAGGTATCCCCTAAACTCCAAGCTAAAGCAGAAAGGTACTAAAACAATGGACTTTAGTTTGATATGTCTCTTAACTGCAGTTTTTTTGCATACCACTGATCCTGGGATGATAGATAGACCCCATCAGCTCAGTGAATAGACTGAAGCATGTGCCAGGCTCTGTGGCTGGGCAGGACCAAGCAGAGATTGTTTAAACATGTGATTATGTGACTTAGTGACACAGAACTGTGGTTTATTCAACAGTTTTAGGTAAAATTCTTCTGCAATTAGCTTATTTCCTGCCTCTGGATATGTATTAGATATTTTCCCTTCCCATTACTGTGGAAACAGTGCCAGCATATTTAAGAGACAATTGGGAGCACACTGGGATATTTAAAGATTGGCAGAACTTGTTTGAGTAATGTGTTAGGCTGCTGTGTAAGGACTCTGATGTGCTATGTGTTTGCTCTGGTGAAATTGGCTCAGTATGAGGTATTTTTTATTATGTGTTGATTTTAAAACTCTCAACATGCAGGGCCAAATCATGTTGTGCAGTCACTGATTTCTAATTTAACTCAGCATTTTGATGCCAATGTTCCTGTAAGATTTCCCATGCCTGAAGGCTGGCTAGTAAGCTTTAAGTTATCTTGGATATTTATAGGGTGCCTATTCTTGTAGGGTCTTTCTGGCTGTCCTTATTGAGCAAGGAAGCATGGGGAAAGGCTCTAAAATACAGTTTCAGTCACCAGGAAGTTTTGAGTTCAGTTGCAGTTTATGAATTCTGGAAGAGTCACTAAATTACTTGTCCTCAGTTCTCCCCACTATATCTGCAATATGGAATAATGTATTCTGTACAGAGGGGCACAGGTCTGATATTTCAGAGATAACAGTGGTAGGAATAAATTTATTATTACTCAATATTTTCACTTATTTTGCTCATTGGGGAATGAACCAGGTACTGTATTCATGTCTTTACACAGAGGAAAGGTAACAGAGAGAACATTGTGTTACCATTGCATACTCATTTGAGTTAAATGTCAAGAATACGTGGTTCTGACTTTTATTTTTCTGTTTATTTCCCCTTGGAGCAATAAAGCCTGCCGGCAGGACATTCTGGGACTTCCCTGCCCTTCTCTGAAGGTTAATAGTCACCTTATCTTTAGCCTTCTGTTTGCAGGCACTGGAGTCAGACAGCTTTTTCCCCAGAGCTGATTTTCCATATTATTCCTTGTCTTGGTTTGAAAGACAGGTGTCAGTCAAGGAAGGCAGGAATCTCCCTTGAAATGGAAAATGAAACCCCTTTCCCTCCAAATTATTATAATTTTGAAATTAAGGGGCTTTCAGGCAAAGATATGAGGAATAGGAATAACAGTTCTTTACTAATATATATATATGTATAACAAGGCAAACAAACAGCAGTAACTATGGCAGTAACAGCAAACAGACCCACACCCCCAGTGCAGCCTTCTCGGCCGCCAGGCCCTTTCCCCTTCGGTGCAGTTCCGCTCACAGCCGGCAGGGGCGCTGGTGGCTCCCGGCCGGGCAGGGTGGGTGCGATGGTTCCCCCGCGCCGGCAGGGGGCGCTGTGGCGCGAGCTCGGCCCTCACGCAGCAATGGCGGCTCGGGGTCCCGGGCAGGGACGGAACAAAGGCCTCACAAACCCCCTGGGCAGCTGGTCCCGGTGTCCGGCAGAACCCTCGGGAGCAGCAGGCTGGAACAGCAGGGATGAGCACAAATCCCGGTGGCGGATGAGTTCCGGGTGGCAGCGGGAGCTCTGGGAAGTTTCAGCAGGCGGGGTGTGCAGGGCTACAGTGTAGCCGGGGCTCAAAGCAGCAGCAGGGGCAGGTCAGCCGCAGCCCGGCTCCCAGCAGGGCAGGGAAAGGTGGGCTTGGGAATCCCGGGGCTCCTCCCTGAGGACCGAGCAGATGGTGAGCAGGTCCCTCTTTCAGTAAGGTGGGGCAGCAGGGTCCCGGTGCAGCAGACACCCCGCGAACAAGCTCCAGTCACCTTGGAAGGCAGCGAAAAGCAGAAGCTCAGTGC
The DNA here is from genome assembly GCA_013399225.1 of Rhipidura dahli. Taxonomy (NCBI): domain Eukaryota; kingdom Metazoa; phylum Chordata; class Aves; order Passeriformes; family Rhipiduridae; genus Rhipidura; species Rhipidura dahli. Next base: position 676,348 of record VXAC01007927.1, read on the forward strand.
TGAGGAGTTCTTTCCACCACCGTGGCAGCTCCTTCTCCATGCAAACGCTGAGCACCCACCCCCCTGAGGTGTGCCCCAACCCCCCAAGTGCCAGGGAGTAGCCCCTTCGACCCCTCCCTCCGTGGCCAGCTCTTTTGTCTTTCTTAAGCACCCAGAAAATTGTTTCCCCAGCAACATATATGGAAAAAAAATTCCTCAAGGGAAAAGAGAACACAACAGAAAAACTTCCAAACCCCAATATTACTTCAGTCAACAGTCACTGCGATGGTATAAGAGATGACCATTGCTTTTGAAGTTTTATTTCAGTTGCAGCTGGAATTCAGGATTTTGATGGTTTTAGGAATATTATATCAGATGTGTGAGTCCCTAGTTCTCCTCTTGCTTATACCTGTGCAAACAAATAGAAGTAATTCTGTTGAAGAGGTAGGTCTACATTAATGCTAAGCTAATATACATGGGAAGTCATTAAACTTGATTGCTGTTCACAGCACAGGTATTGGTAGGAACATTGGTCTGATTTGTCTCCATGGGAGCTTGGCAAGAGTGTTTGAAGGACATTAACTGGATCTATCCCTAGAGGCGAAGTTGGGAAGAATGGGGCGTAGAAAACTCAATTCATTATTCACATCCTCTCAGGATATTTGTTTAGACTCAGTAACTGTTACCTCTGATGTTCGACATTTAGACTAGGCACTGGTCCATGTGCCTGTAGCTACATACTGTGTTCTCACATTTCTTTCCAGATGGTCTTGTGTATTGGTGCCTGCCTGGACACCGAGAAGGAAAAGTTGTGTTGTTGGAACTTAATATTCTTTAACATGGTATTTTCTTAAGTCAGAATGTACAGAAATAGAGCTCCTTTGTTCAGCTTCTGCACTAACCCCATCAGGACAAAAGAACCACAGTTTCCCAGTATATAAAATATTGACCATGCTGGTATTTTCACAGGAAATACCAGCTCTTCCACTGTGTCAAAAATAATCTGGTTTACTTTCAGATTCTTTAAAATCTTAGATTTTAGATTTATGGCCCTGGATGAAAAAAGCAGAGATGCGAGAGGCAGCACATCCTGGTCTGTGTATACAGGGACTCTGTTACTTATCTAAAAATTAATTACATCTTTATATGCAAATAAATCCTTGTAGATTGTAAAATGTCAAACAAGAAATTCTATCTTGAGATCTGTATTATTTGTTTGACTGTTATTTCTCAGATTTGCCAGGGTGCCTTCTCCTGGCCTCGGTAGCTCCAATAGAGGTTCTGGTCAGCCTAATTAGAGGACAGGCTGGCTCGGACCCCTGAGTCCTGGGAGCTCCATTCCTGGGCAGGTGGTACCTTGCTGTTACCAGACTTGAACGGATGGACCACTTGCAACTGGTATTTATAAACTTTATTCCTCACAGAGGAGCAACATAGTGCAACTATACCAAGCAGCAAAAAGGCCCTGCTCATCTCTGGCCTGGGTTTCTTATGCCCTTGGCTAGGGAGGGCAAGGCGAGGAGACGAGCCAATGGGTGAATGATGGAACAGTGACATTTGGCCAATACAGAGCTAACAGGAGAGGAACAAAGGCAAACAGCACCAATTATGAACTTGAGAAACCTGAGAAGCCCAGACCTGATGCAGAGTTAACTAGCCTTATGAATAAGCATCAATCAACCGCGGGGGAAGTCTAGAAACCGGAGGAAACCCACCCCCTGTGGAGGGTGCTTTCAATCCATGGCTCCTTGGATACTAAAATGAGACCACTGGGATAAATCCCTGGTGGTCTGTCCCACTGCAACATTTGACAATTGATATTTTCTGTCACTGAAGTCTGAGGTTACATACGTAATCCTGTTGCAAATCTAGGGGAAGTTACCTTTTGAATGACACATGGCCTGACCTTCATCTCCAGTTAATCCAGGAAGAGTTCACATTTGGCTGTGGGGACACAAAGGATAGATTTAGAGTGCCAGTACTTTTCTGGCCATATTTTAGAATTCAGTAATGCACTGGATACCCCGTACTGAAGTTTATCTTCAGTCCTTCCTCAGAGGTGAGGACAGTGTGCTTGTGATAAACTACAAGAAACAATGAAGACTTAGAATTACCAAACACTGGAATCAAAAAGATTGTGTGTATTGCTGCTGTCTTTGAAATATTCTTATTATTGAAGGAGATTGCAGGAAATCCCTTTAACAGGGAATGACAGCAACAGAAATCCCCCAAATCCCACACATTTTACAGAAAGTGTGAACACATAGTTAGAGCAGCATAGAGTAATTAGACTCCAGGGTAAGTATCATGGCAAATTCTTCTGGCATGAAGAATTTATTCATGCATATATAAATAAATGCGTGAATAGAAAGCTGAAATAGTGCATAATTGGATGTCTCCAACTATACTCTCTACTTTCAGTTTCAGAGATAGGCTTTGACCCTCATTTTCCTCCTAATATTAATCACAGATAGATGTATAAACTCTGCAAGGCAGAAATCCTCTTATGTCCACTTCTTTGTTGTCTGCAGACTACTGTGTTTGTTTCTAACCATTTTAGAAACTCTGATAGTGCAGCTTTTAACAGTGATGCGTGTTTAGTTGTTTCTTTAGAACTGAAGGGTTTTCACAGTAAATTTCTAAGCCTAACCAATTTGCCAACCTGGGAGTTTCACTAGTAAGAAAGCTGAATCCCTTTCTTATTCAGCAAAATGTTTCTTGAGATTCACATTTATGTTGGCACTCAGTTGCAAAGTGTTGCTAGGGGTACAAATGCAACATGCTTGTAAGGAATACACAGAATCTTCATTACATAAAATCCAAGTGCTCAAGGATCAATATATGATGGCTCACCCTGTCACAATGTGACATTTACCTTGCTAAGAAAAAGTCAGTTCAGGGACATCCAAATATACAGGAAATCGGAAATGTTACGGTCTATCAGTTTGGTACAGGTTTTTTACTCCTGCCTCTAAATTTTTTTAGTGAAAAGCTCAAATGAAATTTCCATCCCTTTCTGAAAATAAATTTCAAAAAATGTAAACCGAACACCCCTGTTTAAATGCAGCTTGTGAAACATGTCATTTCCTAACTGTGTGACATCTGGTCCCTTCCTGCTGCTGTGCATTGTGTGTCCTGATGCCCTACAAGCCAGCTTTGGATGAGCATTTTCTGAAATGTGAAGTGTTTACAGTCAGGGATCTGGGGAGGCAAGGATATGGTTAGCCCTTAGATATCCAGTTGTAAGAAGCTGCAAGAAACACAGTAGCCCTGTTGGACATGAAACATACTCAGAATTGCTGGTTGTGTGTGTAGCTCCTAACACCTCTACTCTCAGGCTGCTGGCAGTACCCATGGTATTTGTAGTATGTGTGAATTTGAGTTTCCTCCATTGGATTAGTAGTTGCTGTTGGTTACTTAAGTTGAAGAGCCCTTTTTCACAATGACACAAGTGACAGTGCATGAGAAAAAAATAGCTTGATGATTTCAGGAGCTGTATTTTGGTGCAAGGATTTCCCAATGGTTGGGTGGCTGGACCTTGTACAGACTTGCCTCCCTCGTTCCCTTTGGAGAAATTAAGAAACATGTTGGGAAACTGACCAGGTGCTGGGAGCTCTGCTACTGGTATCACTGTGGGAGGGCAGGTTGCCCCTGGGACTGCTTGTTCTCCCTGTAGGGGAAGCAGATTTGGATTGCAGTGATTTGAATGTGCAGTGATTTGGATGTGCTGGGGGGTGGTGCAATGTTGGGCTGTTGAGGGAAAGCCATGACAGTGAGTTTGAAGAAAGCTGTGATTTTCAAATGGACGTACGCCCAGACTGGGCTATTTTCACTCAAGCCAAGCCACAAACTTTCGAGGAAACCCAGATCTGACTGAAATTTCAGGTATTTAAACTTGCTGTCTCCTCTATCTTTGAAGAACCATCTTTACTTTGCCTAAGTCTGTGGTTACTTGGTAAACCTTTGTTTACCTCCCAGCTGAAAACAGCTTCAATTAATTAACTAGAAGTAGAGCAGTCCATTCACTTTAGCATTTGATAAGTGAGGAGCAAATGTCAGCGCAGCAATGTCTGCGTGTCGGAGCAGGGTACGGCACATACCCGCTTGCTTGCACTGATTTGCCTGTGGACACAGAGCTGCGGTGCTTGTCCACATCTAAGATTTCAGAACTGTACCCAAAATTCTTAGTGTGGAGCCATTTGAAGCTGTGCTAGTGATAAAGAGGCAGAGCAGTGAATAATAAATCTAGCATAAAGTGCCTTGGAGAGTGATATGAAGATAAAGAATCAAAAAGTATTAAATCCTGAGGTAGGATATTTATTTTTAATGACTGTTTACTAGTCTGTGCCTCTTGGAAAGTAAGGGGGTTTTCAAATGGTGCAATGCATGTTGCTAAACTGCCAGTTGCTGTGAACAGGACTATGTTAGACCTAAATGGAAGGTGACAGATGAAGTTTTGCGTGTTCAGGTAAGTAACTTCAAGACAAAAATTCATGAAAGAAAAAAACAATATTGAAAGGAAGCATGTTCTGAAGGCAAGCCATCTGAGGAGGTTTGCAGACAGGAAATCTGCTTTATGTTAGCAAAAACCCTGATTTTTTAAAGCTTCCAGGCTGTGTTCTACACCAGTTAAAGTGATGAAATCCTTCTAGAGCCATCAGGATTACACCCTTCCACTAGCTTTAGGGACTGTGCCTTCCCTCTGGAAGACCATTCAGTCTTTCTTGATTTTAAATATAAATGTGAATTTCTCACGAGGTTGCCTTCATTTCTTACTGTAGTAAAGTAGTATATATGTTTCTATTGGCAGTATTTTTCTGAACTAAATGCCAGGCAGATTTCAGATGCAGTCCTAAATCCAAGGTTTTGTGCATTAAGCCAGGCAGAAGGTTTCTCCAGAAATCTCCAGGAATTCCTTTCTGGTGTTTGTTGCCCAATAACTGAGGCCTTGATTTTGCTTTTTTTTTTTTTTTTTTTCCTGTGGGTTTTCTCTGATGGGTGGAGATTAATGCTCTCTAGTGATCCTTTTTCTGCCAGGATTTGGAGTTCAGCGTGAAGTCAATGTGACAAGTGCAGTAATTCACAACAACAGTGAAACTCATTTGGGTAAAACTTCAACTAGTGCTACTGTATTTTTGCTGCTTTGTCTTTTCCTAAGAGACAGAGGCATGTATTGTATCTGCTTGAGATCATCTTTGATCTGCAAATGCAAATGCATTGTGTGGATGGCATTGAAGTTGGCTGGTTGTAGAGGCTTTTGCTTTCCAGCTAAGTGGGAAACTAGACAAGAATATGATTTGTTTCCTGTTTGTGATGGCTCTTGCACTTGTTGTCATCTATTATTTGTGTGACAGCTTTCCTTGTGTAGGGACCTTTACAGAAAATTAAGAAATGGAGTTGTCCATTCACAAGTTGTCAAACTTCTGCACTGCTAGAAAACTGCTGTACCTGAGCCTCTTATAGGACTCCTCACCAGAGGTCCATTTCTCTAACTACATGTCTCTCTTAGGAGAAGGGTATTAGAGTATTTTTTCCAAGTATTCCAGAAGAACTTCTACACTGTAGATCTGTATTGCTACTAAATGTCTTTAAGAAACTCATATAAAAATACTTAATAACACTCCCTCCTACTGACTTGCCAGACCCAAGTATTCAAACACTATGTACTAGCTGAGAAATACAAATAAATGTGGTTTTCTTCTGATATTCTAGGAATGACTGTAAACCTTTGTTTTGCTCTTATGAAAGTTATGAACCTCCTAGTTTTAAATATCTGTGCAATTTTTAATCAGGAGCTGATATTCTTAGCAAGCTGTGCAACTCCAGGAGGAGACTCACACTGTGGCACTGGCTGCTGCTGCTCTCTCCTTGTGTGCAGGCAGCAAAAGCAATGTCTTGCCTCCTCACTGCTTTTACCTTAACAGAGGCCATTGATAGCCATGATGCAAATTCATTTCCATTTGAATTTAATGCAGTGTAATGTCAGAAATGTGTACAGCTATGTTGTCCCCAGGACGGGGGTCACCCCTGTGGATGAGGCTCCTTGAGGTTTATGTTCCCCAGAATTTACCTGTTTCCACACCCAGTGAGTGCCTCCTTACTTGTGATAATGAGTAACAATTGTTAGTATATTGTCAGAGGTCATCACCAGGCAGTAATTTTGTCATACGGGTGTGCTAGCTAATTTAAACTCTAGAGCATTTTGCCTGACCTTGCAATATTGCAGGGATGCATTTTTTGGGTTTTTTTCCTGTTAATGTGCAGAATAGCTTGTTAGAATAGATTGGGATTTACAGTGCATTGGGATAATGCCTGTTTTGAAGGGTCCTGTGCACCCCTTATGTGCTGGAGAGTAACACTATTTAAAAACTACAGTTTTTTGTCGTTACTTCAAAGATGTTGCAAATATTTTCTGTAGCTTTCCTCTGTCTAAAAAATAACAATAACAGTCTCCTTAGGGATTCTTCACATCCTAATTACAACCAAGCCTCTCGCTAGTCCCACAGGGAGACAGAATCAAATGCCATATGGTATTTTACACTTAGGATGCTGTGCGTACCAAGAGCTGGAAGGAGACAGGAAAAGGGGGAGTTAACAATTCATAACCATTTATGGAGCAGGCACAGCCCTCCTTGGACCCAGTTCAGCAGTCTGAGTGCCTCAGATCAGGAACTTTATTTGGCCAGTAATTGCTGCGGCACGCTGGTGCTCTCATGCACACATGTGGGCAAGCGGGGAGTGCGATACACGGTGGCAGAATCCCTGTGCTGGCATCCACACCCAGGGATGAATTAAATGCACGCACGCCTCTCTGGAAGCACCATGGCTGGGTTCTACGGGTGCCTAAAAAGTAAAAAGTAAGTGCCATGCTGAGCCCTCCTCTCCACCTTTCCAAAGTGAGCTGAGTCTAGTGGGTACTTTGAAATTCTTTGTTGTATTGCAGCTGCAGCACTGAGCAAAGTGGTTATGCTTTGGGACTGAAGTACCAGCCTGAGCACAAAAGTGCAAAAAATCAGTCCTGGCTAAAATACTAGTTCGATGAAAATTGGTAATGTGTTTTTTTTTTTTCTTTCAGAGGTATAAACATGAAATATTGAAAAAGGAATTAAGAACCTTTTCCTGTTTAATAACAGCAAGAGGGAAAATGTCCTCTTCCCCAGTGATTAGCTACATTGTTTATATATTAACACATAAAAAGGAGAAATACAGAAATTCACACTGGCTTTTAAAAAATGTTCAGCTAGAAGTCTGGCAGTAAATGCTCTTTAAGAACTTTACGAGCTCAGTTTTTCTATAAGCAGTCTGAGGTTTGTTTCTGTAATTGCTCCCTATTGAGAGATTTGGTTGTATTGTTTTTTTATTGCTTCAGTGGCATGTTTTGTTGGAGTAGACTATCAAGGGAAAAGAGAATGAGGGAATGCATATTAGTGTTTGTGCTTTAAACCACCATGAAGATGCATTCTGTTTTTCCTTTGACATTCTCCCTGCTAAGGAATGGAACAAATTTCTTGCTGCTAAACCTGAGGAGTGGTTTGATCGTGTTTTGCACCAGCAGACTGCAGAGGGCTCTATTCTTGCACTCGGTGAGGGGTTACAAATAGGGAACATGCACAGTGGAAGGCAAGTGAAGTTGTGTCTTGAGGCTTGAGATGGGAATGATGATAGTTAAATGTGTGGGTTAGTCCTGGGTAGCAGAGGGTGGAAAATAGTTCAGAAGTGGAGGTGGCAAGTGACTCTTTTTCCCCTCTCCTAAAGGTTGTATCCCTCACACCAAGAGTTTGTCTCACATTACGCTGGTGGAAATGTGCATTTTCACCAAAGGCACACAGCTCCTACTGGATTTCAGTTAGGATTTCCATCCCATATTTATCTCTTTCCTACTTTGAAATTTGTAACAGGGAATTTATATTTGGCATAGAAGTTTGCTTTAGATAAAGGGAGAGTATGCCATCAGAACTTGGAAAAGGGCTATGAATGAGTTCTGATGAAGGCAGGTGGATTGGCACTTGTATTGACAAAAAGAAGTTAGTTTACATTGTTTGATTCCCCCCCCCAAAATTCTTCAGCATCTAATGCACTCAAATTTGAAATTCAGAGAGAGGCTGTAAAGGCTGAACAGATGAAGTTTTTTTTCATGTGGTGTACCATCTCTTCTTTCCTGGTCAATCTCCATCTGACTTGTGAGAAACAGGGTTTTTTTTCAACAGATTCTTCTTTCTTGATATTCTTCAGTTAGGTCTCTACACTTGATATATATACAGGTTATATCTCTCAGCCTGTTATTGCAGCCCTGTGATGTGTTCCCAGGTGAACTAGTGAAACTACTAATCCTTTTCAGTCCTCACAAATTTTATATGCTGCTTTGGCTGTGGTTATTGGCAGTTAAAATGAGTTCAAGATACCAGTTGCAGTAATACTGTTGTTTTTCATCTGAGATTAATTTTCCATGAAATTTGTTTGGAGTTTAACATAAAGTGTTTGTCTTTCTGGACAAATGTGTCATTGGAACAACTTCCCCAAATTCTCACGTGGTCATTTGACCTGTAGGAGTTAGTTTGCTTTCTGAATGAAAGCTCTTTTTGAATGAAATTACTTTTATGCTTTAAGCAGTTGGCTTGGGTACCAGTAAGAATTTGGCCAAAGTGACTTAGAACTCAGTGCCTACCATGAAACCTGCCATGGACACTGGGAAAGGGTTCCTTTGAGGGCTTTGAGCTGCTGAGTCCAGCTAAAGCACCTGTAGTGTTTTAAAAGCTGCTTTAGGTAGTGCTCTCCTGTGCTGCTGTCCCATTTACCCCACTCCCCCACATTTTACAAGAAGCAGCAAAGGTTCTGGCTTGGTACACTGTAATAATGTGTGGCTGAATCTGATCTTTGTACACCTAGTCTTGTCCCTGTGCTTTGTTAATGTCCTCTTATGAAATGAAAAAAAGAACCCAGAGCCTAATCCAGATAATTCATCATCACAGTCCCAGTCTTGGCTGCTATTTCACTGAAATAAAGCTTCCAGATTGCTTTCACATTTCTCTTTAACCAGCATATGCAACCTGAATAATCTTGAATTGTTCTGCTAGGTTTATTGCTCATCATCCTTGTTGCAGAGTTCTGGTTTTGTCTTGTTCCAAGTATGGTGCCAGAAAAAAATATTGTGCCAGAAAAAAATATTATACCTGGACAGATATGATAAAGTTTCCTAAAGACTGTGGAGGAATCTTTTCATATGCTCCTCAGTTTTTGAGACTAGCCAATTGTTGTAGCTAGTATGTTGTTATGAGCTGGAAATGTGGTTGCTTGAATAGTAAGGTTCACTGATGGTCAACACAAACTGCCATTTTCCAAAGACAAATACAGTGTGTTAAAAGCTATATAAAATATTTGGCTGAAGGCTTTGTGTGCCAGCTCAGACTGGTTTCTGTAGTAGACTATAAGAAAATATATTTAACTGTATTTAATGTGGTCACTCGGGATTTCATGGCGCCTTTCACAAACAATCCCAGAATTATGGACATTTCAGCTTGAATGTCTTCTGCTCTGCCAAGCTTTGCACTTCCAGTTGGGTATTGTGCTCTTGTCCTATATTCCATAATTGTCAAAAAATGCTGATGTGGACTTTCATCCTGCAAAGAAGTTCAGCATTTGGGTAAAGCAAGTTGAGCAAGGAATACATCAGTAGAATTTTCAATATATTTCTAGATTGTTTGAGATGAAAGAAATTGCCAATGTAAAATGATGTTACGACTCTGGAATTGAGTAAAATATGTTTTCTGGATTAGGTGCTGATGCTGTATTTTGTGTTGCCTGTTCAGATAAGTGTCAGGATGAGATTGTGGTGATTGCTGGGCTTATTCCATAGATGGTACAGTGCTGTCCACCTGATGTATAAGCTGTCTGTTCACTGCCCCCTGCACCTTCACCTCATCCTTCTTGTTGGAGAGGCTCATAGGGGACAGTGGAAATCCCAAAAAAAATCCCTTTGTGCTTGGGGCTCGTTACACTTTTTACAGCTTTTACATGTCTGTGTTGTCCTTCGAGCCTTTGGCTCCCCAACCACAGCAAGCAGCTGCTGTTTTAGCTTGGATGGTGACAAATGGATTGGTTTAAACCTCCACCTAATGCTCCTGAAGTAGCAGCTTGACACGTGGGGGACAGGGCAGTTTGAGCCTGTTGGCTCTTCTCTGTCAGCAGCGCATTCACCTCCTGTGGCCTCTCTCCCTTTCTGGAGGCATGTAATTGCCACGGGGGCTGAGGAGCTGTGTTGCTGACTGACTGCAGTGAATAATGCTTTGCTCTTTGCCACGGTTTTACACATGAAGCATCTCTCCAAGACTTCAGGGCTATTTAAAGTGAGACACTTGAGTTCCTCGGCCATTCCTGCCGGTGGCATCCCCCAGCATCATCTTGGCTCTGCCGTGGTCCATGGGCTCAGTGCTGCTGGCAGCTGTCAGAAGGCTGTGCAGCTTTGGAATCAGTGCAGGCTTCCTGGGAGCTGTGGCAGAGCTACTGGTCTTATGGTAATCTGGGGATCTGTCTTTGTGGCTGATGAATTCAAGAGAGATGAAATGCTACCCATAAACACTAAAAATATGTCTGCTTATGTGTCTTTTTATTGTACTTTACTTTAGCATATTATTTCCCAACAAGAGCAAGAATCATTCATTAACAGCTTTTCAGTGTTGGGGGTTTTTTGAAATTAAAATATCTGGGTATGATAGATGGTTTCTGCCAAGCAAAGTAAGTTCACTTGTGCAGAGATAACCTTGGATCCACGCAGGAGTGACAATACTGAGTTTCAAGACAGCTTTTACGGAAAGTGGAGAGTTCTCCCCGCTAGGGCCAAGTCAGAGAGCATGAGCTGAGGTGAAAAACTTCTCAGGTGTTGAGAGTCTCTTGGAGGAATATTTCAGTACACAACCTATGATCATGTTCCTGTATTTGGCAATTATACAGTGTTTGGACATTTGTGAGCATTTTGTCTTCAGCCCACAGGAGTCATTCAGTGCTCTCTCTGGTATTAAATGTATGGAGGCTTAAGTCCTGTTTTTTTATTCAGTAATAGCAGAGAGGGTGAACAAAAGCAGTCAGGAGGTGTCAGAGCCATGACACTGCAGGCAACTGGGCACAGTTAGTACAATAATGCTACATTATTAACAAAAAAATCAACTATTTCTCTGTGATTCATTCTGTTTGACTCATCTTTGTTCAAGAAGTTCAGTTCTGGCTTAATACACCAGTGAGTCACTCCCATCTCCTCATTCTGTTCGTGCTTGTCTCTAGATGGTGTTTGTTTTAGCAGGCACAGTGGTACAGTGTGTTTGCTGGCTGTAGGCAGAGGAATTCCAAGCAGGCCCTTTTGCTATCACCAAGGTTCTGAGTATTTGACAGATATGCTGTCAAATTGACCTCTAATGCTGCCTGTCCTACATAACTTGCAGTGGAGCAAAATCTTGGGTTGGGACAATCTGCTGAATGTGATTCTCATTCTTTTGCATCATTTGACCACCAGGTTTTTGTCTACATTATTTTGCCAGACTGAGCCATGGAAACATCTTGTCATAATTTTCCCTTGTGTTCTCTTCTTAGACAGAAACTTCTGCTGCTCCAAGTGTCTAGCTTTGTACCCCTAGAGCCAGCTGGAGAGATTAATTTGTCATTTCCTCCTTGTGCAGAGTCTACAAAGTTTTAGGCTTTCACATCTGCTGTGATGTGAAGGCCTAGAATTGGATGTAGAAGCTGAAATCTGATGATATATGGGACAAGAATGTAGTGAGTTCAAGTTGTACTTCCAGTTGATAACCTACCTGAGCTTCTGTAGGGCAGCTAGAACTGATGACCAGCCAGATTTGAGAAAATCTGAGATAAGTCTGTCCATAGGGAAACAGGAAAAAACCCAAGGTAATTCCAAGGTTGATTCCCTTCCACCCCATAGATTTCTCCTGCTGTAAGAAAACAGCTGAGGACAAAGTGTTCTACACTAATGTGATTCAAGCTTACACCTCTGCATTACATCTGTTATAGTCTCAAGGGTGATAAAATTATTATGGATTAAGTAGTTTTCAATATTATTTTGAATACAGCAAATACTATCTGCAAACTCTCTTATTTTATTTTGTTTATCTTGTTATTTTATTCATAATTATTTGTTTCAAGATAGCAGGTGACCTCCCACTCCATTGCAGGAGTCACTGTATAAAATAAAAGAAAAAAAAACCCAGTCAGTTGATATCCTGTCTAATTTTTCTTGCAGATGCTGAGCTGTTACTGTTCATCACTGTACTAATAGTCAGGGTTGTGCCAGCAGCCCAAGGTTTCCAACACAATGTATGTGAAAAAGGCATGACCTGGGCCACACACATCATGATTCATTTCTTTAACTGTGTGTGCTGCTGCATTGGGATAAGTGTACAGGTGATAAGACATTCTGTGGTCTGTTGTATCCCATCTCCATGCTGTAGCATGTAGGTATCTTTGTGACTCTTGTGCTTTAACCCCAGCAATTAAACCTACAACAGCCACTCACTCACTTACCCCTGATGGGATTGGAGACAGAATCCAAGGGTAAAAGTGAGAAAACTTGTGGGTTGGAATCAAGGCTATTTGATAGTTAAAGCAAAGGTCATGCACCCAAGCAAAGCAAAACAAGGAATTGATTCCTCACTTCCCTAGTGCAGGCAGGTGTTTAGTATCCCCAGGACAGCAGGGCTCCATCACATGTAATGGTGACAGGAAGACAAACCCCATCCCTCCAAATGTCCCCCCTTCCTCCTTCTCCTCCAGATACATTGCTGAGCATGAGGCCACATGGTCTGGGATATCCCTTGGGTCAGTTGGGATCAGCTGCCCTGGCTGTGTCCCCTCCCAGCTCCTTGTGCAGCCCCAGCCTCCTCACAGCTGGGGTGGGGAAAGGCTCTGGTAAGACCTGCTCAGTGGTAAAGGAAGCATCTCTGAGTTATCAGCACCATTTCCAGCACAAATCCAAATCACAGCTCTATACCAGCTGCTATGATGAAAGTTAACTCTACTTCAGCCCAGACCAGGGTGCTCTCTCTTAGAGGGAATTGTAGCACTCTCAGTCAGAGCAGGGAAACTTTGCTGTGCAGAAAAAGCTGCCTGATCTTGCTTTCTAACCATCCTTCTAGAGTGAACATGGCATTCCAGCTTCAAAATTTTGTGGTGGTTGTTCCTTTTGGCCTCTGAGATTCAAGGACCTGGTGTTAATTAGTGAACGAAATGTTTGACTTGTATTAATGATGAATTAATTTATCCTTATTCATTCTCAGAAATACCTAAGTGGGCTCTTCTGCTGGGGCTTCCAGGTATCACCCATCTAACAACACAGTTCTGATCCGCACAGTTGTTCTGATGCAAATGAGATGTATTTGAGTGCTCTAGCTCAGAATTAGGATGGAGACACTGTGGTTACCATCGAGCTGTCTGTGTACATGGGAAAATAAAGACCTGACAGAGGTGCAGAGGAATTGTTGGCTGGTTCACTCTAGCAGTCAAACTGCTTTCCATCATTTCAGTTTAGTGAAAATAATGTTTCAAAAGCTTAAATTAAAAAACTGCAAACTGTCTTATAGCTTCCTTTCTTGCAGCCTTGGCCTGTGAAAACCTTACACAGAATGTCTGTCCCCATTGGATTCCCTCCTCCATGTGCCTGCTTGTCACTACCCCATCTTGTGTCTTTGGTGTCAAACTTCTGGGTTTTTCTGCTGTCATGTACCATCTCTGCTCCCGGATGCTACTGTACTACTGCCTTAAAACACAGTTGAATTCAGCTTGATACTCCATTGGTGCAAAACAGCATTAGGTCAGATAATCTTATTTTAGATGATCCTGTTTTAGAGAGGTTTTTGTGTCTGAAATCCTGGAGAAGTAGGATTCCTTTTTAGTAGTTGCTCATACTAGAGCGAAAGGTCAGTGGTTGCTCTTGGAACAGAAATGGCTCAGGAATTGCTTTGAGCACACGGATGATCTCCCTTGGCTCCAGCAGTTCTCCATGTGCTTCAAGACCAACTGTACTTCAGGAGCTGCCTAACTCGAAGCTCTAGAGAGAGCAGCTGGGACAGCAGAGCAGGGACAGCAAGAGGTTTTCTATAGAACAGCAGAAGGGAGGGAGACCATCAATTTTCTCACACAGCTGCAGAAGAGCTCCTCTGCAAGCACGGAGGCTGCCTCTGGCCTTCCTTGATCAGGAGTCAAAATGGGCTCTGAATTGCAGAAATGCCCATGAGCAGTGGAAGCTCAGGGTTAGCCAGCCAGACACAGTGTATTTCAACATAGGAAGGAGCTGGCCTTGTTTTTGTTTGTTGTGTGTACAGGCAGTAGATACTGATACAAATAGGTTTCGGGACTTCACATGGAGAGAGATTTCCTAAGCTTCCTGCCAAAGGCAGCTTCTGAGACCACAAAGCCTGTGTTTTATTTGCTCCTTTATAGCCAAAAGATGGCTGACTGGTTTTATGATGTTTTGATGTTCAGAGTGAAAATTTGTAACGTAGTTCATACTGCAATTTTCTGTTTGCCTCCCCTTTTTTTTCAGTGCACTTTGAATTCTTGGCCATTAAATGTCTTTATTATCTCTTGTCCTGAGAAGTTTCATCTATTTGAAGTTTTTTTTCCCCCATCTTTAAGCTACTCTTTAACCAAAAATTGAGGGATAAGTGTTTTGGAAAAACCTTAAAAAAGAGAAAGCTTTAGACATAGCCTGAAGTTCCATGTTTCACTTCTGGTGTTCAGTTCTATATTGTTTCAGCCTCATTTCTCCTGCAATAGTCAGACAGCTTAATTCAGTAAAAATGCCTCCAGACTCTTTTCTTTCAGGCCCAGGATGTAAAGATTCTTTCCATTTTCTGAGAATAACATCTTGGAAATCAGTGTGACTCAAATATAGGGCATGGCAGATATGCAGATTACTCTTGTGAAATTTTATGTGGTTTTTTGTTATTTACTTTCTGTGTGGTGGTAGCACTTGTCCATACAGTTCCAGCATGCTGGTCTCTTGTAGCAGAGGTGATACTTAACTCTTCCACAGTGCTCATTAAGCTTTCCAGGAGTTCAGTGGGACCATTGTGATTCCACACAAAAGGTAAAGAAAGTCTTGGCTGAGTGATAAATAATTTGGTACTTGTTAGAAATCCAGTAATTCGTCCTGCTACTCAATGATAGAGCCAGGAAAACCAGTGAATTTGCCCAAGTCCCAGCCCAATAGTCTCTGTCTGTTGGAAGATTTTTAAAAGACAAGCTCTGTTTCACAGATTTTTCTGTCTAAACAAATATTTGTCACCTTCAGAATTTGCAGATATTGGCAATTTCCATAAAGTTTTCTCAGGCCCACAGTCTTTCAAGCCTCTGTAGAGCATGTTGAAGCCAGCTGATGGCAAACCTCTTTCCTTTGCCACCTTTTGCTGATCCCTACAAAGCAGCCTATATACTCCCAGGGCTCTGTACACCACAGGTCAGATCCCAGTCATCTAATTTTATGCTTGAAGGCTCCAGATGAAACAAAATTAATTAGGAAGCACATACACAATCTAGAAAACAGTGGCTAAATATGCCCACCATCAGATTTGGGATGGAAGATTACACTTGTTGAATTTGCCACTTGGAGAGGCAGAGACAATAAGCTTGACTTTTATTCCCATACTTGACTCTCTGACATCTTGACTCTGCTGGCATGAGGCATGTCTGCTGTTCAGTGATAGTGGCTTGACATTTCCTGTTGCTTTGCCTTGAAACCATTTCCGAAGACAGTAATGCACACTGGGAGTAGCTCCCTAACTGGCAGAGACAGCCTTTGGTTACATCCCTGTTGATTTTTAAATGCATGTTCTCCCTCCTCCACAGCTACTTCAAAAACTTCATTTCAAGTGGATCTGAGAGTATCTGAGTACTGCAGGCAACTGGTTCCTTTAGTGTGGTTGCTGGAAGACTTTGCTACTTCTTTTTCTTTTAGGAAGAGTGGGACAAGATCCTCATTCCAGCTGTTTTCTGAAATTTCCCCAGTGTGTTAGAGTGAAGACAAAGAATTACTACATGGGAAAAGCTTACTCCTATGTTAATGCCAAATAGTGGAATTTAACTGGGTCATTTAATGTCCATTCCTTTAAAATGGAGACAGTCTAGGGCCAAAATCTTGCTGTGGCTTAGATCATGACTATGTTAGAGACAGCTGTGATTTGGGCAAAGTTCTGCCACTTTCCTCTGGATTGATACTGACCTGAAAATGCACTGTAAAATCACTGTGATAAATGATTATTAGGGATGGGCTATCAAGAACCATTTTCCTTGGCTTTTGGCAAATAGGTGGATATTTGCTCTATTGTCTGAGCTGATAGAAACTTGCAGCACAGCTCTCGCACAGGCAGCAGCTACCCAAGGTCATGCTGATAAGCACAGCAGAGTAATTAGATGCATGAGGACAGCTTGAAGTGGCACAAAACCAAGTTAATCTGTCTCGCATGGGTGCCAAGTGTTGCAAATCTCTGGTAGCTGGGACTTCAGTTTGGCCTCCTGAGCTGAGTACAAGCCAACAGCTGCCCTGCTGCTGGTACCTGCCTCAGGTTTAAGGTAACAGGTCTGTGTGCTACAGTCCAGTCCCCACATGCAGGGACACAGTTCTGTAGTGCTAAATCAACAAATGGCATAAGTGCAGGGAGGGAGGGGGGGAGTTTGTGGGGATGGGGCAGCAGTGCAGAGGACACAGGCACTGATTCTCTCAGTTCCTGGGCTGGTAACAGGGTGCTTATGAATTTTTCCCATTTACCCTTCCCCCTTCTTATCCTTTTGGCTTCTCACACAATTACAGACTGAGTCTGTGTGACTGTATGAAAGGCATTTCCTCCTCTTACTTTTTTTTTTTTTTTAAAGTTGGCTTCAGCCCACCAGCTGCTTTCCATTAATGTTACACACACACTCACTAGGAGGGCAGGACATAGTGCTTCAGGCACTGTTGAACAACAGAAATCCTTTAGAATCGCTGTCAGGCAGAGGCTTCTCAAAGTAGACTGTAGCTAACAAGAGTTCAGCACACTGGGACCTGTGTTCTGGTGAGTCTTCACGGAGGAGCCGAGGTGTGGCAACAGAGGGGGTCGGGAGTGTTGTCTGAATGCAAAGTGTGAGAGATCTCTCCATGTGAATGGTTTCTCTGGATATCTTGTCAAGGTGAGCTGAATGTTGTCTGTTGCTGTGGGGAATTATGACCCCCTGCTTAATTTGGGGAGAATACTTTAATGATATTAAGTGTTATCTAGATGCTTATCGAGATGTCTTGGTGGGTACTACTGCTGTATTTATTATTTGTGATCTGTGGAGAAGGACCTTAAACTTTCTTGAGCTATCTCTCCTTCAGTAAAAATTACAACATCAATATTCATTAACTCTCTCCTCACCATCACCAGTGAAGAAAGTAGCAAGAATCCTGGTGTAAACTGCTGCTTGTGCTATTCTTTTACAGCTACATAAAACAGTCATGAGAGGGACCCTATGGGAGATACCAGCTAGGGGCTGGCAAAAAACCCTGGGAATTTCATTGTAGAAACACTACACTGTAGAACAGTGGGATCAGCTGTACAAGGTCAGATCCTGGTTCCCACTGTCATGTTGGATTGTACCCTGTTTCAACAAAGCTTTTTCTGGAATCCCACACTGTTCAGCATATTCTGTGACCATGGGCCTTGAAGTGCAGGTCATTCATCTCATGGAGAGCAAAGGGGACTCTGGTTGCTGAGTTTCTGATATGCTCAAGTGATGTGAAAATTGAATAGAAAACTTGCTGGCTTTGCTATTGCTATATGATTGACTCTGAAATCCTGTTCTGTGGAGTTGCAGAAGGTAAACTTCACTTAGCTGTCATTGGATTAATTAGTTCTTTGATATCATTTTGGATTCCTAAAGGGGAAAGCCATCAACCACATTTTGTCAGAACAATGTCCTTTAATGTACTTTAATAAGAGAAAAGAAAATTTAACCTCTCAGTCACCTTTTGCTGCCAAATGTAATCTGAATATTAAACCATCCTGCATTCAGTGTTACTTTGAACCTTGGTTTTCAGGAGAAATAGAGGGGCTTTCTCTGAGGTCCTGCAGTAGCTTGGGGGGAGGCTGGCTGCAAGGTGATGACCTAGAGGACCAGATGAGGTCCACTGGATCCATTTTCCTGTGCTGATGCATCTTGCTGTGAAAAGTGTGTGTCCTGAAATCTGGAGCATAAGCTTGATTACAAATAATTTTTGTAGTATGCAGGAAATTGGTTAAAAGCTTAAGGCAAAAATTTCACCTCTATCTCTTGGCTGCTTGCCATTGTCTATCTTCTATAGGCTATGAAGAACTGAATGCAGTGTCTCACATTCTTGAGGCTTTATTTCCTCAAGCATTTATTTGACAAGAAAGAGGCTGTTCAGGGTTCAGCATCTCCTTTGATCTCTCTGTCATAAGGCCTTCCAGAACGTTTGTGCAGAACTATGCGACTGAAGCTGAAGAAACACTAAAGGTGGGGTAGGACCTTGCTTGCTGCACAGTTTCCAAGTCTTCTGGTCCACTGGAGAGACAGCAAGGAGGCCGTGCCCCCTTTTTTAAGGCTGAGCAGAAAGTGTTTGTCTTGGACCTTTGTTAAATGCAGGAAACTTGAGTCCTGTAGAATGTTAACTTCCCAGGAGTCCTTAAATACACAACAGTGAAAGGGAATTGCATTTTATTCATTCAGCATTTTCCCACCCCTCTACCCACCATGTACATATTAAGTCATGTGTTGAGCTGGGCAAAGCCAATGGTCAGAACACCATCCTGGAACTTTATTTCTTTTGCCCTACCACTGCCCTCCCACAGAGTACTCCAAATATTTGTCCAGTTGCCTCAGTTTGTAAAAGGGAGACAAGGACATTTCTCCTGTCCCTGCAGATTTGTTTTTACTTTTCGGACTCATTAGTTTCTGTAATGAGTCGAAGAGCTCCAAGTAAATGCAACACAGTAGGGTTATCAATGGAAATTTTGGATGGGATAACAGAGACCTGTCGCTGTTGTAATGTGGATGTGTAGAAAAACCACACAAGTCCAAGTCAGTAGAAAAGCGGCAAAACTGGGGTTTAATGGCTTTTCCTCGAGGTTTTTATATGTTAGTTCGCAAAGTGAGCTAGATGGCACAACATAATTGGTTCTCTGGCCCACCACCCCCCAAGGGGTTGGCCCAACTTCTAGCACCTGGGTTTGCAAGTGATTTTCTAATTGAAATAACAACAATCTGGAAAAAACAAGTTGCAGGTGTGAATATTGATAAACACTAGTAACTGTGTTTTAGATAAACATGCATGGGAAAGACAGAGTTCTCACAAACTATAGAGAGCTGAAGAAATTCATTGCTAAAGCTTTGTCAGCATCGACTAAGAGTCTAGATCTAAAACATCAAACCAAGTGAGGGTAGTGGTAAGTGCTAAAGTCCCTGGTCTGTTTTGAAGGTAAGGCAAACCCTGCAACTTTGGAGGAGTTTTATCGCTTTAAAGTACATCCTAGCAATGCAAATAGGGTCTAATAATGTCAGTTTTATTTTTGTGATTGCATCTGCATAGGAAGTCACTCTTTGCAAGTAATAAATTAATTCATAGTTGTGGTAATCCAGCCCATCACCCTGTGCAGGGAGAGGCAAACACTGTGCTTTTGGTAATCTTTCAGTCTTTTCCATGTCCCTACATAGGAATCGATGCAGTGGACTTAATGGCCATGGCTGATTCTAGCTCTTGAGGGGTCTGGCAGAGATTCAACATCTTGTTTGCCCTGTACCTCTGCAGCAGAAGGTCTGTGCATATGCTGGAACTGCAAATACTGTTTGAGAGAAGATTAAGAACATATTAGAAAGCTGTAGACAGGGGAAATGTGCCCACTGTTACACTTCTAGTAAGAAGAAGCAAACAGTAGCTGTGACTTGGCAGCTGTCCTTTCTTGGCTGGCCATGCCTGTCCCTGCTCCCACACTGAGAAGTCTCCTGCATCCTTCTGTGAGCACCTTCTCCCAGCTGTCCTGTAGCATCTCAAAAGTATCATAAATACTGCTCTAAAAGGCCATTTATTTAACCTGATATTTTTATCACTGAAAATCAAAACACAGACAGTATTTGTTTAAAACTTTGTCTCTAATGGTATAATGCTCTGGGAGAGCTCACAGGGTGTTAGTGCAGCTGATTGAACTGGATGTACATAGTATTGATACATCCTGACACTGTGGCTGTCTGCTGTTATTAAGGCCTGGAAGTGGTGAAGGTCTGGAGGTTTGATTGGTTAATGCTTGTGCACTCACATGTATTTGTATTGATGAGGTTTTGTCCTCTTTTTCTCCATTACACTGACCCTCAGGCTAGGGTATGTTACTCAGAACATTTGCTAACTTTTCTCTGTAAAGTACAACTCACTGCCACCAGAATTTGAAGTCTAAATGCCATCTAATTGCTAACTTTCCTCCAGGTATGTCATCACGTTTTTAATGATGGAACCTCCACTTTGCTGGTGGAATATATACATCATATATTATATGGGTTTTTTCCCTGTAATTCAACTACTTGCTAACTCAGAGCTTGAGAAAATCTGTGATGTTCAGTTCACTGGAGAAAGTTGATACTGTGTTAAGGTATACAAAGGCTCCAAACCATTTTGTACTAAATGGGGCACCTTTGTAATTGACACTTGAGCTCCATGTGCCCCAGAGAACTCAGCTATAAAATTGAAGTTAATGCTGGAGCTGATTTGACTGTGAAGAAACTGCCTCAGAGCTGAACTGCTTTGCAGTTGTCGTTCTACTTGTATAAAAGAAGTACCGCTTGGAAATATATGCTTGCAGTTATAATAAACACTGCAGTCAAAATATCTTCAAAGGCTGGAAGGATTCCGAGTGAGCAGCTGAGATGATTTAGGGATTTAAATAAATGTTGAACTGGTGCAAACAAAGATGGATCTGAAAGCATCAATTTTCTCTTGCTTTGATTTAATTGAAGGTGGGTAAAGCAGAAGTTAGAGGTCTAAATGAGCCAAATGCCAGGTCCACTCACATTCTGTGAAAATAAACTCAAGTCTGGAGATTTGTCAGTTTGTCCTTGTAAATTTGTTGAATTCTTTCTCGATATTTTATTTCAAATGCACTTCCCTTTCCCTCAGAAAAATCTAATGCAGTATGCGTGGTGCATAAAGTTGAGAGGAAAAATTGGAACCAAATTTCTTTTTAATATAAAGAAAGAATCAAAAAGAAAGTCTAGTAGTGATAACTGCTTTAAAGAAAGTATGCAGAAAATGTGAACTTTTTCATAGATAATTGATGAGACATGGGGGAAAAAAGGATAGAAGTCGAATGGTTATGATCATCTAGAAGGAAACTTAGAAATCTTATTTTTTATTGCTTATCGATATTGTCTGACAATTGTTTCAAGAACAACCTCAGTGTATCTCAGGAGAGGTGTAATCATTCCCGGTTGTAGCAATGACCTTTTAATTGATTTTTAACAAGTTGAAGTGAGATTATTTGGAGCTACATTGTGTTAATGCTCCCCTGTGCCTAGTGCTCCCGGGGGATCTGTTTGATTGCACTTTGCTTCTCTTTTATACCTCCCCCATTCCTCCCCACAGTTCAGCAGCTTGGCAGTTTACATGTCTATGTGGCCAGTGCAGCGAATGCTTACTCCATGTCCTCTTTTTTTCACAGGAGCCCTCCATGAGCTGCTCCTTTCTTTTTTCTGACAGACACCTCTGCCTCTCAGTTTGTACACCTTATCTCTTAAGGCTGAGGATGTGGGCTCATAGAAAGGTGCCAGTGCTTTTGGGCATGACAGATTTTAGAGTATGTGGGTGATACAGAAGAAATGGAAGAGTTTGGTGGTTGGCCAAATTAGTATAGAATCACAGTCTTGTTTGCTGTTGAGATATGTTGACTTGTCTGTATTGTTACACCACTTAGAGATGGAAAATTGTTAGATGTGATTTCTGCAGAAAAGGGAGCAGGATTTGGTTGTAAAGATTTCAGAGTCCTGACAGCGTATGGGAACCTCTAATTATATAAAAGTATCACTGAAGTATCTTCCATAACAAAGGACAGTATTTATGGGCTGCCCTGCTAAACTGTTCCGTTTCCATTGTTGCTTGACATTTGTACTGTAACTCTTGTGGTCTGCTGCTTCGTTCCTTTGTCTGTGACAGACACCCATTTAGAAATCTTGGAAAATACAAAGTGGAGCCAGTTAACACTGAATGATCTTAAAACTAGGCTGAACTTTTGTTTTCATCGGGGAGGAAGATGATGCCATCAGCTAATTTGGTTGATCAATAGCCCTGCTGGCGATAAGGTTTCAGAGCTTGTGGTTAAAAGCTGATTGCAATTGCACTGGATCCAAAATAAATTTGATCTATTGGTTTCCACAAATGTGGCATAGCCCGGAATGATGTTTTAGTGCTGATGCTTAACTGGTTTTAATAATGCTGACAGACTAGACTGGTGCCTGCTGTGAGGACACCATAATGCATGAACCCTGGGCAGCTGAGCACTTACTTATATTTTTTACAGTAGTATGGAGCTGTCACTCTCTAGCAAAGGTTCATTATTCTAAGACTGGGAAGCATTATAGTATTTGCTGAGCAAATGTAATGACATCTTTTCTGAAAGCAGACTTTGATTCTGGTCTCCTAAAAAGAGAGAGGTACTGGCAACGGACTGGATTGTTAAGTTGTGGCTGGAGAAATAAGTGTTATTGAAAACCAAAAAGTTCTGTGGCCAAAGTGCAAAAAAGTGTGCAAGCCATGTTTGTGATAACCATATGGGCATGCAGTTTCAGAAAGGATTCAGCTGGTTTTGTTCTTCATGCTGGGTGGGACCATATTCTGCTGGGGAGATGGACTAAAATTTAACTGATGCTTTTATCTCTATTTCAGTGACTATATAATGGCTACGGGACACACAGAGGTCACACAGTCACCTGAAACTGGAGACACAGTTGAAGAGTGCACAGGTAAGCAGTTGTTCTCTGAATGTAAAGCTGATTTCAAAGATTTATTTTCTTCAGTTAGTGGGGTCTGTAGAGACTTGTTTTGCAGTGGTTTTTTTGGGGGCTTCTTTTGTAGTGTAAAGAAAATTCTGTGTGTCTGTGACAGCTGTCAGTATTATGGAAAAAATGTTTTAATGTGCAATGCTGGAGCAACATATCCTGTTGGAGGACATTGCTTTTGATTCTAACTTGGATTTTAAAAGCAGGATGTTAGAGCTTGAAGGGCTGTCTTTGTGCCTATGTTGATAGATCCTGCAGAGGTGGGAGCTGAGCCTGTTAACGAGCCTGTGTCTGTGAGAGCTGTATCAGTAGCCCCGGCAGCCTCTTTCTCTCTCTGCTTCTGGCCACAGGCAGCTATTTGTTACTTATTCTTTAATCCGCTGGCATGGTCTGATGCAAAAAGTGTTAGGGGATGGAATAATAGGCAAGAAAGGAAAATAGCTTACTTATGCCAGAGACTTGTCTGCATTAAAGGATATCCCCTTTGTCAGTTTCAATATGAGCAATAGCATGATGTCTAAGGCATCTTTGGAGAAGTGGCTGTCACACCATTTGATTTTTCTCTCTTTTCTTTGGCTAATGTTTTGCAATCATCTTGAAGGTTTGTGTTTCAAAGGTGATCTTACTTTATCCTTTAGAAATTTATTTGCCACTATCAAAATATTGTTAGAAGAGATAAGCAAATGACAAAGAGACTGTTAGTTGAACTCTGCTTGGCAGATGGATAGAGGTGAAGAAAGTGTAGTGATAGATGCTTAGCAATGTCTGGTTTCTTAGATTTATAATCTAGTTTGTCACACAGTCTAGTGCTATGCTGGAAAACTGGTAAGCTTGTGTGAAGCCCATGCATGAAAATTTTGTACTCAGGTTCACTAGAAGATTCAAAAAAGAGATCAAATTCTGTCTGGGTGATAGGAAAAGCAGGAGATGGTTCGTGATCTGAAGTGTTGGCTCTAAATCCACCAGGAATATTTCTGACCCTAAATGAATATAATTTTAAACAGTTAAAGGCTGCTGCACTGTTGCCGAGGTGTTCGGGAGACATTTGGCTGGACCTGGATAAAGCTATTTTAGAATCTTCTGTTTACTTCCAATGTAATGGAGGATTGCCTCACCTCTCCCTCTTTATAACTGGCTCATGATGTAAAGGCTCTAGGAGGCTAAAATCCCTACCCTTCATAGTCCAGTTGATTAGACTGATTTCTTGAGGTTTGCCTTACTGTCTGTAGTACAAGGCTTCCAGTGCATGCTGCTCCTTCTTGATGGTAGGAACCAGATTGCTGTCCAAAAATTGTCAGCACCCAATGTTAGTGGTCCTGAATTCCATGATACTATTGCCTGTCTGCCAATATCTGGTATTTTTTATGAAGCTGGAATAATGACATTTTCTGAGAATCTTGTCTATGGGTTGGGATTTTTTTCCGGTATTTTTAATGTTGAAACCGTGTAGTCCTTGTATTTGAGGGGAAAAAAAGATAGAAAATATGTCCTGGCTGCACCTTAGGAAGTCAGAGACCATAGAAGATCCCCAAATGAATAGTTTAATTTAAATATGATCATTGATCACCCAAATCAGATGTTTCCTATGCATCCTTTTCTCTTCTATATTGTTATAGGGAAGAAACATTCAAAAGGCAGAAAGTCATGAGTTAATTATGCCTGTGCACAAGAGACACAATGAAATAGGCAGCACACATGCAGTAAAAAACACAGAATACACAAACTTTACAGAGAAAGGAAAATGATTATTCTTGTTCCTTTTCTGTTATAGTTGGCTAAAGCATAGTTAGCATAAGCAACTAATTTTTGGGAATTTATATTTAGGGCAGTAACCCAGAAATTTAGTATTTTATTTTTAATGCCATAAAACTGAAGACTGAAACTATAAGATTTCAAAAATCACCAGTAGATGAAGGGGAAATAAGCATAGTTGTTTGAGCTTGGATTTTTGTTCTGCAATGAATTTTTTTCCATTTTTAGTATTAAGGTCCTCTTGTATTTTATTAGTTCAAGTATCATTGAGCATTCTTCCAATTTAGTGTTCTGTTGGGCTGCTTCAAGTTCACTGAGATGTAGGCACCTTTAGCTTAAAGGTGGCATCCTTTTATTGGTAATGAATTAGTCTAGAGAAGGCACTGAAGTAACTGCTGTGTCTGCATCAGATACTCTGTTGCACAATGATACAAGTGGTGTCCCATGCCAGCTGAGGCTTGCTCGTTGGCAGAGTTTGGACATCCTTTTGTAGCCTCTGTTCTAAAGTTAGCACCACTTCTAATGTAGGCAAGTACTTGGAGTAGTACCTTGGTAATGTTAGCTTTTGTGGCAAGATTTGTGTCTTTCTCTTAAACATCCTTAGGATCACATCTTTTTTGTTATTGTGTTGTGGGTTTTTCAGTGTGGTTTTGTTTTTTGGTTTTTTGTTTCACACTCTCCTGGTTTTCTGGAAATAATTAAGCTTGTCAGGAATGCTTGCACTAGAATCCAGTTTGCTTTTTGTCTGTACAACTGTACATGTCCCTGTTTCTCATTTAGGTAGTTTTTGAGTTGAAGAGCTCTTTGCGTGTCTCAAAGTTTGCCATTTCATTCTTTGAGTCATTGACTGTGTTAGCAGACATTGCAGAATTGATAATTTTGGGAAACTACTTTCATTAAACTTGTTAAACTTTTGTTTTGCTTATCTAGGATAAACCAGATCAGCTTTGACAAGTTTCCTGGAAGAATACCATACACTTTGTCCAATTGCTGATATGAAAGACAGGAATGATCAGGAAGTGTTTCTAAAGACTCTGAAGCACACTCAACATGCTTGTGTTACTTGGGAGGCTGTGTGTGCTTGCTGTGTGACCTGTTGTCTCTTGCCAGTTCTTGCTATGGGTGCAGCGTGAAACTCACTGAGCCCTGTGGGAGTCCTAAATCCCAAACCCTTGGGATTAGCTCTGTTGTCTGGGCCACAGCAATATGACCTGTGTGTTTTCTGTGGCTGTCTCATTCACTTATTGCCTGATAAGCAGCAGTGGAAGATAAAAAGGCCTTCCACTGATAAACCCTCCCTCAGACAGCCACATCCCATTGTTATTGGTACGAGTGGGACTCCAGTGATATTTTGCTCTACGTGATTTGAAAGATAGTTTGGTCTCAGAAACAGCCCAGGTCACTTGAAAAGCAGCATGCAGGTCTTTGGTGGCTCTGCACAGGGGTAGCCATGCCACCAGGCTGTGCCGGGCACTGTGGCAGTATCCTTGTGTGTCCTGATGCATGGTGCTGGCACTGGGCTGGAGAGCAGGGAGGAGACAGGGGGAGTAGATCTCAGTATCATTGTTTATTTCTCAAAGTGGCCACTGTCTGATGCAGCTGTGTGGTGGCACAGCTTCAGCCCAGATAAGGCCCACTGGCAGAGATCCCTACACGTACAGGGCACACGTTGAGACAGAGCATCGCCGACTAAATCATTGCTGGGAGAAGACAATAATTGTGTTGAAATAATGCCTTGCTTATGAAGGAATCCTCCAGCTGTGGGCATGTATTATGCCAACTGCTGTAAAGTATTAGTTGAACAATGAAGTTGGCTCAGATATGCAATGATGTTATTGCTCTGCATATGTATTTAAGTCAATTGCAGGGGTCTTAGTACAATAGTTTGGCCCAAACCACTCAAAGTGACCCCTCAGTGTAAGGGTCAGGGATAAAATGCAGTAGTTGTGTGCTGAAAGGAAGTATACATAAGAATGTTAAAGTATCTTAGATTATTTAAAATAAAAGACAAGTGATGTTTCATGGTGATTTTTTTTTTTGTTGTTGTTCTTTTTGTATTTTCATTTGGACTGAGGAAAATCTGAAACCAAATTAACAGTTTCCCAGTTGTGTTCATAGGGCTGCTATGTTTGGGGCTTTCATGTCCTGCAAGACAATATCTTAAAGTTTGCTCCTTTGTCCCTGGAGGGATTGATTTTATTTTGGAACAGTTGTTTAATGTGGAAACAGATATTTTGGTTTTAGAGTTTATAAATTTTTTTTCCAGTTTCAATCTTTTTGCCAATGTTGCATGTCCTTCAAGTGTTGTCGCCTTCGAGCACTGAGTAAAGAGCAAGCAGAACTAAACCAAACTAAGTAAAAACATTAATAGTTAAAAACATTGACAGCAATTTTTATTGAAAATAGACTAAGTGTGAATAGTGTTCAGTTGTAGATAGATACATTCTGTATATAAGGTTTATTTTTGCATAGGCTGGAACCTAGGTAGGCACCACTATTGTCAGCTTAGTGCCAGTGTTGCTTTACAGGAACCAAATGTAAGAATTGAAGCTTCACCTTTCACTGGACTCCAGCACTGAATTATTTACAAAGAAGCTGATTAAAACTGAATGGGCTGCTCTATCTTTGAGGCTTCCTCCAGAATTTAGGAGATAACATTACCCAAGCTAAGCAGTACCACCAACTTTCATAATTTTTTTTTTCATGTTACAGGAAAGAAAAAATCCAAATTTCAGAATTTCAAGAACTTCTTTGCCAAGAAGAAAAGGAAAGAGCCACCACCTCCCAGGGGAGAGAGTAATTTAAAACCTTGCCAGTCCAGCAGCGATGTCAGCATCTCTGTGCTCGACACTACTGCACTTCATTCACCAAAGGAGGCTGGGTAAGCTGGCAGGAAAGGAAAATAAATAAAAGTGGACCTCTCACAGCAGTAGGATGAAAACATGAGTTGGCCCCTTAGGAGCAACCTCTGTCCAAATTTGTGCAAAATAAGCCCTAATGCTGATGAAGGAATTCCAGGAATTTCCTCTTTCTAGTGCTTGAAGAGTCAGCCTGGAAAGGAGGGGGAGGGCAGCTGGGGGCAGGGGTGATCCAGCTTAGTCTAAAACTGCAGACAGCCCAGATTGCTTTGATTGGTTTTAGTGTTTAAAATCTGTCTATGAAGGTCTGATCAGCAGCAACTTTACAAGAAGATGATGACTGAGTACTGCTAGTACAGAGAAAACTTGTGAAGCTGTGTGGTTGTTTTTCAGCATCAGTGATGCCCTCTCTCATGGCTGCAGTAAAGAGAAAGTATTTCTGGTATATTATCAATGTGTGATTGCTTCTTTAACTTCTCTCCCTAGTCCTTTAGACATAGATATCAACTGAAGGCCCCTGGTTTTGTGTCAGCCGCCCCTGGAGGGCTGTGCATGTAAGTGAGGTTTGCAAGTCCATAAGAGCATTTCTCAGCTCTCTGAATCATGTTAGTCCAAAACTATGTTCTTTTTTCAGTCAGTGTCATACACTGCACTGCAAACACACTTCACTGATAATGTTTAGACCATCAAACTACACAACACCTCCATTGCAAGTCTCTAACTGACTGGCCTGGAACAACCCTCTGAGCATGGTCACATCTCTTTCCAGGGGTGTCATGGAATGGTATCAGGTGACCATTCGGCTGTTCTCCAGCTCCCCACCCTCCTCATCCTCCCTTGTTAGCCACTCAGCCAGGCCTCTCTCTGGATTGCTCTAGGCCTTGGGTTGTGGAGCTGCTGACTAACAAAGCACTGTGACAAGACGCTGGCCATGTCCAATGGTTTGCACTGTTTTGCAGGAGGAGACGCTGGTTGGAGGTGCCACTAGCAGAGGTCATGAATAGGTGACTAGTGAGGGACATGCTGAAATCAACACTGCTGCCAGATGCTTTCTGTCATCAACAAGGCATTTGGTGGAGCAGGACACTGCGTTTCTTTGGTGGAAAATTTGTAGATGTTACTTTCTCATGGGTGCTTGTTCCTCCTTGTCCCACCTTTCCACACTCGCTCTGTGTGTCATGGAAATTATGTGGGAATGAAACATCAATCTATTTGTTTTGTTTGTAAGTGTAACAGCAACAGAGTAAGTGACCCCACAACCAGTCTCCTGGGGAGATTAGAGGGAAAGGGAAGGGAAATTAGAGGCAGCCCAGTCCAAAAAGCTTAGGAACATCTGAGCTTGCCCCATCTGCCCATAGGAGGGATCTGGCTTAAAATCAGCTGTCTGCTCCAGAGGCACTGTGGGTGAGAAGTCTTTCTCTTGCCCTTAACCAAGTATTTCAAGTCCACCTGCTGTTTACCTCAGTGCTATCCTCCAGTGATTATGAACTGTTTTGCAATATCAGAAATCAGGAAGTGAGTAAAACTCTTCTGGTTTTTACCCTTAGAGATAGGATTAGAGGGACTATCCAAAAAGCTTAGGGATATGTTTGTGCTACTTGAAAACCCTGTCATGTACTGACTCTGCATAAACACACTTTATAAGTACCTAAAGAGACTAAACTACATAATCCTTTAAAAAACCTGATCCTGAAAGCCACTGGAAATACAGCTTGTGAAGGGTTTATAGCAGGACCCTGAGCTTTGCAATTTCTGGCATGCAGAATATATAACCCAATTCTAGAACAATGCTGCTGTTTGCTCGTTCTTTAGGCAGAAACACTGGTTTTCTTTTTTCTTCTTTTTTTTCCGTCTTTTTTTCCTTCTTTTTTTTCTTTTTTTCCTTCTTTTTTTCCTTCTTTTTTTCCTTCTTTTTTTCCTTCTTTTTTTCCTTCTTTTTTTCAAAACCATGTGTGGTAGGCTGACCCTGCTGGACACCAGGTGCCCACCAATGCTGCTCCGTCACTCCCATCCTCAGCTGAATGTGAAAAAAACTTAATTAAAAGCTTTGTGGATCAAGATAAAGACTTGATAGTGAGAGATCACTCACCAGTTACCATACTGTTCATACCCCTGCTTCAAACACTAAGAAAAGGAGTGGGGTTGCAGCTACAAGAAATGGAAGATGGCACAAGCCATAATGGGTTTAGGAGCTTTGTGGCTGCCTGTAGAGTCCCATAATTTTCTCCATTTTGGTGGGCAGCTTGAATGTTGATACACATAAATGAATTGAGCATTTGTGTAGGGAAATCAGTGTGGGCACACAATGGCTGAAACATCTGGGCTTTAGTTGGTGCATCTTTAGCTTCAGCATAAATATAAATATAATGCCTGCAATGATAGAGGAATATAGAATTGCACATAACAGACTGATTTGTACTAAAGCTGCAGTTAATTCTATGTTTAATCCTCTGCTTTTTTGGTGACTGCCAGAAGAAAATACAGTAATTCTCTTGCAAACACATATGATACATATGCAGAGAGAGAAAGAAAGAGGGAGACCTTGTATGGGCAGTCTCAAGAACAAGGAAACCTCAGCTCTTACGGATAAACTATTCCCCAGTTAGAAAGGCAAATCCATCCTAATGCACATGCATTCTTTGCAATAAATAAAATATGCCAACTAATAGTGAATATACATTACAGTAAATAAAAGCTGCATGACTGTTTTTCTTAATGCAGTAAAATTGTGTCTTGCCCATATGGACTATCTCTCATGCTGGAAAGGACTATAAAACCAAACACAAAAGGATGGGATGACTTCATTAATGATGCAGTAAGGAGAGAGCATTGCTTGTGTGTAGAACTGCTGTCCTGTAGACTAACACAGACATTAACCATGACATATATGGGAGGAAGCACAAACTCTGACCTGTGCTGTGAGAGAAACAGCTCTGATTGCTTTCAACCCAACATAAACTTAGAGAAAATTTATTTTGCTCTACTGTGAGGCTGTGTGTAACTGCAGACTGGCTGACTACACCTTTGGGACAACAGAAGGGTTAGTCCAGCAGCTAGAGGAGGTGTGTCTGGAGATGTAAACAAGGGAGGGGAAGGAGGAAATAGAGTAATTTGTTTCATGTTTTTTACATGGTGTATTTACTTAATGAATTTTCACAGTCTTTCAGGGCTTTTTTCTAAATAAAGAGAGAATCTATGGTTAGGCAAATAGCAGAGACCTATTTGATTTCCTTGCAGAAGAGCTTTGACATACTGAGTTTTTCTTGTCAGAGTTGTGTTCCTAATCATCCTCTGTTCCCCAGAGTCAAACTTTCAGAGGCAAAAAATTCCCTGCACAGCATCTGAGCCAAGGCATCCTTGTAATTTGTATTTGTTAATAGTCTCATGGCAAATGACGAGAGAATATTCCATGATGTTTTCCAGTTTAAGGCTAGGATGAAATCCTGGTAGAGGCTATCCTTGTTGTCTTTTACACAAAGTAATGTACAAATAGTGCCTGCCTATGCTGGTGGAACTTGGCTAATAAATGATTTGGAGCTTTCCTTGTTGTGCCACTCAAGTGCAAAATTTGCCCTGCAAAACTTAATAGCCCAAGCCCAATCAATCTCAGTTAATTACAGCTCAGTTAACAGCTGTTGTGGGAACTCATTGCTTCACTGTGCTGAACACCCAATGAGCACAGAAACAGAGCAGGAATATCTTACCTAGGTGCTTTAACCTGGCCATGGATAGGTCTGTAACTGTAGCCATGGACACTTGTCCCATCTACATTTTTTAATACACTTGGGATCTGATCTTATTTAGGATACAGGTGCATACAATTGGTTTTATTGCTGGACATGAGAGGATTTGAATCACGTTTGTTAATATAGTGTTCTGCCCACATTTGCAAGAAGGAAAAAACAATCCACCATCTTTGGCAGGTATGACACACACCAGGCTGCAAAAGTTGTATCCTGAATGTCACATGCTAGGCACACTGCCACCAAAGGAGGACAGGGTACTCCTGTTTTCTCTTTCTGCACTGTAGACCTTTCTCAGGGTGGTTTGCATACACCTAACTCCTAACATCATACCTAATCACCCTGGACTCCCTCTCTAGTCCACAGACTGACTTGTGTGTTCAATGCAGATGCTGAGTGTATCTGCAAAGGGACACCTGCATTTGATCAGCATCCTAAAATGTGTTTCTCCTCCCTTCTGAGTGTAAAAGACGCTAACAGTGACTATCTTAAACATGCACAGATCTGAACTTAAGCATGATGCATCCTACTCTGGCCTCTTTATCATCCTTCTGCCCTGGTGAAGTGGTGTGGGTAATGTACCCAGTGCACTGACCACTCATCCTTCCATCCTTTCCAGGCCCAAGGGTAGCATGGGAAACAAAGCCTTGTCCCATGACAGCGTCTTCATTTTTGAGTCTGCACCAGGAAATGTGACAGGTGATGTCTTGTCACAGGAAAACATACCTGGAAGAGTGAAAACTTTGCAGGTGAGAGCATCATCCCCTCATCAATAGTGCTGCTTTGTGTCAGCTGTCTCCCAGAAAACTCTGTTGCTTGATTCCTTTGCTGTGTAACTTAGGGTTTTACTGACTGAAGTGTCCAAAGCCAAATTTGCTACTTTTGGATTTATTCTGCCTCTCAGAAGCTGAATTTTTGAGCAGTCCTGGTGCTTTCAGCCCTGACCAGGTTTCATAGTGCGTGATGGGGATCCAGTTCATGAACTCTTGCAAACTTTCCTTATTAAGCATGTCCAATGGAGTTATATTCTATATATATTATATAGAATATAACTCCCATCTTCCAATGGGAGTTATATTCTTTACTTCATAGCTACTGTTTTTGGGTTAAGGCCATTTATTATACTGTAGTGTGTCCCTTACACTGTTGTTCTTTAAATATTATTTGTGTTACTCTTTTTGGCAGTTCTGTCTCAGATGGTTTGACTATACATGGTAGTACAAGTGGCTGTGTAAGTGTGTAGGATGATGGATATGTCAGGGTGCTCTGACAACTTTATTTATATAAAATTTCTTCTGATCTCTGCCAGCAAAAGATACTGTATTCTGCTGGGTCATTTCCTTCTTCCAAGGCAATACTGAATCCTTCTTGACAGCTCCCTTATGAACTGTTGGTTATATTAATTGCATTTCACTAACTGCCCAGCTTGGAACACTCAGATAAAAGTTTAAGGTTTTTCCACAGACTGAATACAAATGGTTGATAAAGGAGCCAAAGGTCATTGAAATTCTTCCTTTGCTCAGTGTGAGACTCATGTTGCAAAACACAGTTGAGTCACATGTTAAGTAATAGAAGATGCACAGAGGGACTTGTTCCTCTCTAAGACTGCAAAATAGGCTAAGCTATTTTTTGTATGACAAAAGGAGTAGCAGAAGAAATCATGTTTGTATATTGCAGAACGTTGTTGGGGAGAAAAAAGCTTTTTTCATGCTTTTTGCAATCCACTGTGCCCTCTCCTCATCTATCATCCTGCATAGTAATGTAATACTGCCAGCACTATTTTTGTAGCTATAGCAGACAGGCTTTTTCTGTGAGCTTGACTCTTGTCAGAATAAAAGCCAAGCACTTATAAAAGCAGTTACTTTCTTAGCAATGTAAATTAACTTCTACCAATAGAAGACAGAATGCAAATTCAGTTTCCCCCACAGCACTTTGCTGTCTGCTTGTAATAAATTTAATAAATCTAAGACAGGAAGTTGTGAAAAGAGACCAAAGCAAAATCGACTTTCTGTCTTTTACTTCCCATTAGGTGCACTTACGTTTTGTGTGTTGTGTTGCCCATATATCATGGTATTGCAATATATTGCCCATAAATTGCAAAAGAAAGCTGTTTGAACTGTGGGACTAGTGTTCTGGACATTGTGCTACCCTGTGTGGCAGTTAGACCTACAGGAATTATAATGCAAATTAATCTTGCTGCTATTTAGATCTCTTTTACAGAGGTGTAAATGAATGCATAGATTGCAGGAAAACTGGGTTTGGAATTGCCCAGTATGGTATAATAAGCAAAAAATCTGAAAAAAATAAGTCTGTATGTTTATCTTGGGAATATTCTCTTGAGATGTTTTCAGTTGAAAGTTTGTGTTCAGACCTTGTTTCTGTTCTAGCTTTGCCACAGCTGACAGACTTAAGCCAAGAATTTTAGTAATGGTGTTTCCTGAGATCTGAACATTTTTTGTTTGAGGGAACATCTGGATGCTTGTGAGTTTGCAGACTTTGTTTTATTTTTCTAGGGTCAGGGACTGCCAGAGCATTCCAGTGCAATCCTGGAAAAGAATCCCCATACTCCTTTACAAACAAAGTTGTTCCTGGTTGCTGTTACCATTCTTGCTGTAGACATGACCAGGATGTGATGATGGGGAAAATGAATAAGCAATTCGTTAGGGTGGACCAGAAATGAAATTAAATTGGTATTGTATAAAAATTGTGACTCAGCTACTTGTGTGGGAGAGGGTTGTAACAAGCTTGCAAATTTGGAAGGGCTTTGTGAGGGAAAGGTGACAACTTAAAGCTGGAATTGGGAATGCTGACTGGCAATACTTTGTGTCACTAAATACTTAAATTTGTGTGACTAAAAAAATTAAATCTAGAATTTTGAAAGTTTTTAATTTAAATGGAGTTAAACTGTAGTAAATTTTCTGGGATGGTGAAATTCCTGTATTCTTTTGGCAACTTACTGAATAAAACTGATTTTGATTTTAATTTTATGCCAACACCGGTTTTAATGATGGGTCCTTGATGAATGTAGCAAGATAAAATTTTATTAATAGCTCTTTTCTATAAATGGTCTGTTACATCAAGTTTTTCTGTTTAACGAAAAGATTCTGCATATCTAATAGGAGCATCTGGTTTACAATGTGCAGAACATCCCCTTTAAAATGTACCATTGTGTCACTACACTTTGGAAGTCTATATTCTAAATTTCAACCACAGCTTCAGCTGCAGCAGAACATCAGATTTGGATCATCTCCTCTTGTTATAACCGGGAAAAAACTGGAAGATGCAGGTGCTGTTTCTGAAGATGATGGTTTACCTAGAAGCCCTCCTGAAATGTCAACCCTTCATGAAGTTCTTACAGTTTCACCAAACAAGGTATAATTGTCATGTCACCTTAGTGACCATCTGTAGAGAACAGATAAAATCTGCCTGGAGAAGGGGAAGACCATTTTGCTTGCTTGTGATAAAATGTGATGGTACAGATCAGTTAGAACCAGAAGAAATTGGTGAATTGTGGACTTGTCACTCTGAGGTGTATCAAAGCGACCCTACAGATACCCTTTCTGGGTACAATTTTCCATGTTTTTATGTAGACCAGGACTTTGGCCTCTATCATTAGCAAATGCATGATTTTAGACTTCGGTGAACTTGTGAGAATTTGTAAATTTGATGATTTTAAAACAATAACTGAAAATAACTTTCTAAAATATATTGCCTCCTGTGGTCAACCTTCCTGACGTATCTCAATGCAGAAGAAATCTCCCCTACTTTATGTTTGATGGCAGTGAAGAAATTAAACCTACTGTGTAAGGCAGGGACCCAGTGACCCTTCCTTTATTTTCCCTCTTGTGTTTTCTCATAATTAGCACTGGATATCCAGCTCAAGATAGTTCAGTGCGATACTTCCCTTGACTTACCCTCTTCCTCATTTTATCCCACAGTCCTCCAACCCTGTTCAGCGTCATAGCTCTTTGAGTTTAGGCGGGACAGACAGTGAAGATGAACAGGTAAATAGCTCATTTTCCTGTTAATAAACTTCCCTGAGACATCATGTGTGGAATCTATATGAAGACAGTACAGTAATTTTATTTTTTAAAATTTATTCTGGGTACAGCGTATCCTAGGAAACAATTCTTTAATACTCCAGAGTGAAGCAAATTATACTTAAAATGTACCTCTCAGGGTTTTGAATAAGAAGTAATAAGACGGGCAGAAATCTACTGGTAAGTGGTTTGTGTGAACAGCACAGAGGCAGCTCTGTGACACAGTGTGAATCTATAAAATTACACAAAAAATTGGACCAGGCAAAGCACTTCAGTTCTGCTTCCATGTCCCAGGGCCCCAATACCAAATAATTATACCTTCCTGTCAGATGTGGCTTGTGAGCAATGCCCTGTATCTCTCTTCTCATGGGAAATGATTGCAGGACCAACCTTTCCTAATGCCAGGTATTGCACAGGAAAGGGTGTGTTTTAATTTGCAGTTTTCTTTGGATGATAAATGACCATGAGAAGCAGCAGGTTCTGCTCTCAGAGCAGCACAGTTTGTGACCAGATTGGAAAAATGTACAGAGGTCATATTTTTTGATGTACCTTGACCGTTTTTGTGGATCAGATGTGAATATGTTTTCGTGATCTTTAAAACTTCATCAGTATAGGTGTTTGAAATGCTGTGTTACATCCTAAGCTTAAATTGTGAATGCCAGGCACAGTGCAATGGCTGCGTGTCACCCAGCTTTATGAAGGAAGCTTGTTTGGCACCTCTGTGACATTTTGCAAATGTTCCAGAAAGTTTGGTCTGCATTTCAAAACAGTAGCAAAACCACTCAAACTTCATGTTTAGGGACTTTTCTGCAAACATTTCTATAAACACTTTATTTTGATAGCACCCCAGAGCAGCATTGCTGCAAGGCTGAGATCCTCATCTCTGTCTGGAAGATGGTTCTGGTATACTGAGAAGCATTTGATTTTCCTGAAAATTGATATTTTAAGAGAAAAGTGGCTATGGCAACTTTCTTAGAGATAATGAGGAGCAAACATCCGTGCTGCTTCTGTGGCTTTTTAATAATGAATTTCTGCAGTGGGTCACGTTACTGGGATGAAAAATCAGCTATACAAACGGCAGCAGTGTCTCCTGCTGGTGTGTGCATATACTGCAAACGGGTTTGCAGGTAAGAACTGGGGCGGGGACAAGCTGAGGCTGTTACTGCAGCAGAGACAGGTGTCCTTCTGTGTCTCCTTCTGTGTTAGGTACAGTTGAACACACAGAATCAAGGATTCTCTATGCAGAGATGACTTCAGGCATGCATTTTAAAATGAGGATTTATTTCCAAAAATACAGCCGTTTCAAGCATCTGAAGTGGAATGAGCTAACAAAGGAACTGTTCCAGAGATGTGGGGAAGTAAAGCAAAATATATATAGCATTGTATTTGTGTTTTACAGATACCTTCTGGAGCTTCCTCCAGGCCCATCAGTCCTTTATCCTCTGCCACTCTGGGAACCCCCATTTCACAAGGCAGCAGCTTCCATCCTGTTGATTTTACCATCCCTGCCAGCCCCCTTGGCTGCCTGGACACCTCAGCAGCCAGACACAGGATTGCCATCAACCCTCGGAAACAAAAAGGCTTTACCAACAAGCATCAGCTACCCCTCCAGGTTGGTGTT
The DNA here is from genome assembly GCA_013399225.1 of Rhipidura dahli. NCBI lineage: Eukaryota > Metazoa > Chordata > Aves > Passeriformes > Rhipiduridae > Rhipidura > Rhipidura dahli. The sequence continues at coordinate 713,351 of VXAC01007927.1, forward strand.
TTCTGGAAAAGAATCACTGAGCAGAAGGAAATGAGTGTGAGTTTTTAATTATTATTTTAAATATTTTAATTTCTTTTTTTTTCTCCTATCCACTTTTCTTTACTTCTTCTATTGGAAGAAGGGAAAACACCTCTTTTGCACCAACCAACCAAAGAAAAATATGCTGAAAACGTCAATATCATGGAAACTGAAGAAAAATGCAATTTTTGGTTTTCATTATTTAGCCAAAAATTGTGGGTTATGCTTCATTTGTACAAACACTCCTGGTGTTTGAAAAGCTAAATGTCAGTTTTAAAGAGGCCCAAGTCTATTTTTACAAGTCTAGCTCTTAACTGGAATACTACATTACCCACAGTGTTGGTAAATCACAAGATGGAGGTTTTGTGTCTATGGTCTGAATATTCGTAAAAATGCATATGTAGAAAGTACAATTTTTGTGCACAATTCTTTAATTAAAACATCTTCACTTCTTTAGGTGGAACAGCTGGAAAATGAAGCATGTCTTCCTGCATCTCCAGAAAGGAAGGGACATTCAACAGAATTAGTTGAGAGTGACAAACGTGAAAGTGATTGGGAAGGTAATGAAGACATAGGTATTGCTACTTTGGTACTTGAACTCTTCTGCATAACACTGACAGGACCTGTTTGAATTGTAAGTCCTTTCAAACTAGGCACCTTTTGGTTCTATAACATAAAAACAATCCTGACTGATAAATTGTTGTGATGAAAAAAGTCAAGTACACTCAACAAAGTGATGCTGAAGTGGTGAACTTTGAGGGCAGCATTAAAAAAAACATGAAGTGAAAGCACCATGTTCAGAAGTACCTGCCCTGGAAGTACACAGCTGGCTGGACCTCAATGAATGTGAAACTGAGTTCCTTAATGCTAAGAAAAACCTTAACCTCAGCATTATATGTTGTGTGTGTCAGGTGACTTTGACTGGCTTGTGTTTACTGGATCTTCCTTTGCCACTCCTTGCCGGAGAGAATTTTCCAGGTCATTGTAGATGGCTTTTCTAGGTATACATATGAAGAAATGTCTAAGGAAATCTGGCTAGTAGTCTTATTACAGGGTATGTGCAGGAAACAACTAAACAGCAACTAATATAGTACACCTGAAACAGACAGCAGCTTTCAGTCATTGCCTGGATTAGGTATGTTCAAACTGAAACTTTATTAGTTTCTCGCTTGTACAGTCCATTTCTAAATAGGCTCTGAACAGGCTTATTTAACAGTCAGCAGTGCCCAGACATGGGGCATTCATGTTAAAGGACTGCACTACCTGGAATGAATTAGTCATAAAGATGGTGTTTGAATTGTAACCTTTAAGTGCCCACTCTTCTCCTCTGTTTAATGTAGGATTATCAGCCCAGGTGGGACACTGTGCAAAGGGAGGTGGTTTTAAGGAGACACCAGATGTAAAAACTCCCACTGATGCTGCCCGTGACTCTTATGATTCCACACTTGTGGCAGAAGACCCCTGTGCTTTGCTGCAAGAGGATGGGTGTCTTCCTGATGTGGACCATCATTATAAAGCAGCCACATTCCTTCTGAGACCTGAGCCTTCTCCAGTGAACCTGGAAGAATACCACAGTGCAAAAGTGTCATACTCTGCAGATGAGTCTGCTAATGAATTGCAAGTACATCAGCAAAGTACCAGTGCAGAAGTACCTGCACTTCCAGAATTGCAACAACTTGAAGGAGAAGTTGTTACGTTTCCAGATACACCAGCAGTTGACTTGTTCAGCACTGGTATGGAAACAGTGGGCATGGATATATTGCCAGATGTTGCACAAAGTTCCTCAGTAAATTCTGTGGATTCAAATATTAAAGCCCAGGAAAAGGGGGGTCCACTGTTTACTGGCAAAGAAGAACTCTGCTTTGGTACTACTGGGAATCATTCCAACCATTCAGATTCAGATACTGCACTGAGCACTCCACAGATTGCAGTAGCTGACTCAGAGTCTTGTTCTGACATCGAGACAGTGGCTGTTTTGAGGCCTGAAAAGAGTTCAGTAGCAAAAAATGACAGAGAAACTTGTGAAATTATGGAATTTCAGTTATTCAAGGACAATGTAGAAAAAAAAATAGACACTGCTGCATCTGTCTCAAAAGCAGTTTGTGTGGTACCTTGCAGTAAATTGGAACTATGTTTTAAAGCAGAAACTGTTCCTGTTTCAAAGGTTAACCAAGGCAGTCAACATGCCAACACATCATACGTTTCTGAAAAACTTTCCATTGGGTGTCTTGCCTCTTCATGTCTGGCTGGCTTGAAGAGTAATATATCTTCTGATGCTGACAGTAAGGAGTACCAGATAGGCAGTACAGCTTCTCACGTAAAAACAGCAGAAGGCAGTCAATCGTCAGATGAAAATGTAAAAAGTCCACTGAAGACTGCTTCTGCTAAACCAGTCAGATTTACCATTGCACCAGCATGGCAAAGATCTCTCTCAGGGGGTTCAATTTCAAAGGAAGATTCCTATTCCAGAAGTTCTCCAACATCCCCTATAAGACCGGAGTTCTTTGAAGGAATCACAAAAGAACAGACACGTTTTGATGCAGTTGTGCAGGAATCAGCAAAAACCAACTCAGACAGATTTGATCAAGGTTGTAAGGACAGAGATCTGCATTTGAATTCTTTTATGGAGTGGACTGACCATGAAACACAAAACTTGGAGAACCCATTTGGGGTCAGACTAAGAAGAACATCCTCTTTACTAAAATACCAGAATGAAAGCCGTGTAGAGCCTCCAAAGCTGATTCCTTCTGCTTTTCCAAGTGCTTCTTTTGCTTCAGTCAAGGAGGATCAGAAATTGATGGGCACTGGGAAGCCATCTCCAAGCCTTCCTGTCAGCACAAAATTAGTTGTGAAAAAAACAGATCTCCTAGAAGACAAAAATCCTCCCAAGGCAAGATCAGAAGAAGTGGCAAAGAAGCAAAATGGTTATAAACCTTCAGGTATTTATGCTGTATTTGTATTCAAAAATTGTAGAAAACAGTGGTCATGTAAAGAGCCTTGGCAGAGTGGCACAAAAAAAAAATCTTCCTGACTGGGGACCAAGTTCAGCCTCAAGTTCATCAGCACTATAATTTAATTGGCTTGATGATTTGGCCAGTCAAGAGAATTCTTGGCTTATCTTAATGATGGGAGTGTTCCAGTAAGAATAACAACAGAATAATAGCTTAAGGGCCTCTGAAACATTTCTGGTATGAGGTATTTGTGCGTATTGTTGGTGTTTTAACACAGCTTTTTAAAACTTGCTGCAGTTTTGTAGTTAAAAATTCAGACTGCAGCTGCTCAAACCTTAACTAGGTGTTGAATTAGGTGATTATTTTTTTTTAACAATGACTTAAAATATTTAAAAAGTGACAAGGCAGCCTGTATTTTACTGCCTACATAAAAAAATAATGATTTTTTAAATCTGCATTGGAAGGATGTTGTTTCAAAGGCAAAATCCGGTTCGCAGTGATCTCAGTGGGACTTCTGCCTTTGACTTAGATAGAAGCAGAGTTGGGTCAAAAAACTCCAGAATAAACAGAAAAAACACTTATTGCCAAGGACAAAATTGTCAGGGAAGGTCTCCACCATTATCTCCACCATGTTCAAAGGGTATTACAGATGCTGAAGGATTTAAAACAGGAAGCACTAGCTTTAGGCTGACTTGACCTAAATCCCTTCTTTACTTCAAACATGCTTCTTTTGTAGAAAAACTGTCTCCTTATTTGGAAACTTCTTCCTCTGAACCAGCTTGGGTCTTCATGGCAAAGCTAAAACAAAAGGGTTTCCAGGACCATCCTCTTGCCAAAGAGCATAAAGATGAAAACAAAGCTTTGACCAAAGTGGATCAAGAGGAGGTAGAGTACCAAGTAATGTTGCATGAGTGTGAATCCTGGGGCAGGATTCACAGGTCACCCAGGTACTTTTGCAAATTGTTTAGTATTGTCCTCATGGGAGGTGTGTCTTGAGCACTACTCAGGGAGAGCTTTGTAGTCCTCGCCTCTAAAACACTGAGACAGACAACTGATGCAAGTGTGCAAATGCCTGTGACTACACTGTCACAGGGATTACTTTCAGAGCTGGATCATCCTATATGTTCCTTTGCACTACTCAAACCTGAGCCTTCTCAAAGCTTTCTTAGTGCCCAGAGCATATTCATATAGCCCAAGAGCTGCTTTGAGTTGCATTAGGTTCCTCACTGCCTTTTCCTTCCCTTCCATAAGATGTCCCCAACCATCCTTGCCTGGCTTTTGCTGCATTTCCACAGCCAGGTTTGAGAGGTTGCCAGGGGGAGCTTTATGAGTGCCCATGGCTGGCAGTTAGTTGCATTCTTCTCTTCTCTTCTCTCCTCATGCTGTAGCAAGAGAACTGTGTTAGTGAGAACACACTGAAGAAGAACATGCCTTCCAGCTCTCAGGACAAGAAAATACAGATGAAGACCGGTGTGTCTGCAGCAGCAGGTATTCTTTTTCTTTACATAGTGGCTACAGTTGGCATCAGCAAGGGGTGTGGGTGGCAGGTAACGGGGGAAGAGAGACACCATTTTTATAATCAGCACACTTTATATAAGGCCTATTCAGACTATAGTTTGTGTATGAGTCAACATAATGGCTTGTTCGCTCAGCAGAGAAAGCAAGTAGGGAACTCTTATCTCCACTGCCAGTTCATGAAATGGCATATAAACAGTCTGGTGATTTATTACTGGCCAAGGTCAGTACTAAAGAATAGCAGTTGAAGTTGGAGAGTGTCCAAGAGAGAGCAGCAAAAAAGGTCAGGTCTTCTAAATCTCCAGTCAGCCAGGAAATATTGATAGGAGTGGAGTTGTTTAGTCTAGAAAAGACAACTAAATTTTCTGCAGAGGACAAGATTAGTCTTTATGGTCGGCATGAACTTAAAATGCACCAGGGGATGTTTAGCTTAGGAAATACTTTCTAACAATAAGAGCAGTGAGGTGCAGAAGAGCATGGCTTGCATGTGGGAGAGTGTGCAGTTTCCATGGCCAGATGTGTTAAATAGATAAACATGTATCAAGAATAATTTAGGTAGAGTCAGTTTCTCCCTCAGGTGAACACAGAGGCTGGATGGCCCCTCTCCTGAACACTTAGCTGTGTTTCTCTATATTAAAGATGCAGGGGAAGAGTGTGACTCAGACTTCATGACTCACATTATCTCTTCCCAGGCTTCTGCTGGGCTGCAGCTTATCCCTCCCTGCTTACTCAGTGTGGTGCTAAACCTCAGAGACACGCTCCAGCTAGACACAGATTAGCCAGTCCTTCAGCTGCAAAAGCATATTGTGCTAGCTGAAAGCTATTGATTGCAGATACTGCCTAAGTAGATAAAAAATTCACTACTGTGCCTGAGCTGTGGCTTTTCTATTGCAGATTCCTGTAGCTGACACAGTAAGAGATGCTGTCTAGAGAGAGCCCATCCACCTGGCCCCTTTCCCTGTGTAATCCAACAGTGTCCAGAGTTGTTGTACTAGAGGTATTTGGGAGTACCTCTGTGCTGCTTCCTGTAGTAGTTATTGCTAGAGCTGTTAATCATTTCTGAATCTACAGGTTCTACAAAATTAGCTTTCTCCCTTACTATAGTAGGTGGCTGGCTCGGTATGTTTGCACCAACACAGAGGCTCTGATGTCGGTTGCAGCTAACTTTGTGTGTGTGTGATTAAAATACCATAGCTTTTAAAAAGGATTCTTTTACAGGCCAGCCTTGTCTCATGGTTTTAGGTGCAAAGTGAGAGATGAAACATAAACAGGCCAAAATTTTTGCTCAGATGAGGTCTTCCGTTGAAAGACTGATTTCTATACGTTGCATCATCCTAACCTTGGAAGCCCAGCAGCCTTTGGTCAAAATTCAGAACTTCACACACCACTCTGCTACTCGTTTACTAGAACTTGCAGTCTTTATGGTGCTTGCAGCAGAATTAAAAGTTTTGGTGTGTTACCTCTTCCCCAGAACTGGGAAAGTTTCCTGACATACAATGACTGTTTCCTCACCTCCATAGGTAGCATTTATAGGCATATTCTGGTGTCCCATGACTTGAGCATCACAAAAAGCTCTGACTAGTGCTGATGTTTGAGGAAAACACTGCTCTTCTGCTGCTCAGAAAGGCAGGCCCTATTGTTTAGGAAATGTTCAGCACTGTCTACACATGAGTAGGAAATCTGGAATTCCAAATGTAAACTCTTCTCTTCTTTGATTTGGTTCCCATTAGCCCAACCAGGGCTTTGTCTAGTTGAAAGTGCTGGTGGTAGAAGGGATGTAGAATTAATACTCAGAGGAGTTACTTATTTGAATTGTTGTGCTTATTATGAAGAAGGTTCTCTCCCAAAATGTGGAAATTAATTTTCAAAATCAAAATATCAGTAACGCTTGAATTCCTACCTCAGCTTAGATAGTTCTGAAAATTTCCTGTGTATGTAGAGCTGCAGCCTGTTTAATGGACAGTATACTTCCTCCAGTATTCCTAAGTACAGTTTGCCTCCTGCAAGAACTACCAACCAGTCAGAACTTTTAAAAGACTGGAGACATCCTGAGTGAAAGTAGGAAGCTCCTTTAGCTGTGCTCAGGAGAGTGAGTGATGGAGCAGATAGATATTTTCCATTGATTTCAATGCAAGCAAGATCAAGCTTCTTGTACTTAACATGGCTTAGACATTATTTTGAAAAATTTCAATATAGGTGAGTGGAGGAGTCCTTTTCTAAATAGGAACTCAAAGCCATAAAAGAAGCATTATCTGTATTCCTACATCCTTTGTGAGTATGACAGGCATCTGTTAGGCTGCATCAAGAGGAACACCTAGTACCATCAGAATCCCACCATCACAGCTTACAAGTGAAAGTACATGAAGCACTGGTTTGATTCCTACCCAGTATTTAATAATATTGCTGGAGCAGTATTTGTGTTGGGAGTGAAGACTAAAAAACTTTAAGTCTTCTCAGTATTGGAAAACATAAACTTTTAACTCCACAGCAAGCCTGGGGTGATCCTTATGCTGCAGCTATTTTGTTTCTGTTTTCCTGCATACTCGGGAGTCTTATTCCTAGATTTTCTTGTGCTCACAGAGCAGAATTAGCCTGTGGAACTCCTTGCTGTGCCCTTTAATAGAAATCAAGTGTTTGAAAAATTAAAAAATGTATTAACCAAGAATATGAATTAGAGAAATAACTGGGACTATAGTCTTCACATGATTGAAGAATTTTGAAAAATTTCTTTCATTTATCTGGGCTTAGACACTTGTTTTTTGGACTGAGAAGATTTTTTTTATGGGCACATTACTCACTGTTTAGTATAAATTTTCCTGTTGCAATAGCTGATCCTCACCATTGCTGTAGCTGGACCAGAGAGTGCCAGCAATAGCCAATTAACAATTCCTTTGACTTATTGGTGAGTCACAAGCATTTTGGGCTGTAAAACAGTTTCTTTAGAGAGAAGAAAATATTATTGGCAGAAATTGAGTTTTTCACTCTCTGGCCTTCTGATGAGTGATGTATATCTTCTCATTGCCAGGTAAAGCTGGACCTGTTTCTCAGGAAGCATCTGTGGTTCCTGCTGTTGAAAAGGCAGCAAGGCACTCCTCTAACCTGCCAATGACACCCTGCAGTCCTGCTGAACCGCCCTGGCTGTCCCTGGCCAAGAAGAAAGCCAAAGCATGGAGTGAAATGCCCCAGATTGTGCAATAGCAAATGACATGAGCATCCTTCTTTGCATTGCCAATAGCTGTGTTAACTCAATTTAATCCCTTCTTTACTGTGACCTTTTTTTCTTTTTTGAGAAATAAGAGCCTTAAAAGTTTTGATCAGACTGTTGTATGTAAATACACAATGAAGAAATGCCATTGCAGGCTTAGTTTGATGTATTAGGAAGTTGAGCATTTCCCACTACCAAGTAGTAGGAAGATTTCATTCATTTTTATATGCTTATACATTTGATGGTGACGTTATAAGAAGACATACTTCAGGCTTTTTAAATGTTTCTCTAGCAAAATATGTTTTTAAAGTTTCTTTTAAAGAAACTTTTTCTTTTAAAAAGACCATGCAGTATTTTGTACAGTTTGGCTTTCAGCTAAGAAATTAATGTGTGCTATAAAATAGATACAATGCTGGGCACTGACGCATCATGAGTCATGGACATTGATGTCATCGCACTTCTTTCTCTAATGTTCTGCATTGGGCAGCCTGACTTTGCTTCAGATTGTTAATGGATCTGTTTTGTGATAGCTGTAAAATCTAAACACATCATGAGTTGGCGTGATTCTGGCTCTTGTGTTGTTTGAAGTCACAGTGCAGTTGGTCTTGTGCTTTGCTTACAGGTTCCCACTGGAATGGCCCAGAGCTGCACACCCATTCTCTCCCATGCACTGGAACACCACCACACTGTAGCATATAGTCTGCTTTTTGTTACACTGTTAGAAATCTGAGGTAATTTAAACATTCTACTAAAAAAATCCCTCCTTTCTTTATTTATGGCAAATAGTGATTTTTTTTGGTGAGATTCCTCAGCCAATTGTCTCTCTTAAAGAGTGTGTTGGGGGGAGAACTTGCTCCTTAGAAAGTAGCATCTTGTTTTCAAGAAATGCCACTCTCCATGTTTGTAAGGATATATAGGATTTAGTCAATTGTATCTAATGTTAGTCATAAAAGGGGCATATGCTTTTCTTCTTCTCTCATCAGTCTTTAACCATTGACTCAACATCAGTCTGAGAATGTGCAGCTGGGGCAGGATTATTCTCTCAGGGCCTGGCTTTGGAGTCACTTAAACTCACAAAAGTTTTGCTATTGACTTTGAAGGATGCAGACACTTGAAAAATAAGCTTTGTGAAATGATGTTGGTGGCTTAAGTGATAGTAGCACTACTGGTCCTTCCAGTTCTTGCGGCATTGCATGCTTATGTAGTTTTTGTTTACAATCAGTGCAAAATTTGAAGGCTGACTTGGCCAATGGACTGTTTTTAGCTGGAAAGTTGGTTGGAATTTTAAAGGAAAATATTATCTATTGATAGGATTACCTGCAAACCAAAAAAATTTGGTTTCAGATCAGCTCAAGCAAGACTTTAATCTTCCAGTCTTTGCCTGAATTTAGTATGTAGCTTTTGCAATTTGAAAACAGTATTAATTAGGAGCTAGACTGTGATTTTAATTTTTTTTATATAGGTGAAAACTTACTTGCCCAGGGAGGCTTAGAATCTAGAGATACTATTTATTCTGGACTAACACCAGAGAGAGTAGGAGATTCACGTTGGCTTGGTAATTGATGTCTATTTTGTAACTTGTTTTTCTCTGCTTTAGGAAGCCTATCTTTCCTTATGAAGAACTGAAACATTTGTATTTCTCTGAAACTTCTGAGTGTAATGTAAATGAATATACTCTGCTTTGATTACTGAAATTCTGAACAGCTGTCATCCCACCACAAGCTTACTGACCCTATGTAAAATACAGGCCTTTCTATATTTAGCAAACTCTCTTCTCATTCTGTTAATGTGGATTGTGATTCTTCACCCAAAGTACTGCAAAGGATACAATAATCTCTCTTTTCCTGTGTTTCCTTTTAATCTTAATATTCTTCCTGTCTTTTATGTTTGGTATGTATATATGTTTTTGTAATCCTTGTCTTAAAGGACCCCCTTTTGTATTCCATTCCCATATTTGGTTTGCTATTAAATGCTGTTGCCAGCAATGATGATACAATTTCTGGGAAAAGAAGAGGGATGGATGGCCCTCATTCATTAAGGAAGAAATAAAAAGAGGTCTTTGGTTAATATTGACTCTATACATGGATAAACTGCATAGATCTTATTTTGAGGTGATTTTGTGTGACTTAAGACTGATTGGCACAGCTGGTCAGACTAAGGAACTTTTCTAAATCTAAGTTTAAAACATCATGAGAGAACTGATGGATCTCCTGTTATTCTGGAGTTATTGCTCCTTCAGTGCAGGGTTGGTTTGAAGGAAGGCACTCATGGTCACAGGAAGCTTTGGAAATACTTGTTTGCATGTGTTCAAAGAAGCTGCTTGAGGACATTTTTGGAGTGCTTTAACAAAGAAGGAAAACGAAGAGAATCCTGTGATGTATATTTGAAATTCACTTGCATTCTGGATTTCTGCAATTAATGTTTTCAAAAGTCTCTGTGCAACTAAGAACAAAAAGCATGTAGAGAAAACATCAAAACTGTGTCTCATGTAATCATAGGAGTTTAGAAGATGGGATTATAAAATGAATGTTGAAATATCAATGGTTTATTTTTGCATTTATAGAAGTTGGTAACTATTGGCATGATTTTGATTTCTTGTTGTCCAAGTGTAGTTTTTAGGTATTCAATAAGTAGATATAATAAGCTATTTTTGGGTGATTTTTTTCTAGACAGTCACTGTCTTTGAAAATAAGCTGTGTTGAAGTGCAGAGTTCATTGCAGGATGTCACTGCGAGGTTTTGTGGCTTAGAATCTGTTGAGGAGGATGTAGGAAGCTGTCTCTGGAATTCACTGCGCCTGGAACCTGGCTCTGTGTGACAGCAGAGGGGGCTGGTGCCGTGCCTCAGCAGCGCAGGAGGAGGATTTCAGTGTATGTTTGTATGTGCACTGTTACAATGAGAGGAAAACACTAAACACTAGCCTTCTCATGTAGAAGTTTGGAGAGAGGGGCCCCCCCTAATGTATTATATTATGTCTTTTTAAGAGCTGTTGTCTAAAATAAAAGATGTAATTAGTTTTGAAGTGTTACAGTAGAAATTCTCAGCTCAGAAAAGCTGCAGTTCCTGAGTGTGTGCCACCTGCTCTCCTAAGTGCTTTTCAGATCAATACAGGAAAGGCATTAGCCTGTGAGGGTATGCTGTCCTTTAGAACTGTTCCTGGAAGAGGATAGCTCTGAAGGATACAGGAAATGAGAGACGTGATTAGCAACCTAATAAAAAAGGCAAACACTTCTCTTTGTCTTTTCCTTCCAGTGTTTGTTAGCCTACTTACAATTTTGTTAGATGTTTATCCTGATTATAAGATTTGACAAATTTGTCACATCAATCATCACCAAAATATTAGTAATGATGGTGTGGAACTTCCTGGGGAATCTGAGCATCTATTTAGGGTTCTGACCTTGATTTGCTTGCTATACTATAGAATTCTGTAAGTATCAATATTTGTTACAGGCTACAGCCCAGGATAGTTCTTGGTGCAGAGGTTCACTGAAACCTCTATTTTTCATTGAAAACAGTTTTTTATGTCTTTTATGGAAGTAGGCAGGTGAAATAAACTGTAAATTCTGAACTTGGAACACAAACCCATGCATCTGCCAAGAGCAAAAAGGTTACTCAGGTATTTCCAGCTGGGTAGTTGAAGGGACATGCCTCGATGATGAATGAAAATTCAGCTTGAGAAATGAAAGGCTTAGAATGGGAAGATACAATTCAAATTACTCTTCCATAGTGGTATGGATCTAAGCCCAAGGAAGGACACTGAAAGCAGCCTTTGCATAGTGGCTCTTCTTGCATTTCTCTTGCACATAAGGGATACCAGACCTTGTTGCTTTGAACCATGTTAAGTAGGTGAGCACCATAACTGCACTGCTAATCAAAACCTGTTGTGAGCTGCTGATCAAGTCCATAGCAGTGCAGCACTTTAAATGGAGTTGCTGTATGATCTGTGCATTAAAAATGCAACTTCTCAGGAGTGAGCTAAACCAAAGTGTAGCAGCTACCTCTGACTTGAGGGGCAGATTAGTGACTATGGAAAATGTGAGATGCTATTTTTATTCTCATTGTGCTAGGAGTGATTTTAAAAGAAGCTATTTTAATTGCTGTTTATTTTTTAGAGGCAGTTCAAAGAAGAAAAATCTAGAGGCAGATTAATATCTAAACAGGATTATTAACTGTCAGTTCTTGGACTGATCTGTAAGCCAAGTTAGTCACTAAACCAGAAGCAGGTGTGGAAATGGGTGAAGTGCAGAGTATTTAAATTTATATAATTTCATATGATGTGGAAATAGACAGAGGAGGAGGTTGATTGACATAAATAACCTACATGGAGAAGGTTGTTTGGTACCCGGAAGACTCGTTCCAGGCTTTTCTTCTCTCTGCCTCAGAATATACCACTTCCTTCTCTAAGCATTCTTACTTTTCAATTGTGAGATCAAACCCAATTTTCACTTAACCTGTTTTGTAGTCAGTCCTATTTTACAGAATTTGGATGAAAAGCTGACAAACCCAAGATCACAAACCCTGTCAATACTGGCAATCATTGTTCAAAGCTCACCCTAATCTATGTGGTTGAGCTAATACTTCATTGCATTTTCTCTATTATACCATTCTGACTCCACATTAGTTTTGATTTACAGGTATTTTTCCAACACAGAAGGGTGGGGTTAACTGCTTTAAAATTAGAGCCTTTCCAGGTTGCTCAGGAATATGTTTCTGTGGTATTGAGGTAACTTCTTCCAAGTTACACAATAAGTTCACTGTAGCAACTGCAGCAATGTATGGGAAAGGGTCGAAGTCCTGGGGCTGTGTTATGTTTCCATGGAGTTTAAATTCCATGCAGCAGCCTCCCCTAATGGTGCCACTGGCAGCGCTGAGAGCTGACAAAGCAGGAGGGGATGTTGCTGGTTGGCTCCTTGCGGGTGGCACTCAGGCTGTGCTAAATGTCTATGTCACTGGTGACGTGGGCAGGGGGGGTAAAGTGACAAGCACTGAGCAGCAGTGCAGGGGTGACTTGCCCCCCTTTGCACCCCAAGGTGCAAATTTACCAGTTGTGCCTGTGGGATGAAATAACTTCACTGGACTTTGTAAGCTGTAGAAATATGTTTTATTCATACAGGAGTAAATAAAGTGACATTTCTGTCACAGCTAGATGTACAAATTGGGGCATATCTACATTAAACTAGAGCTGTGTTTTAAACACAAGAGGCATTTGCTCAGTTTGGATCTTGAGTCATACATATTTCCAAGAGGAGGAATAAATCTCTGGTTTAGTACAGCATTTAATTTGTAAAGGGAGTTCTCCCCAAAGATGAGTGACCTCATCTGTAGTTGCATGAAAAGAAGTCAGAACAGAGCCTCATTTTATGGGGGTTTTTCTTCCACTTAGACAGAACAATTTATTACATAAGCATCCTTAGTGTTATGATCCCTATTAAAAAATAACTGTCTCCTTACTTTGCATTGATTATAAAATAAGAGCTTTGGCTGTGAGATGTACTACATATTGTGGTAGAATAATCAAAAAATAATTGCGTGTAAAATGCTAGCAGAATCAGTATCAGATATTAATTGCTATTTATTTAATAATTTCAGAGCATGTCTTGCTAGTAAAGCTCAAATTCTGCAAAGTACTCCATCACGGTTCAGTATGGGCTGGGGCTTGGACTGACCTCATGGGGCCTGTCCAAAGGTAGATTGCAGGTCTAGTCCTGCTCTTCACTGGATACAGTGAAAATTGGATTTGTCCCCTTTTAAGAGATGTTTAAGCAAAGTGGAACAAAAGCTTTCAGAAAAGTGTGTAATTTTCTTAGTAACGAACCATGTCACGCAAATTCAATCATTGTAATTCAGGGGCTGATATGGCACGGGCTGATGTGACAAAGTGTAATGTTGCAATCCAGAGTCCAACCGTACTTGGATGGGGGAAAAGTTGGGTCTTACCACTTACTCCTGGGAATCCAAGCCTGGTAACCAGGATGGTGTGGTTCTGGGGCTGTGCTCAGGCTAACACCTCTAATACATGTGATTGGCTTAGACTTGCTGGGTATGAAGGTTTTCACTTATTCCTAGATAATGCGCTCCAAAATGGTATCTGAAGTGGTCAGAAGTTCCAAGCAAATGCATCTTCTCTAAAGCCACATTTGATAAGTCACTCCTGAGAGTCCTTTAAATCCTCATGAGCAGTAGCTGCTCAGTGCAGTGTGTTTGCATCTGTGCCCAGAGGCACCCTGCACGTTTGGCTTTGTGTTCAGACAGAACCTCCCTCCTGTAGTACAGCAGGACAAGTGTTTGTGCAGCTTCAGTTTAGGGCCTCTCTTGAGAGAGCTATGGCTAGTCCTTACCCAGCCAGGTATGTTCCATGGCATGTTTGATTAATCTGGCTCAGTGGGTTTCCTACAGCACAGGTGTCTTTATGACCACTGATTTGGCCTAGTGGGCTCCGTTTACATGTTGCAACAGTTTCCTTTGCAATTTCACCAGAGTCTCTGGAATTGACAGGAATTAGGTGAATGTAATTTGTTTATGCTGGTTTATATCTGATTCAATCCTTTTCTTGTGGATTTCACCTTTGAAGGCAGTAGCTCAAAAGTGAGAGCGTACAGACACACTGCTGCTCTGACTAATTTATTTTTAGAGCACGCCACTCCTTTCAAAAGGCGGTTCGTATCTCTCAAAACGGCATAGCAGAAGGAGCTGGCATGGAGTGGTGGGATGCCTGGACCTCTCTGTGGAGACTTAGGGTGTGGAAGAGCCTATTCCCCTCTCTGCTTGACCTTCCGTGCCCTGGTCAGCGGTCTGAGACCTGGCTTGGGAGCAGTGGGGTGAAGCAGGAGGCTGGAGTGCCCCGCCCCACCCCTGCCTTGGGCACTGGAGTCTCACGGTCCGAGCCGGCCCTGAGCTCGGCGGCCGCGCCAGGGCTGACCCGGAGCCGCTCCTGCTCTTCCCAGCGGGATCAGCCGGATTCCTGCGGACACTCCGCAGGCGGCTGCGGCTCGCAGGCGCAAAGCCCTGGCGTTTATTTACTCTCCCCTAGTGTTTCCCTCGCTGTACTGATGTAACCAAGGCCATTGCATAATAACCTAGTCCTCAAAATTACTTTCTCGTCGTTTTTGCCATGTGAAAGAGGTGGAGCCAGCAATGCTGGCGGTGTCCGGAGCCAGAGCTGCCGAACACCTGATTCCTTTGCCTCGGACAAGCAGCTTGTCAGTCTTCTCACTCTGTTCAATAACGAGAATTTCAGAAGTGTGAGTACACACTTTTGTATTGACTGAGCAGCTAAAACCAACAATTTTCCAGACAGAGGTCATACTTTTGCTAGACTTTTGCATTTGTTTTTATTAACAGTGTGGGTCTGTAATCACAGTACTGCAGCAAAATTTTTTTATTTTAGGAAGTAACCTAAACAGCAACAGCCTTCACGCAATTTTCCAGAGAAATGTAAAGTAACAAGAAGGATTTCAGTGCTAAGTGGCACTTCGGGCTTGCTTTCAGACGTTAGGAACAGCTCTGTCAGACAGGAACAAATCTGCTAAAGCCAATGGAATTAGTTTGGTCTAAATAAGATTATAATTGGTCCTTTTTGTTTCTGCATTGCTCAAAAATGAATCCCAGTAATCAACTTGAGGTCATTTCCTCCTAGCTATGCCAGAACTATGTTGAAATTGGGGGAAATTACCCCAAATGCACACTGTCTGATAGCCTACAGAGTAAAAATGATTGAATATACATCTGTATTTCCTAGGCAGCCCTTTCAGAACTTGACTTATAATTAACAGTTCTAGTCTCTTACTATAAATATTATTTTATTGTCTTCTTTGACTTCCTCGGTGTCACTGCAGACATTTCTCCCCTTGAGCTGTCTCAAGGTAGGAGATTTCACAGACTGACCACAGCTGAATTGAGGTTTTGGTTCTGTGTGTTGTGGAACTGTTATTCAGATACAATGCTCTGGTCCAGATTTGGATCTGAACTCCCTCAAAACGTGGGGATATTTGGAGGATTGTTTTTGTTTTTAAACTCATGCAATTTTCTTGTTCTTATAAACAGTATTAATTTTGGACTCACTCTATTAACATACAGCCTAATAGCAGAATAGTTGCTACTATCAACACATAATCATAAATATTTCTACTAATAGCCTAAGCCTGACATTCTGACTCCAATTAGTCTGGTTATGCTTCATAACAAATTGTAGTAGTGTTTTGGACATACTTTTAACTGGTGAGGATGCTAATCAGTTTTGCTAAAATGGCATTCACTGGGCTAGGGATTTACCTTGCTTGAAGGCAGTATTCATGCCTGGATAAAAAGATGACTTTGTATTTCTGGAATCATCAAACACACCTTTTCTTTTTCTTTATTCTGTGTAGTGTAGTGAGGTGCATTGAAAAAAATCAATTTATGGCAAACTGTCTACCATATGAAAAACAGTCTTGGTGTAGGTCTCAGTTTATTTTGGCTTTCTGAAGTTTTTGATGAGTTAACAGCTGTGTACTTGAAGCACAGAAATGAGAGCTAAACTGGTGAACCTGTGACCATTTATTGTCACAGAAGCAGTTGAGCGCCTGTGTCCAATGCAGGCCTATGTTTGGAGGCAAAATTTGTCTAGCTAGGAAGGGCTGAAAATAGGAAGCTGTTTTTGCAGAAGAGTGTGTGTTTTGGCTCCAAAGAAGGCAGGGAGTAGACATAGAGCTTTTGCCTGTTTTTTACAGGATATGTTACTTTGCCCTTGCCTGATACCTATTCCGTGGAATGCATATGTTCTGCAAATTTGCCTTCTAGCACTGGTTTGCTATGGAAACTTGTCCAGCATTTTTTATGCTCTGGTGAGACAAGGCTTTGTGAGACCTGCAGGTGCCTGCAGGACTTGTGGATGGTTGACTTTGACCAATGTGAAATGATGGTTTCACATTCAGTGCCTTTGCTCAACTACTGCTGATGCAAACTGCCTCCACAGAATAAGCCCAGTGTAAACTTTTCTTAAAGGATTGAGGAAATAAGTTGGTCTCTGGCAATGAAATGCTGTTTTTATTTTAGGCATCTCAATGTTTGAGTGAGGAAGTAATCTGATTAGCACATTTTCTAGAGAAATGAACCAATGGGAAGGTGAAAATATTAATAAAAGATAGAGTTGATTTATACTCAAACTGGCCTTTAAATTTGCAATATATGCTGTAAGAACATGCTTATATAACCTCTATTTCTATTCATAAAGGTTTATGTGGGTCTATATTGAATTATGCATTTAAAATTAATCCACTGAGGCAGCCCACTGAGATGCCACTTCTCATTTAGTAACTGCATTAAGGACTTTGTGCTTCATTTAGAAACTGTGAGAAGCTTGCTTTGTGCTGTGGAGAGGAACTGGCCTGACAGATTCAGACTGGCTATTATAAGGTCTTTAAAACAACCATCTCTCTGTCTCCCTCTTTCCAAGTTACCAGTAAAACTCTATTCTTGACTCGTGTGACCTAACTCATGCAGCTTGGCTGAACATGACAGACCCAACCGACTTGTGTCAGATTCTTAGCAGAGATTAATGAAGATTTTCTTCCGGGGTTGGGAACAGCTGATTCTGCCTTTGTGAGGCTGTGGGGACCCAGAATGCACAGACACACACATTAGGTTTTTATACCAGCAGCTGTAATTCAGATTTATTGAGTGCTTCATTTGTGTGGCTTTCCAGTTCCTCAGACATTGCAAAAGGGTCAAGAGCTCTTCTGGATGTTTACATGGATTTTATTCTAAGAAATCTTAGACTCTTAGTTTGTCTGATTTGAATTCTTCAGAGTGCAATTGTGCTGCTGCAAAAATGGCATTGTGAGGCTGTGTGTTGTGTCTGAATTAAACTTCTTTAGCTTGAAAATAAAAGCGTACTAGTTCTGCATATCCACACTAGTGTAAAATACAGATTGACATTATCTACAAAGCCTGTCTTGCTGATCACAAAAAATGACTACTTGTGGGAATGAGTGACTTTATTGACTCTGGGCATACCTATTGACTTCCTATTCTGCTTTTGGTTGTTATTATTATTAAGGTAGTGCTTTTTGGCCTTAGTTTAAAAAACTTGTGAAATACCTGGGAAGGCTCAGTTTGTGTTTCTCATTCTGGGAACTGTGCTCAAACTGCCAAAATATTCAAGTGTCTGCTGAATAATTAAGAAGTTAATTCTGTGAATACTGACACTGAAGGAGTTTTCCTCATACAGAGTTGTGCGTCTTCTCTTCCATACTTCCCATCACATTTGTTCCCTGTCCCTTGTATTCTCCACTCCACCTTGCAGATAGTCCAGAGCCACCTGGGAAATTACCACCTTCTCTCTGTGTGCACCTGCATGTTGGGTGATTGGCTGGCAGGTTGAAATTTGAAAGGAGGTGGTAGAAATGTCAAAAAAATCGTTTAAAAGTCAGCCACCTTGTTCAAAACTTCTCAGAGATGATGGACATGCAGGACCATATTATAAGTGAAGTTCTGTATAAATCCTGGCTAAAAGTATAAATAGTTGTAAGAACATTCTCTCATTTTTACGTTGTCTCCATTTACCAAACTTGTTTTGTTTGCTGCTTTATTTTTGTGTGAGAGAATTAATATGTGTGATTTACTAGAGGGAAGCTAAATTGAAAAAAGGGATTTTTACATAAGTACAGAAAATGCTTATTCCCCTGATCATTTTTATCTGCTACAGGATTAAATTCCATAGTCTAGATTCAGCTGCTATAAAAATGTTGTCTCTTGCATGTGTGACTGTGCTCTACTGGATGAAGGCTTCACTGCTGCAGGGTGTCACGCAGCCAGTGCCAGAGAGGACTTTGACTCTCAGGGTAGATACTTTAAGTAAAATGCTGTAGGATAAATAACGTCTATATATAATAGATATTATTTTAAAACAGTCTAGCCTTTGACAAATATATGACAAAATTAAGACTGAAATCTTCAAAATTATTTAGGTGTCTCATTAATGCAATGGAGAACTGGATGTCTGAGTATTTAGGGACCTGAAGTTAAATCAGAAAATAATGAACATCATGAGGAAAGTATTATCTGAGATTAAAACAGATCAGAAACATCTTCCTTTAAGTCTCACCAGTTTAAGGACTCCTTACAGGTTTGTGTTTAGATTGAGGGTAAATAAAATCATAAAATTAATATTCATTTTGATATGTGAAAAGCAACTGGTTGCATAACTGTCGAGTTATGAAACCTATATTTTTGTCCTCTTCATCCTGAACATCTGTGGCCTATATTTAATTGTAGTTTTCATCTTCAATTTGAAGAAACAATGTTTAGCCTGAAGACAAAAGTGATCTGTGTAGTGAAATCAGCTAAATAGTGTGGCTGAGTCTCACTTGCTAATGGAAAAGGCATTTTTATACATGTTCTAACTTATAAATTTTATTCATTAAATAGTTTAAATACAGTTAAGACTACTCTGCTGTTCTGAACAATGTGAAGAAGGAAAATATTAAGACATGGAGGGATTGTAACTCAAGAGGAACAGGTGCATAAGGATAGAAATGTGGGACCATATTGCAGCATCAATTTTTAAGCAGAAATCCGTACTGATTCCAGTAGTAAGTAATTCTGGTGAAATATTGATGAAATTATGTGATATGACCCATGGGCAGGAAATAACAGAATGTGCAAAGTAAAGCAAGCCAGTAGAAGTAGGGAAAATAATATGAAATGCAGAACCAAAAGGAATGAGCAACTTCAGAAGCAATACTCCTGAAAAGTCTGGAGAGGGATATAGAAAGAAGGTTTTACATAGGGTGACAACATGATAATGTCATCACCTTTCCCTCAGCAATCCATACAGCCAGATAACTTCAGCCCAGACTTGCAGCTGTGATCTGTGCTTTGCAATTGGTCCATATAATGGACTGGTTGAGGTTTCCATTTCAGTCAGCCTCCTTTTTTTGACATGTAATTCAAATCCAAATGCTAATCTGCATTTGTGACTCAGAAATCTCTAAGTGCCATCCTTACCAAAGAAAGAAAAGATGGAGCCTTCATGAAGAAATGGAAAGGTGATGTTTGTAGGATGTTTCTTAATTTTTAAAATGCAGGTAGTCAAAAACAACTGAGATGTTTGTGTTCATTTTGCTTCCACATTATTGTAGCTGCTAAATTCAAGGTCTCCATAGGCTTCTTAGCTCATGTCTGAGTTGCAAATCAAGTTGTGTTCAAATATACACTGCTGAAAACAAAGCAGGTTAGGAAGTTTTAATTTTAAAACTAATTCTGTTGTTAGATGTAAATCTCAGGTTTCCCAGGTGCAATTTTGAGGAGAGATCTTGAGGTAGAACTACAGTTTGCTCCAAACACAATATTATTTATTTCCACAGAGGTAAGGAATTCTAAACTCCAGTTTCTGCCTGCACATCTCAGGAAACAGTTGGTTTGTCTGGCTTGGGATGGGCTGTTCAATAATGAGGTCTTTTTCATAGCCATGGCATTAAAGGGCCTTATCAATGAGGTGTCCCAGTTAACTGAAGGTGGAAATAAATGTAGCTTCTTGTATTCTGCCAGAGACATAATAAGCATTTTGAGAGTTTTCTAACACATTGCCATTCATTTTCCCACATTGGATCTGTAGATTGAAAGGAAAACAAAAAAGGAACCCTCAAGCATACGCCAATAACACATGCATATTTATGCAGCCAGCAGTTCCCTTGTTTAAGGAGAATACCTAAAGAATTAAATTTCATTATTTTCTGAAATAGCAAGGACATTTAAAGAGCATCTGTGGATTAGCCTAAGTTTGTTCTATGGATTGCTTGAAAAGAAAACAGACTCTTCCTAGGTATTGCAACAAATTGTTCCCAGCACTTCAGCTTAATACAGTAAATGAAAATTCAGAGGAAGCAGCACAATATTGGATGAACCTGCTTCAGAACATTGGCTCAGGCCACAAAGCAAGTAATTAACAAGCTGAATGAAGCATTTAAGCCCACGCCTTATCATTTATGTAACTAACCTTTGAGTTTTGGACGCACTGGTATGCTGCAGTGAAGCCTACACAGTGTTTCTTTTATGTGTGTGTATTGAGCAAATGGGAAATGCATACCCTGCCATTTGTTTTTCACATTTTCAGCACTTATCAGAGTTCTCTGGCTGAGTGATCTTATATTGCAAAAATGTACGCCTCTTGGTCCTTTTTTCTGTAGTGCAGCATGAATCCAGACAAGCCTCAGCTTTGTTGTATGTGTGAGGATATATTCTACTTTTAAGGGTGCTTTTGAGCTTGTTTAAAGCATCATTAGTAGCACTAAAAAAGAATTGAATGCCACTTTTCACCGAAGTATTGAGCAACAAAAAGAGTGATGGGGATTCTGCAAAGTCCCTATTTATGGAGGCAGCCTTCAAAAACAGCTTTGAAAATAAACCCGGAATACTGTGAACCAATGAGGTCTCAAAAGACGTAGTTTCCATCCTTGTCACACATCTGTTTTTGCCATTCTGAGAAATACAGGGCATGTTAGGAACACTGAGACTGCTGATGACAACATCAGTTTCCTACGGAGCTTGTGAGATAGAAGTGGAGTTTAACATCACCTCTGCACTTGGGAAATGAGTCATTTTGCTTATTAATGCTCTCACTTTTGTCTCTGCCTCCTGTTCTTTTTCCCATCACTCTATAACCAGACTTATTTGGAACTCTTGTGAGACAAACACCATTTCTCCTTGGCGGGAGGAAAATAAAATAGCATACTTAACATGGTTATATAACACACTGCTACGCATGCCTAAAATGAGGTCATTTTGATTAATATATTTATCTGGTGTGCAGCTGTAACAGGACATGTAATTCTGATTAAAAGACCGTAGTTTTCTTTAGTCTCTTTGCAATAGCCTTCAGTTTTTGTAACTAATATCCCTGAACCTGATGGGAGTTAGTTGCTGATTATGTTATAATTTGTGCCCTTGGTCTATGGTCCTAGCCCTCCAAACCTCAGAAAATCATTATAGTGTGGAAACACAATTTCCTTTCTCTCTTCTTTCTTCTGTCAGAATTTAGGTAAGATTTCTGCACTGATTATGTCTATTAGAAGTAATCCAGCAACATATGCACAGAAGGAGGAAAGAGAACAGGGCAAACTGTGGAATTCCTTAAAGTTGGAAATGTTGCTAGATGATGGATGAGTGATAAAGCCAGTTACAGTGAGCCAGGAGAAAAAGTGGAACAGCACGCTGCAAATGTCTCTAGTATCATCTGTGGGAATGAGAGAACCGGTAGAATCTGCTTTTGGAATATAAGCAGATGTATTTTTCTTTTGGGATGTTGAACTGCCATTCTTCAAAGTTCTGACGCATCCGGTTCTATTTCGGTTTGATGACTCCTAACGAGACACGTTAGGTTGCTGCTGCTCAGAAGGCAGCATTTAAAAACACTGTGGTTTTCTATTCGACTCTTTCTGGCAAAAAGCTCTTTATTCAAGTACTTGCTCTAACCTTTAGTTACCCTGGTTGCATAACTGGAAAGCAGCATCCCACCATGCACTTCTGTGACCCAGTTGTGCCTTTCCAGTAGTGACTTTATGAGTTAGGAAAGGTGTGTCTGCCACATTGCTACAGAAACATTTACTCTACTGACCCTGATTTCCTAAATATTATATAGTCATCATTCACTAAGGAGTAAAAAACAATGTAAAAGCATGTAAAAAAGCCCCCTAATTCCGCTATGTTGAAAATCCTTGTATATGCTCTTTAGCCCTGATCACGTTTGGACTTCTCATTGATAAAAAAAATACTTGTAGAACTGATTTTAAAATCATTAATGCTTCAGTAATCTTTCAAAATGAATTTCAGATGGTACATTCAGTACTAATAGTCACAGTACAAATCATTGACTCATCCAAGGAAGAGCCTGAATAACAATTGCTTTGTTGAACTGGTTTGCAGTCAAAATTGTGATGTGCAGCTTTCACATTTTCTAGACTGTCTGCAGACTTGCTGAAATCCTTCCACATTATCGTATCATCTATTACCCTGTATTCTACTCATGGTAAAACCTCCCTGTGGATGAGAATGAATTTCTAATGTCACATAGAGAAAACTGTTTATTGCTAGCATTACTTTTACAAAATCTTCTTGTAGCTCATAGAAAACACAAAAGAGAGTGCTTCGTTTTCTTTGCCATCACATAATACAGCATAAGTCAGTTACATAAATAAAGTCACTTACATAAATAGCTTAATTCTCCTTTCATTTATATGGAATTATAAATGAAGAGCAGATCTACTGAAACAAAAGACGTTACACTGGCATAAAACTGGTATTGACAGCATGTGCATACTTTCATTACATAGATTTTTTCAGCCAGTGATTTTTGGGCTTTAACAACTTGAAAGTCATCCTCTCCTAAGAAATAAAGTATTCAGTATGTGGCAGCTGAAGGCCGGTCTTCATAGCAAAGCTTGGTTTTTACATCAGTTTTCTAGTAGCCTCTGTATATTAATTTTTGGTATCAATATACAATTTATCTATGTAGTTACAATATAACATTACTTTTGTCTAGTAAACATGACATAACCAGTTCTGTTGTGTAAGTTTGAGAGAACTTGGTATTAGTGACTGATGATAAAAGGCTGCTTGAAAATCAGAAAGACCTTTAAAACTCATCCTAGCCCTACAGTAGTTTAGCAATGCAGTTTCTATCTTCTTTCATCTGTACATGTGGCCAAGAGGCTGAGGGATGGCATTCTTTACCTTGTCCTTGGTTGCGAGTAGTATGGAGCAAAGACCAGGCAATCCATGGTTCCTACAGCAGAGGCTAAAAAACTGTTGAAACTAAGAAGTCAGCACCTCTTTTGAAGACAAAAACTGTTGCCATTGTACCTTTCACCCAATCATACAGAGAACCATGGCACACTAAGAGAAGTTCCAGGATGTTCTGGCATCTCATTTCCGAAATAAAAGCATATTACAGAGAACATTTTCGAAGCTGTGGCAGGTCTCAGCCAGGAGCTGCCCCATGGCAAGCCCTTCCCTTTGGCCAGGGGGGCACAGGGTCCTGATCCCCCTCACAGCAAGGTCAGCATACAGTCTTGTGTCAGGGAACTGGGGAGCAAAGGCTGACTGGAAGCAGTGGTTTTCCTTTAACTGCTTTACAGGATAGAAATAATCCAAAATTGCTAATGATCATTTTAATATTAAGTATTATGTAAGTGTAGATGACTTTAGCATATTTCAAATATCATTTGAATCAGTCTGTGTATGTACACTGTTATAAAACGAGGACATAGTGAGAAAGTAGTTGGGAAATATTTTGCTGTCCTATATTTGGGTTAAATTCTGTTTCATATTGCATCTCGACCCCTCTTTTTTATAACAACTCTTAAAGCTTTCAAAACTAAAGTTGTGCCTTAAAAGCAATAGTTTAAATCAACACATTCCCAAGAAAAGCTTCAGTTTTGACTATTTACTGTTCCTGATGAAAATGTACTTCAACCAAAGCCTCCTCTGATCAGACCTCTGTATTTTGTTCCAGAGAACAGAGGCCTTGACATGAGTTGTAGGCTCACCATAGGCCTTAGCCCGTGCCCTGGATTCTGAAGTAAGTGCAGAGCCTGAACAAGGTTACATAAGAGGCAACCTCTGACCCCAGCAGTGGCTGGGGCTTAGGCAGCAGGTCACAAGCATGCTGCATCTTGCTTAAATGACAAGGCAAAAGAAGCAGCCCATACATATGTAACTAGCAAAAAAAATTCAAATCTTTTTTTTTTTTGAATAAACTCTTAATGTTAGGTTTACGAATAAAGGTATTATCTAGATCTCTCTGTGAAGCTGAGTTTGATAGCCCTATGGAACTTAAGTGGTCATCACTGAAAACAGTCCTTTCATTACCACACAGACACAGCTAAAATATGGCTGGGATGCATTCCTGCCTGAGACTGTTAATGAAAAGGTATCCTGGTCATATGTTTAAATCACAGCAACTTGTAAAGCAAATGCAATGCATCAGAGGAACCAAAGCCCAGAGAAGTACAGGGTAGTACAGTAAGCCAGGCCTTCTTCAGCTCCCATTATTTTTACTTTACCACAGCAAAAAAGGAAGAGGAAGGGAAATAAAACCAAATCCAAAAACCACAAAAAAAGCAGCAGTACATGATGTCCTCTTTTACAACATCTGAGGTTTGAACAACTTAATTCCTATGGTTTGGCTTCTTTACTTCAAGGGGTGTTGTGTGACTGCAGGATCTAGGAGTTCTTTGTTCCTTTATCTAAAACACCTACAGAAAACAGCTCCCATGTAATATTTGTTCACCTTTGTAGTTGTTATGCAAGCCAAAGAGTAAAGAACACAAAAATTTTAATTAGGAAACAACTCTCCACACAGACTTTGTTGGTACAACATAGTTATAAGTACATCTACAAACACATACAGGTTCTTTGGACTATGATTTTTTAAAATATATTTTATATGACAATGCAAACAAATCCAGAAAAAACAAATTACTTCAAACTTATATAGAGGTAGCTGAACAGTACTCTGTCCAGTGATATGAGAGTATAACTTTTCATTTCAAGTTCATTACAGTGCACAAAAGGATGTTTTACAAACAAATGGAATATACAAGTCCACAAAACTTTTTATTTAAAATGGCTTGATAGATATATTTCTGGCACTCTTGTAACCACATAGCTTGATGGAATTAAATTGGACAAGTATATGGTTCCAAATTAAGACATCTTACACAGATAGTCTTTTGCTCCTCATTTTTGAACTTCTCCCGTTCCTCATCAGGGAATTATAGAAGATATTACATTGTTTTTGCTACACTTCTGCTCTGTAAACCTTTGTTCTGCAAATTGAATGTAAAGATTAAAAGGTGCATATGTTTTATATTTATAAAATATATGGCTATGACTATTAAAAAGCTCAAGAATGGCAATAACAGAATACAGGCACTTCTATGTGAGGGTTACTTTAGACCTTATGAAAATCCAACATTAGTAAGCACTTCACATGATACCTGGATGAGTAAGTCAATGTAATATTTCAGGTTTTTATTATCCACCATTTTAATCCTGTCTAAGCAGATTAGTTTCTTTCTTCTTTCAGACAATATTTATTTAGCAAAGTGTTTTAAGCGTGACTTTGCTCAAACTACCATTTTTCTATAGCCATAAGACTTTCAGTGGTTTACTGGGCTTTGGAATAAACCCCAGCTCCTAAACTACGTGCTGCACTAGCTACAGTTTCAGTTGTGAATTAAATGAGAACTATGTAGGGGTTGAAAAGAGGGACTGTGTTCATCTGATGTAGGACTCGGGGAAAATGGGGAGCACTACCCTAAGTGCTTATAGTCCACAGGGTTTTTATGCACAAAACCCCTATAGTTAATTTTCACTTTCTTTTTAAAATAAGTGTTTGTGAACATGTTCTCCATTTCTAAACACTGCATTTAAATACAACTCCTGTCTGTCATTGATTTAAACACCAGTAAAACTTCAGCACCAAGTAGAAATCATTAAAAAGAAAATTTCTCACAAAGAGAACAATCAGCCATTGGAATAATCTTTCCAGGGAAGTGCTGGATTTCCCAGCATTGGACACTTGCAAGATTTGGCTGGATAGCCTGCTGGACCATCTTACCTAGACCACGCTTTTGCCAAGAAAATTTGGACCAACTGATCCTTGAGGTTCCTTCCAACCTGGGATTCTATGAAAAGACCATCTAAAACAGAACTCAACTCTATGAAGCTCTTTCTCTACAGCACAGACTAAGATAGACCTCCTACATCCAAATCCATGTGGTTTTTTTTTTTAGACTAAAACAATCTTTGGATTAGTAAATCCATAGTTGAGGTGTTCTGTCAGTAAGCAGTCATGCAGGACAGAAGGACGGGCCGAGCAACACATCAGCCATTCAGTCTGACAGCTGGTATCTCTTATTGCTACAGTGTAATGGAAGATATCAGCACTTTAAGTAATTACAGAAAAAAAGCAAGAGGAACTTCTACAGCTAACACCAGAATGTCACTTAAGACTAGGCACAAAGGCCTATCACACCATTTTATCATTTCATAATTAAAACTACTGAACTACTGTCCAAGCAGCCTATGCATTACTTATGCCCCCACAACAATTAATCAATACTTCTGACCACACAGGAAATGCAAGTTTGAGTCATGATTTGGTTTGTTGGATTTTTTTTTGTTGTTGTTGTTTTTAGCAGATGAGCAAGACTGGTTATAAAACTGGGTTCGGTGTCTAGAAAAATGTGAGCAGCTTAAATAAAATACTCCCCCAATTAGTATATTATCTGATAAATGCTGTTTCTATAATTAAACTGAAAGTATTTTTAAATCTGTTCAACTGTTTATTCATGCCTGTGATAAATGTTGCATTTACATCCTTGAACTTATTTATGCAACTGAAAAAAATCAGTGATAGTGTGGCATACCTAGATTTTTGTGATTTTAAACATCATTACTGAAACTTTACCATCTCAACATAATGAAGGTTGAGGGTAGTCCTTGTCCAGTTTTTCCTGGACAGGTTTGTGTTCTCTAGCAAATATCTTTCACAGTATTCTTTTTCGTATCTGATGGAATTTGTAGACTTTAGCCATTAATCTAGGATGTGTGGCCATAGAGCAGCCCCAGAGAGAATGCTATTGTCCAAATACAGATGGAATTTTGATTTGTTGTGCATATGCAGATCACCTGTGTGCACTGCATGCAGTGGGTCCAGTGTTTCCAGGTTGCAACAAATGCACTGGGCGTTCACAATGCAGGGCATGTACACAAATCTCTGCTTAGGAAATTCTGGCAGCTTTACTCAAGGCTAATATTCAAGGCAGAAAAGACAATATTAATTTTTAAAACCAAGGATTCTTTCTATGACAGTTTCTAAACCAGCAAAATAGAATGACTATGTAGAAGACACAGCATGCAGGATAAAAAAATAATGACATCAGTGAGAAAACAGTTTAAATAAGATATTTAAGGTCCTTTTCTCACAGATTAGAGTAACAAAAGTGGAAGCTTTTTTTCCTGTGGGAGTGACATGAGACCCTTATGCTCTGCAATAGTGCTTAACAGTTTGTGGAATAATTGCATTTAATGCAGCTTCACTTCCACACAAGTAGAAATCACTTTGTTGTTGACTTATGAAGACAAAATGCCATAGCAGGTGTCAGCCACCATCACTTGGTACTGTTCAAAACATGTAGGTGTTTTTACACATTGTTTACAGCATGCCAAGCGCCACCCATGGAGGAAATGCAGCAATCTACCTGTATGGAAGGAAGATGTAACATTTCTAAAGTAGCTCAATGCAAACAGGATACAGATTCCATGTACACCACAAGGGTGAAGAATGTTTGTCTTCCATTTGTTTCTTTGGTACCCTTATAAAAAAGTTCTAGAGAATTTAACAAAATGGGAACAAAGGTAGGTTTCAGGAAACATAAGAGTATGGAAATTACTTTTAACTAATAAATATTCTGATGAGATAATGGAAAACCACACAGAAAAATGATATTAAATTCTACCGCATTTTTTTTCATAGAGGCGTGAAATGGCAGAGTGCTATCCTGGGTAAAAAAACCAAAGAAATTTATAGCATTCCATAACATTCTCACTTCATTCTAGTTTTTGCCACTGAAAAGGAAAAGAGTAGCTTAGAATAAAAGGCCCAGTTTTGCTCACATTGAAATCAGTGAAAGTCAAAATCAGATGGAGGTAAGAGCAGTCCCAGAAAGTGGTACACTGTAAGCAATAAAAGCAGCAGAACAAGTACATGAACTGTTGATTTTTTAAAAAATCAAAACCAAGATACTTCCTGTTCTCATTTCTGCCCTATTTTTACCTGCTTTATAGCTAGAAGTAATCATGCTAAAATTCACTTGCTTTCCTTGGGAGATAACTATTATTAGCAACGCTACCCAATCTCTTAAGAGAAAAGTAATGGCTGGGTAGAGATTTGAAGCTAACAGAAACCTGAAGATTGGGGTGAAATAAGTAGCATTTATTACAACATATTCCTTCTTATGTGACACAAACTGCCCTCTGAGTCCTACAATTCAAAATAACTCCCCCCTCCCCCTCCCATACAAACACTCCAAAGCCAAATCCCACCAAACAATTAAAAGAAAAACTCATCTTAACAGCAACAAGAGTAGAAAGGGAAAAAAAATCTGTGTATTAACCTACAATGAAATTACACCAGTACTTCCAGTTTTCTCTAGGATAAGCCACTTTTCATATACTGCAGCTCTTTCTTTGCAGTTGTTTGTAGCCATTGTCCATTTTTGCAAGAAAGAGTTCAGATATAAATTCAACTTCAAGTTATTCTGTTCGGTGAAATATGAGGGGATAGATCCTTCTGTCACCATTATGGTCAATTCCCACTGACATCAACCACCAGTACTTGAATTTACCAAGCACTTAAACACTTATGCTTAAGCAGATGCTTGACTGCTTAGTTGTATCAGGAACCTCACCACAAGCATAGGATCAACCTGCAGCAGCTCTGCTTGAATTAACTCAGACAATCTGTGTATTCAAAGACTTCAAGGCAGGATGCTTTGGGGGATTCTTAAGCTACAGTTGAACTGGGGATAAGTAGAAAAACATCTGAAATATTTGAACACAAATAACTGAAAAATTATCAAAGCAGTTGCTTGTGCACTGCTAGAATCATCATTTTTGCCCCCAGTCATAAATACAGGGTAAAAACACTATAAATAGAGCAGCTCACTTTCCTTTAGTGAACGAACACATAAATAATATACACTTTGAAACAAAACAATCATAGTGCAAAAATAAATTATCAAACAGAAGTTGTGAACATTATCTTACACAATGCTATATAAAACCTGAACCATTTGAATAAAAGACTTTGCAGTTCACTGAAAAAATGCATTAACCTTATTATTTCTGCTTCACATTAAACTGCACAATTTATCTTTTCACTAAAAAATAAAAACAAAATAAATTAAAAAAAATTAAGATTTTTAAAAGGTTTATGGCAAACAAGATCACTTTTTGTTCTATCACATTTGTTACTAATTTAGCAGTGCAGTGATTGAATACTCGTCTCAGTTCCAAATGGAAACTATTGAAGTATCCATAAACATCCCCTGCTCTTTATAACTCATTCTCTTTGAAATTCAGGCTTGAAACATCCTGACACTCAAATCTGTAAGACATTATTGCAGTTAGATGAAGTTACAAGAGACAGTCTGCAGTCAAGGACTGTGGGAGACTTCCCAGCTCTGCTCCTCACCATCACCGAGATCTTGTACGAGACATGAACGTAAGGACACGTCTGATGCCATTCAAGCGGTCTCTGAGGGATTTCATGGCAAGGAACGGGAGCTGAGCTCTGTTCTCAAGTGGAAGGACAGCCAGGACCCACCAGCACCAGGCTGGCCCATTGGGGTTAGCCTGCAGTCAGTGGGGAAAAAAAAAGTAGAAGTCAGGATTCACACAGCTACTAAGGTCCCATTCTTGAGGATTTAACTCTGAAAACACAGTTTTTGATAGCAATGTAGCAAGTAGATAATTTCATTGCCAGCCTAATAGCTTGTGATTACAGGTTGACCTGAAACAGATTACAAACAAGTGGCACCTATCCTAAAAATAGGATGTCAAAGGCATTTCTATTATTAACAACAATTTATAGGCTGGGCCTTCTGGATTTTTTAAAATCTATTTTCCCCCCATGTTATTATTGACCTAGGTCTTTAGGATTTCTGCCTTCCTTCTCCATACTTTATGACACTACTTCATATTTAGCTCTTGTTGTTATAATCTGTTATTTAGGACCCCCCCATTTGCAGTCCTTTAACAAAGTAACAAGTGACCAGTCGCCTATTTACTCTCAGTCATTTAACTGGGGGAGTAGAGCAGGCAAGAAGGCAGTTCAGTCTCCTGGGATTAATGCAGTGAGATAAATAGTCTCAGAAAATTATCAATGTTAAATATGAGCTTTTTCTTTGCAACTGTGCTACCACTGGTGTGTGGCAACAGAATTTAGAGGCTCAGTTTATGTGGGGTAAATGCAGAGTATTCATATTTTCATCTTAGAACACAATGCCTGCCAGCTTATCGGATATCCCTGCTATTTCTGTCTCTAAAAGTTACATAAGCCACTGATTCTGGATACCTGTGGGTCAGGATCCTTAGCTGGCATTGGACCAAAATGACTGAGAATTCGACTTTTGAGTGCTTGCTTGAGGGAATTAAACCACATATAAGCCTGATCATAGACAGAGTCGTGGAGAACAAGTAATGCAGCATACTCTTGTCCTTGCACCTGGGATGGGAAATGAGAGGGGGAAGGTTACTGTTAGTTCAGTCTGCATGTTGGGGAAGGCATAGCATTTTTAGGATTTTCTGGAGTGGGTAGGGGAAAGGAAAAGAAAAAAAAAACTCATGCCAAAAAAGTTCTGGCATAAATAGTGAGAGTTCATTTGGTGTTTCCCCTTCTGATGACCCTCCCCTATCCAAATTCTTTACTTCACCTGTATTCTAAACCAAAAATATCTATTTGTAGAATTTGCACTTCCTGGATTGTTGTATGAAAAAACCTTTACACAAACATCAACCAAAAATGGAAAAAAGATCATGCAAAGCTTTTTTCTAAAAAAAAAAAAAAAAACAAAACCAATAGAGTTTTGGAGTAGACATTTTATCTTTCCATTACACACCAAAAGCTCTTAAGAATTAACACAAGCAATTTTGAAGGTTATGGTGCACCCAATCCTGCTGCTTCTTACCTGGATGGGGATTTTCTAACTGGCTTCTGTACAAATGGTGTCAGGTTCCCCCTCCACCCTCTTAAAAACTGCAGTTATTCTGTCCAGAAGAACAGCAAGATCTCATCCTGGATTCACTTAATCTTGTCCTCTGATAAATACCTCTAAGAAACACTCTTCAGTACATGGGCAGTGTGTGTGTGTGCTTGTGCTAACTATTATGTTTCCTACCTTAACCATGAGCAGTTATTAAATACCACAAATTTGTTTTATTAGAAACTTCTACAAAGAAAGAAAAACATAAAACCATACATGCTTAGAGTTTCACATGTAATATGGTTTAAATGAAATATTTCTAAATTTACCTTTTGATCCTCAATGTACTCAATATCTGCTGTATTATATCCATCACGCTGGCTGTGCTGGATCACCTTAAATCTCCTCTTGCCAATACTGTCTACAACAGAGCGACCATCAGCAAAGAATTCAACATTTCTTATCTCCAGAATGCAGCCATAATCCGCAAACCTATTGAAATCAGAACAAAAGCAAGTAAACAAGTCTTACTCTCTCCACCCTGAGTTCCACAGAGCTGCCATACAGCCAGTCCCTACCACAAAGGTATTTACCAACGTCAGCTCATTTCTATTGTTCATAGCACTGACCTGCTGTAGTTCAAATTATTCCACAATTGTTTGCAAAACTATCAGGAAGATCCAGACTGTCTAATCTGATTAATGCTAACTGGATGTTTTGGAATACAGGGAACATCTTATGAAATTGAAAGTTATACAGCTCAGAAGCACACTTTCTCCATAATCCTAGTATGTTCAGTGAATTTGTACAGAAAGACAAGTGCAATTCAGAATATTAGCATTATGGAAGGACTTGGAAATCTATGAAGAAAAAAGCTTTTGCACAATTTCAGTAGATTTTACTTTGCAGGTGGGTATTTTCTGCAAATCATACTTTTCACACTGCATACCTATCCAGTAGGCTTATAGCATAAAAAGAAGGGAAGAAAACTAATTGGAGAGTCAGATATTGAAGTCAAATTACCTAAGACTGACTGTAAATGGTTCAGTCTAAATGCTCAGCCAGTCCTTATGAAGATCCTGTTATACCTTTGCAGCCTCCACTATATTCAGAACAGTGACGATACAAAGATATCCCATAATTTAAAGAAATTAAGCCCAAGAACACACCTTTATTGCCATTTCAATTTCTTGTGCCAAAACGTTCAGTAGATTTGAAAGCAGTAGAAAAATACACTTTCTTTTCATGTATTACAGGAGGTCTGCAGCTTAATCACGTTATACACATTCAGCTATGAGTGTTTTGAGTGAACAGACCATCATATTTGCCAGAACACAAGTGCCAAGAGAAAAACTTCCGTCTTCTCAATGTCTTTAACATGCATGATTAGGAAGACATTTTCTCTACTGGAAAACTACCACAGATATTACAGCCATGGACCTTTCTGCACCTCTCCATGGGCTTGAGACTAAGTGGGTACCTCACATGGTGCAAGCTCTTTACTCACCCCTTGACAGGATCACTGATGCACATCCCAAACTGTTTGGTGCCAGTCTCCATGCACCTCCGGATCATAAGCCGATAACACGGCTCAAAGATATGCAATGGACATGGGACTGTAGGATAAGCCATTGTGCACACAAATATGGGAACATTCTTATTTAGGCTGTAAGAAAGAAAGGAAAATTCAGATATGATGTTTTACTAAACTACTGACTAGATATAAAACATATAGTAAAATATTTTTTTAAATTATAACAACTTTAAATAGGAATTATAACATTGTTAGAATAAAAATTCTTAATGGAGTAATTAAAAGCTAAAATTATTTTTCTTTTAACTGACTAAATATTCTAGAAAATTATATACTACTTAATAGCAGACAAATTTTTCATTAATATTTTTGGATTTGCTAGTAAAAGCATTATTGTATCTGTAGTATTGCTTTTATTTAATTTAATTCCCTTAATCCCATTTCTTCCCTGTCCATTATATTCCAAACACCATCCTGTTGGACTGCTTCTACCTATTGTCTCACTCTGTGCTTTTTATAGAGGTCCACAGAAAGCAGGCACATTGCTTTCTACTTTGTTTATAAAGCAACCTTCTGGATTTCTTCTACTCTTCTTTATTGTTTAGCACAGTGTCCAGTTTTTATGCTCACTCAAGCATGGTTTCACCTGGACCCTGTTCTCCAAAATCACATGATACAGAGAAAGAAGCACCATCAGCATCTCAGCTCGTGTTCCACAGCAGCCAGAGCCATTCACATCTGGCAGCAGCAGAATTAGAGATGGAATTTTACATAAATGGATTACATACTTGGAAAGCTCTGCTATTTCCTCTTCATAAATCTTCCTTCTTTCAGTGAGTTCTTCTGGAAGATATCTGGCTATTAGCTCCTCCATTAGCACTGTTTTACAGTATTTCCTCATAGCCAAGCACTGCAGTAAGAACACACACAAGCAGTTAGAGAGAACATCCAGCACTGTCACAGTGTACGGTCCCTTTGCAAAGGGAGTCATCCACTACCCCCATTTACTGCTGTCTGTGAGTCTATCATCTGTTAAACTTGCTAGTGAAGAGTTGGTTTTTTTACTATTCCCTCCGTTACAGACATTTACTTAGGAAATTTGGAAAGTAAAAATCACCTACAGATTTTTTAAATACAGGCCTGGTCCCAAAGTTTGAACAGAGACTAGCCTTGCTTGGCAACTCACAAGAGCATTTTAAAAGTCACATTCTTCCCAAGTTATGTAATATTTCTTTTGTGTTGGGAAATATCAAGGCTGTCTGAAAGTGAAGTCATTCCTATCAATTGCACTTGAACTTCTGCTGAAAAAATTCAAGGATTACCTCTGAGAGCCCTTCCTTGCACAGGGGACATTTTGGATTGTGATCCAGGCATCTCTCCAGGCATTTGAGACAGAAGGTGTGTCCACAAGGTGTAGTGACAGGTTCATAGAAGAGCCTGGATTGGAAAATCCAAGAGAAAAAGACAACAATATCGTGTACTAAAGTAAAAGAAAAAAGTTGCTACCAAAAATAGCTGAATTCATTCACTAGCTTAACTACTGACTATTACAGGGATAAAGTTGCTTCTTGTTTTTAATTTCTTCAACCAACTTTTGTATTTATTCAGCTTACAGGCTATTTTTAGTGCCACCCAACATGAAAGGCAATAACTGACTTCAGTGAATGTGAGGGACAACATTGTCACAAACTTCCAACAAGCCCTCATTTAATTTTCCTCTGTGTGAGCAATACAGAGAACCAGAAGTTGGACCATCCGACTTCATTAATGAAATTGAGCAATACTTGCACAACTATTACTGTGGAAATTTTGTGATTACTTGTATGTGTAGAGCTAAGCACAAAATACCTATTTGCAGTAATAGCCCACATCAGTAATTGCAATAAACAGGGACTTGGCAACTCTGGAATAAATAGTGGAGCTCAAAGATCCTGGAGGTCTGTCCAACCTAAACAATTTTACGATTCTATTATTGCCAGCTATAATGGGTATTCCTCTTTCTGTTTGTTTGGGTTTTTTTTGTGGGGAATAGAGTTTTTAACCTTCAAGTGACTGCTTTTCTGGAAAATGAGTGACAGAAGGTTCATGCTTCATCTGGAAGAATATTTAAATATATAAGGCCAGGGCTTTAAAGTATCATGGTACCTATATCTTTACCCATTTCAAGTACCTCTATGACACTTATTTTCATGTAAAGATTTTTTTTCTTATTATGATTATGTGATATTGCAAAGTCATGTTTCCTTGTCAATAAGAACCTTAAGGAGATGTAAATAATATAGAATTTTTTTTAAAAAAGTAGGAATCACTCAAAAGTAGAAACTAAATTGTCTGGAATATACTGTATTTTACAACATACTGTCTAAGCATTTTAAGGTCTTTAATAATAATCTAATTAAAATTTAAGTAAATAAAAGAAGTAAATAAAGTAAGTGAAATAATTTTAAAGTATTAGTTTATCAAAATGGTACACTATGTTTATTAAACATGTGGAAATTACAATACATAAACCCATGTTTACTAGAGTCTTTAACAAGATGAGTATATTTAAGAATGTAATTGGCTTTTAATAAGACTGCTGTAGAGAGCTTATTAAATATCATTAGTTACCAAAAACATTGACATTTAAGCAATGGAACATTTGAAATAGTATCTAAAATGCCACACCTATCTTATTGCAACTTGACTGTGTAACTGAAAACACTTGTTAACTGTTTCACAAACAAAAAACTCACTTAAACTATGCAAAACACTGCCTTCTACCCCGTGTTCCAGTAAGTACTGCACTGCATATGTAATAATTTAGTAGGGACTGACTTCATCTGAAATGTAGCATGAAGACAAGATACTCCTGTTACAGTTCCTGACTCTGCCCTAGCTCTTAAAAAAGCCAGCAGCAGCTTTTCCTTACAACTCTAAGAGGACCTGGACAAGCTCCGTGACTCGCAGAAAGAAACACTACACACCAAGATTTCTCATGACATTATTTTGAGCTACTGTAAAAGCAGAAACTAAATTGCAGCAGAATAGTGCTCCTTCTTTTCTCCCCAGTATGTTGCTTTGACTACTTTGTATGCAAAGGTTATGTGCAAAGGTAGATCAGTAACATTTTGGCCACTCCATTAGACAAACAGG
Source organism: Rhipidura dahli (assembly GCA_013399225.1). Classification (NCBI taxonomy): domain Eukaryota; kingdom Metazoa; phylum Chordata; class Aves; order Passeriformes; family Rhipiduridae; genus Rhipidura; species Rhipidura dahli. The sequence continues at coordinate 749,455 of VXAC01007927.1, forward strand.
TTAATAACAGCTCCTGCAGTTAATTGCAAACAGGTCAGTAGGTTACTAGGTAATTAGCCCAAAGTATCTCAGGAACCAAATCCCCAAAGTACTTCTGAAGAACATGGCAGGAAATAATTACAGTCAGTCTGCATAAATAACAAGAAAGATCTTATGAGAGCTTTCCTGAGCACAAGCCTTCCTTGGGCAGTGATGTTACAAAGCTAACATCCTTCTGAAGGCAAGGCCTGGATTTGTAACTGCAATTAAAAGTGCAGCACCTATACCATCCTCTATACTGTAAGGGAATCAGTAATCCTTGGGCTAATTCCTTTACAAATGTATTGTACTCTGGCTGTTTCTGATTTAACACAGAGGATGAGAAAGTAGGACTAATTAATTTTATTTTAAACATCTGAAAAATGCTTTTGTGGACATGATGATAAACAAGTAGAATCACTAAGCCATCTAATTGTGTGGCTTTCTGTTAGAGGAAAGTTTTACTTTTTGCACAATTGAGTGTTTTGACAGCTGCATAAACTTTTGGAACATATTTCAGCTGTAGACAGGGAGAGAGGGCAGATCTGATTTATTCCAAGCAGAAGCAAATTAGACAATACAGCAGTTGGTCCTCAAAGCTTTCAGTTTGTCAGAAACAAGCTGAAGCCCCCTCTTCTGCATACAAACAACAAAATCCAGATTTCTCAAAACACAGGCCTTCAAAAGTAAATCCCTAAAGAGGATATCTGCTATTTAAGAATTAGAAAATATTGTGCAAAACTAACTCCAGCATGCATTATAGATAAATCTGAGTAATTAAAAAAACCCCAAACAACCTAACCAACACTCACTGCAGTGAGTGCACACCTTTCCAATATTTTTAAGTCAGTAAAACCCCCCCACATAATGTATTTGCCAAAGTTAAAATGTTTTGTACAAAACAAGTAGTAAAATAGATGCAGTTGACAACTCCTACTTGTTTTACTAAGTCATTGCTGTTCCCAAGAATAACTGTTGCTTAACTGGAAGAAGAAATCTTCAAGCAAATGGAACGACTGCCTCAGTAAAGAGAGAAACAAATCTCTTAAGCAAGAGAGTTAAAACATGCTCTTGTTTACTTGCAAGATCCTCCCATTGCAATAGCAGCAACACAGTACTTCACATGCAAACTCAGAATATTCATTGGATGTGATCTTTAGGTATTTTGTGCTTTTTGTGACAGACAGCTCTAAAAATTCCCAGATGACAAACTGTGGGTTTGTGCACTGTGTCAGTGGCTGGGTGGGCACCAGTGATGAAAGCAAATCTTTCAGACATCTTCACTAACATGCTTAACCCTCATGTGACTTTGTGTGGCCTTTCCAAAGCAATCACTAGTCCAGAGGAGATTAAAGAGTCCCCATTCAACAACAGTGCTCAGAGCCAGAGGTCTAGAAATGTATCACTGGAGTAACAGTCACAGTAAAAGCTAATTTCATGTCACAGGCAAAAAAAAAGTACCAAGTAAGCTAGAAAATCTCTAGGTCATAAAAGGGAGGAAGATACAGCTGGAAAGCTGTAGATATCTGTGAGAAAAAAACACACCTCATACACAGGGAGCAGTCCAAATCTGATGGATCCACAACTTCAAATGGAAGTCCAGTACTATTTCCCTTAGTATCAACTGTGTCTATCAACACCAAAAAAATTACAATGTTATTGAACAGAATTATGCAAGCACAATGCTATCTCATGTATTTACACCAGCATACAATGTTTAAATGTGTCTTGCAACTTACTGAACGATGAAGCATAATTACAGTAACTCCAATGCAAAGCATCAAATTCAGCTTTGGCACAAATCAGCACATCTCCCCTTAATTCTGGTCACACTATATCCACTTACAGAGGGTTCAATTTGGCCTTGCATTAGCAATCAATGTCAAAACACATGCTGTAACTGCTGAAAGTCTAAAGGGAGACAAATTCTTCTCCCGTACCATTGTAAATACCTCCTACAGCATGAAAACAAGGCCAGATATCAAGAACAATTAGAGTTTGTGCTTTTAAGCTTTTTTAATTGTTACAGAAAGTGCTAAGACCATGTGCAACATTGATGTTCTTTAAAACATTCAGAGCTCTGCTGAGAAAAGCACATGACCCAACCTTCTTTGCCCCTTTTTAGACTTTTTTCTCCCTACACACAGGAAAGATTCCACATCATGCATGCCTTAGGTATGATTAGGCAAAAGAGAAAATATAAAAGGTAAAGTGTAATCTGGTCCCTCTTTGTCTGAATCTTACAAAAGAAAAGTTTCCATGGATTGCATGCCATGGAACCTGTCCTGTATGTAATTAAACATACCTTTCTTCATCAGCTTGCAGGGCACCTCAACATTTCGCATCTCCTCAGAGCAGCACTTTCTTTTCAGGAGGCTGCATTTCTCAGAGATGAGAAAAGTAGACTCTGGCATGGAGGTGAATTTGTTCTCCTCCTCCAAGCAGTCCTTTTTGCTCTCTGTAGTTTGTACAGATTTCCTCAAACTACCAGAAGTAGTTACATTTGGTTCCTCTTGAATGGAAAAACCCTTTTTCTGTTCCACATTGACCTGTGTGAAGAGAGGACTGACATTAGACCAATCTTCCAACAACCTTGTAAGGAAAAAACTCAACCTGTCACAAATCTTTAATATTACGGATCACCAGGAAGGACTTTGTAGGTCAAGAAGCAAGAGTTTGAGAATTGCTAATCCTAATTTAAAAAACCCAAACCCCAAAAAGCAATCAACCAACAAACCTGATTTCCCCTCCCCACCATTGGGTATTTTCAGCCCTTTTGTGTGGCTTTAAAGCTTGAAGATCATAAACTGGACTCAGGCAGAAATGTGGATAGATCTCACATTAAATATATTGTTATCACTGAACCTATGGGAAAATGCATATTGTTTGTATCATGATGATGGTATTAACCAACAGAAAAACCAAAACAATGTCAGTTTATTTTAAGGAGGCAATAAAAACATACAATTTGTAAGAGAAAATGCCCAGAGCTTCCTCTTGCAAGGCAGATTCCTTTCTCAGAGGATAAACCACTCAGGGTTTATCCCATTATGGCCAAAGGACATCCTGTGACCAGTCATTGCACAGGACATCACCTGTCAGCTTTGTAACATCAGCTCCCTGGATGGACCCGAAAACAGACAGTGTGGATTGTGATCAGGAGCTGTGGTGATATGGAACACGCAGAAAGATGAGTGAACTGTCCCTCGAATGGCTTCGTGAAAGAGTTGTGCAAAAGGGTTTCTTGTCAGAATATCCTGACAGCCTTTCCAGAGGGCAATGTCACTGATTGTTTCTTTTCAGTCTCAACAGGGCTGCTCAAAACCTACCACTTTTGTTTGTAAGGACTAGCCAAGTTTTCTCCTATATATACAGTATATGCAAACCCCATCCCAAAGTTCAGGTTTCAGTGAAGCAGAAGTGATCCCTACAAACCTATCAATGTAAACCTCTACAGCCCTTTACAAAACTACAGCTGCAAAACCAAAGTTAGGAAGTAGCTAATATATCTTATGTAGCTCTACAATAACTTCTAAGTACTGTACAGACTGAGCATAGGATGGCTTTGTTACTGGCATCACCAGTTATAGCTCAAGCTGAAGCTCTAGATTTTAGCATTTTACAGCTTTTGAGGGTATCTAAATCCAATCTACAGAAGCCCCATTCCACTACCAACTACTTGAAAGACCTAAAGAAAATTACAGGCGTAGAACCCACTCAATTCTGATATAAAATTTATCAGAACAACAGAGGACTTCTATTAAAAAAGTCAAATAAGGAGACTTCAGTAAGTCAACACTCTTCTGAAATTCAGTAAAAATTTGAGAACATGTGTCCTCCTATCTCCCAGAGGCAAAAAGGAGAGAAAGCTTTCCAATATGAACACAAAACACACAACAAATTAAGAACCACACATCAGACTTGATCATTACCTTGAGCAACCTTTGTAGGTTATGGCTGGTGCCTCCAGATCCCACTGAATTTAGGAGATTCCCCTTTAATCTAGAGTGATGTGACAACAGCTGCAGGATATCAGGTAAGTGTTCCTGAGCATTTCCCGGGATGAGTGAAAACAAACTAAGTAGAAGCTGTGATATAAAACAGAACACTTCACTGCTTAGTTCCTTCCTTGCAACCGCTAAATGAAAAAGCAAGTAAGGGAATAGCTGAAAGAAGCATCCATGATTTTTTTAAAACCTTTTAAAGAGCCCTTTAAACTAGGGTAGGAACAAAAAGTGCAAGAGCTAATGCAATACAGGCCAAACAGACAGCAAGAAACATTTTCCGAGTTAAAAAAGCCCACAGAGTTATTAACCATTCTCTGTGATGTGATGCACATGCCTTTGTCCTCTTTGTCCTGCAGTTCAGGGCTCACCAGAAATTATTAACATCTTTCTTAAATGTTTTTGGGGTTTTTTTTGCTGTACATCAGCTTTCACTGGAGTTTACTAGTACAGGAAAGCACTCATCTCACAGGCTTAATCCAAGATCAGTTGGGTAAATGTGCCTGATATTGTAAACTGTAGCTATTTTTAATTCACTTATGTGAGAATACAAAAAATGTAGGCAGTAGAAAATGCTATTTTTTCATTTGCTATAAGAAAATAAGTGAATCTGTTTCAAGTAGCAGCTTTAAGCCCTTTGTATGGCATAGCTTACCAGATGATTATTTAAGGAAAGAAACAAGCTGAATAGAAGATTCACACTTCAAAAACTAATTTCAACATACTGCTGAGGTGATCCTGCTGATGCCTGAGGAAGCCACATGACAGCTGAGATTTCTATTTAAAGCCAAAAAGGATTTCACAGGATCACACTATGTCCAAACTAACACAGGCAGACAGTTAATACAAGCAGAATACCACAACTGCACCCAAAGAATTTGGTACAACGAAGTATGTCATTGTTATGCAAACAGCCTTGGAAATGACCCAGTAAAATATTGCATCGTGGATGAACTCTGTGTCTGATGAGTGCACGAGTGATTCTTTCAGTCATAAGAAGTCTAGTTTTTCTCAGAATCCTACTGCTCAGAAATTAAATGTCTTGGAGTCAGAATTTAGAAACATATTTGTTTGTTTCTGGTCTTTTTGCTCTAGTGCACAGAAAGTCTCCCAGCATGACTGTGAGCACAAATCATGACACAACGACAATGAAAGACTGCATGGAACCCACTGGGGAAAAAAGAAGCAAACAAAACCCTCAAACATCAGTGACAAAAAATCCTCAAAGGAGGCTAAAATCTCAACCATATATAAAACGAGATAGAAATTCGATTTCACTACAACCATTGAGACTATACTCTGTTACTTTTATGAACAGTTTTACTGTAAGAATTCTATTGTGCCTTTAGAAAGCCTTATATGCTACAGCACATGGAAACCCTAAAGTTCCCATCCCACCAGTGATTGAGAATAGCATAAATACACTGACATAAAGGAAAATAAAACTATTTTAATTTTATAGCCATAAGTAATCACTGCAACACTGAGCCTTTTAGCTATGAAAACAACAACAACAAAAAAGTCAAATGTCAAAATACTGATTTACAGGATATCAGAGATTTGAGGCAAAACAGCAGCATTCACAAAAGCCATATAAGAACTCACACACATTGTAGGCTGCTACTGAAAAAAGCCTCATTGCAGATTCTTTTTTTTTTTTGCTTATTTAGCATTAATTATTAGCAACCCTAAAAAACTATTTTAAAATTGCTCTTCCTTTGTCGACTGCTTCCTTTTTCACACCTCCTGCGCATACTGACACTTGGGCAGCACGACTGGCAGTAGGAAGAAAGCTGCTGCTCCCAAGTGGAGTTTGATGAGTGCTGCGTGTTGTGTTCTGCCAGTCAGTGGCCTGATATACCATTCAGTAGCAACTCCCCCTCTTCTGCACTCCATCACTGGTAATAGATTACCAGGCTAGGAATCAGATCAGAAACTTGAGAATCACAATAGTCTGTGGGTGGCAATTATTAACAATTCAGTTTTCCTTCAAATTTGCTGATGCTAATGTCGTAACTGTTTCCACTGAGTGGCTGTTGAGTATATTTTGTTGCTACCTTTCTATCTTCAGATCAGCAATACATAACTCAGATGTAAACAACAGTCTGGATTTGTATCTCCATCCAGCTCTCTGCAGTAATGAGTGAGAAGAAAAGAAAAGAATCTTATCCTCCTTTATGAAAGGCCAGTGAAAACAATTATGCAGTTTGAGATGATTTAGGGAACTCACCTTTTGCGCCTCAGACTTGGCGATCTTGTTCCCAGTATCTAGAGCAAGGCAGAATAGAAACTCCCTTAAAGCTTCTTCTGTTTTCCCCAGATTAGCTAATGCTTGTCCTTTCCTTAGGTGACCCTGCAAGGAAACACATCCACAGCTGCAGCTTTTGTCAAGAGAATATGCAATAAAACCACAGTGAAAGTACATAAGATCTTTCTGAAGAAAGAAAAGTTAGACAGAAAAAATCGCTATAACCATGTCTTACAGCTAGATACCACCAGTGTCTGGGTTTCTAAACATAACAGTTCTGAAAACTACAAGCATAAACAGCATATTCTCCAACTCATGCAAGTATGATTCTCACAGCACCTCAGCCCAGCTGATCTTGGAAACATCTATTTCACCTACATCCACCTTCCAAAATAGTCATTTTGTCCTTATAGAATGATATAAGCACAATTTTTAGAGAGGTCACAAAATTGATATTCATCCAAGTCAAAAATAATAGCCTTATCTTACCCTCCAGCCTTATCTTACCCTCCCTTTCACTCTCTTCCTTCACCTCAGGAAGCTAAAGAATGTCATGGGTAAATGTCTGTAAACCATAAGTGTTCAAGAAACTACAGGACTTAAAGCCTCCCTCAGATTCCACTGCCTGACCATTCTAATGGTTTCCTATCAAGGCAGTATCAAGGTTTTAAAAAAGTACAACTGAAGTCAGCACTTACTTTCAACCAGTATGGCTGGAGCCTGCATGCTGTTTCTGCATCGTGCAATGCATCTTCACAAGCTTTCAAAGTAGAGTTAATCTGGGACCGGTTGCTGTATAGTAAGTGGTCATTTGGAGCTGTAGGAAATAGAAAAAGCGGTTGATTAAGTAAAAATAAATTAGTTACATAAGCTTTAGTCCTTAATTTTTACTTTTTAAAAACACATGTTGGTTCTTCGAAGTTGCACAAATACACAAAATATCCAGTTTTTAAATAACTATGTACTAAATTAAATCTGGAAACCTCTTTGGGCAATTCCAGACAAAACGCCAGCTATATGTTATATAACTGCAGAGAACATTGCACAAATAAATGCTGAGACACTCACACAATAAATTACCAGCACTGACTGAGGATCAGATGGTTGGTAGAGACATTTAAGACAGCAGGAGGAATGCAGTCATACTGTAGGGAGGAGTTTCAAAATTTCAGATTTTGTAGCATCAAAGTTTTCAAGTGATAAATAAGGGTCTTTTCATGCCAGAGCTCAAAACACGGGGAAAGAAGGGACAGTATGAAGACTCAGAGAGCGCTGCACTGATCACTGAGTTACACACACTATAGCATCGAGACAGCGTGTGCTGGGGGAATGCTGGGCACTTTTCTTGGGATCACTTTCATTTAAGTAAAACGCTTCCCTGTAATACCTCGCCTTTAACTTCCACTCATTACTTGCAACGTGCGAGGAATAAGTGAGTCAGTTTTCCTCAAACTGCATGAAAAGGACCGCATCAAAAGTTCTCCCTGCGCAGCCCCGCAGGCGCTTCCCGGCGATGGGGCGGGAGAGCCGGGCCGGGCCGGCCGGGGGTGCGGGACAAGCCCGACTCCCGGACACGCATCCCCGCCGCTGCCTTCGCGCTCGGCTGCGAGCGGCCCCTCCGCGCACAGGGGTGGTCGGCGGGGATCCCCCGTGCCCAGAGCTCTTCCCAGGGCGCGGCGGGATGCCCAGGGCGCGGCGCTCCGCTCCCTCCCGGCTCCGCCAGTTACACAACGGCGCCGGCCGGGGGGAGCCCAGCCGGACCGCAGGCTCGGGCTTACGCAACCGCTGCTCTCCTGACCCAGTTTCACCGCGGGCTAAAGAGCCGCGACCCCTCCCTTATGCTTCCCTCCGGGGCTGTCCCGACACCCGCCCCAGGACCTGGCCCGGGAAGCCAGCGGCGAGCTAGAGCGCGTCTCAGGCACACTCCCGGGACACCGGGGGACTTCCGGCAGAGCCCAGGGCTCGGCGGAACGAGGGGCGCCGGAGAGGCCGCCAGCGAGCCCCGGCCGGTGGAAAGTAACCTCCCCAAGCGCGGAGCCGCGAATCAGCACCGGGGAGGGGAAGCCCTTACCTAGGCTGACCGCTTCGTTGTACTTCTGCAGGGCGGCTTGGAGCTTCTTCTCCTTGTAGAGGAGGTTCCCTTCGTGCCGGAGCTGCGAAGCCTTCACTTGGCAGGGGAACCACTTGGTCAGCAGGTTGCTGAGGATGACATTGACCCGCAGGAGTTGCCCGGCCGCCGCGCCGCCCGCCTCCTTGCACAGGACGCAGCGGGACTCGGGCGCCCGGTCCCTCTCCAGGCACTTTTTGCAGAACGTGTGTCCGCAAGGCAAGGAAACGGGCTCGAAGAGGAAGCCCTGGCATTTGCGGCACCTGAAGACGTCCCACTCGCGGGATGCCGTGGGCTGCCCAGCGGCGGGCAACCCCTCTTTGATCCGGACACTCTGCGCCAGGCACTCCACCAGCTTCTCCAGCTGCTCGGCGCGCAGTTGCTGGTGGCGGGACGCCAGCTGGTACAGCGGTAGTGCCTCGTGCAGCCGCCCGCCGAAGGCCAGCGCGTCCGCCCGCCCGAGCAGCACCTGCCACTCGGGCCCCAGGCCGCCACCCGGCGCCTCCAANGCAGGTTGTTACAAAACCAGGCGGTTTTGTAACGCGTCGGCTCCGGCCCGCACCGGGAGGGGCTGCTCCGCTCTGGCTTTGGCTCCTGCCACCCACCCCCCGGGAGGTCTCCTCCGCCCCCTCGGATACCCCGTCCCGGCGGTGCTCTCCCAGGGCGGGGGGGCTTGAGCTGTGCGGAGAACTGAGGCGCTCGGCTGCGGAGCGCTGCCCACCGAGCGCCCCGTGCTCGGAGTTCGGTTTGCCCAGCTAGTTTGCACCGGCGTCTCGGTGAGACACGGAATTTGCTCCAGAGTTCGGTGTTTTGGTACCTCCGATAATGCGAAAGAAACATCGGTTCGAAGTGATTTTGAAAACTGAGAATGCCATTTCCTGCTAGAACTGGAATCACGAAGCTTTGTAGCCATACAGTTAATCATTCTCCTTACGGGGATCTGCGCAGTAGTGAAGCTATTTTAAGATCAGGTACTCTTGGTTTTAGAACAACTAAGGAAAACATTAGAAGCAAGATGTTGTGTTTATTTAGTTTTGCAGTGTGGCATGTTGCACAGCTCTACCTGTTCGTGCCAGATTCTAGATGAAAAGCATATGCCTTCTGATGTATCTTTGTTTTACTTAAGAGCAGCTAAGTTGACCGTTTCAATCTGCACATTCTCACCAATTTCTGTTAGATGGGAGAATTGCAGTAGTTGTGACTGTCTGTGCTAAATGTAATCTAGGGAGAAAAATCACCTGTACTACTACAGAAAAGAAGCTGTTCTTCTAAAATAAGTTGTGTAATGCTTTTTGTTTGCAGCTTTATGCATGTTCACAGCTACCAGAAATGTCCCTGTTATGCATACGTACACTTATATTCTAAAAATATAGAGCACTTTTCACAGTGTCTTAAAATCCACTGCAGAATTTGAAATATCTGGTGATGTCCTACTACTGATACAACCAGCCTCCTCACAAAGCTCAAGAGAGGGGATGAAGGAAATAATTTCCATTTTCTTACTTACAGAAGTGTCTGGATTCCCCATCTTAGACTGTGTGAGCTCAGCAAATATTAAGGGACAAGCCCCATCTGTGGCACTTGAATGGACAGGAGAAAACAAGAAAGAAAGGAGAGGCAACCTGAGTTTTTCAAGACCTTGGTTTTGCAGGATACTTGAGAAGATTCAGATGAACTTAGATTTAAAGAGAAAAATTGCCTAAAAATGCTTAAAGTCTGGATTTTAACTTTTAATGATACACACTTTGAATTAGTAATGAGGGCTAATTTTGTGATGTTTATGTGTCCAAGTGTAGGCAACATTATACTTATACAGAAAATCAGATATGTACCGGGAGACAGAAGCCAACCATCAGACCTTTCAATTGTCTTTGATTCCTGTGATGTGAAGACATTTTGCATCTGCCAAAAATGTCGCCCTTGTCTCTAGGGTTCTTGGTAATCTCTAAAAAAAAGAAAGAAAAAGTTTAACATCTAACTGTTGGTATCAAGCAAGTCCTTTAATTAGAAAAGAATGGAATAACCACTGGTTTCAGTAGTTCTTTCTGCCATCACTTAAATCAGAAAATAATCCAAAGTATGGCACAGCCTGCCAGCAAGTAATCCAAAGAAAGGTGGGACAGCTGAAGCACTTAAAATTTCAGTTAAGTATACTTCAGAAGAGTTAGAAAGAATGAGCATTTGTACTCAGGAGTGTGGGGTTTTCCCTCCAGGCTCCAGCTTGCAAACACAGACTTCTTGTTTTCCAAACTTCCATGCAAGAAAATCTCGTGTTATAAAAGAACAAAACCCTTAAGAAAAAGAAGAAAAATGCTTTCTTGTAGCCTTGAGGTTGACAGTTGTCTCTATTGCAAAACTATAGTCTCAGCAACCCCTCAGTGTGTTATTTTATAACCATTGTCCTGAAAACCACTATGACTCAAAGCCTATTCAAGCAAGGGAAAGTGACATAACCAGTGGTTACCAGTAGCAATGCAGTGACAATCTCTCTATCAGAGATATGCCACCAGTATTTACATAGTTACATAGCAGACAGTTAAAGAGAAAAGTCACCATATAAAAGGAGGGTTTCTAGCAGCGCATGAATTCAAGATAGGGAAGGGGAATAGATTTATCATAGGAAATGCAACCAACATTTGTGCTCTGAAAGGAACTTTCACAGTTCCTATTCTCAGTGTATGAAAGCATATACAGGGCTGGCTGACAGTCTGAGAGCTCCAGACTGAAAGGAGTCTCAAAAAAAAGCACTGGGAAATGTACTTCTGGGAATTCTCTTCCACATGGCTGAAATGTTTCAAGGGAAAAGAGCAGCTGTGCTTATGGACTACTCCCCATGGTGGGAACTGTGTGCTTAGGAGGGTTCAGAACATAGACCTTTATCCCAAGCCTGCAAATAGTTAAGACCTTATGACAGATGGCCCATGGGCAACAACTCTGCGACTTTTTAGGGGAGAAACCAGCTGGCTCTGCCTCTCCTAGCTCCTGGTATGTATGGTGTTTGGTAAATGTTAGTACTTGGTGGGGTGTGACAGGTACAGAGTGAGCCATATAGTCACTAACAGCAAAATACTTTAAAGCCAAGATGCTAATTTACTGTTGGCTAGAAGTCAAGCAACTACTAAATATTTGATTCTGACATCAGGCCTGGCTCTGCAAAGACTTTTTTAGCAAAAACAGCTGTGTGAATTGATCATACATAATCTAGATATGCTGGGGTGTTTTTATATAACACATCCTGAAATCATAGAGTTTTCATACATTCATACATATATTCATAGATTTGGAGCAGCAGTAGGTCATGAGGTGTACTTGATTAGAAGGCAAAAGAAAAAAAGCAAAAGTCAAAAAAGCACCCTCCTGCCTACCTGCATTGTTCATGAGATCAAGAATGGATTTATCCTTTACTTAGACAGAAAAAGTTAAAGTGAGGAGGTGACTCACTGCAAAAACACACTTCCCTTGTATGATTTTTCTGCAAAGGGTGGTTTAATTTCTTCCTTTTAATGACAATGAGCACAATACTGATCTTCTTCCAGCAGTTAATGGCTGGCATAACAGGCAGCATGAGAGCATGACTACATTCTTCAGCCTTCTTCTGTATCTATAAACTGCATCAGGCTTTGAGACCACAAAAGCCACCAAAAAGTCTGCTTCTTTCCCCTCTCAAACATAACTAACCCAAGTGTGAAATTCCAAACTACCAGTCAAACTGACAGAGCTCCTTTTCTAGTGGAAGAAGGGATGTGAAAAGTCACATCAAAAATACAGCCACAGATGGCTTTTTATTTCTGTGTGCCCTGCATGCGCTGTAGTAGCCCATAGCAATAACAGATTTGGACTCTAGGCCCGTGCAATTGAGGCAATTAAAAAAACACCAAGCAGGAGGCCTGACCATTGTGTCAGGAAGCTGCACTAACTTATGCATAGGGAACAAGAGGAGAAGGCATGTGCATTCTTCTGTGCTATTTTGCCACTGAACCTCTGAATGACTCTTGGCAAGTATCTTTACCTCTTCTTTTGCATTCTGCCTATGGTGACTAACTCCTTCATGTACTGGGCATCCTTGCTATCATACACACATGATTTAGTCTGAGAAACAATCAAGTCCAAGTTCTATTTTAAATCTGTTTAAAATTAATTAATCTTGAAAGAAATGGGATCATGTTCTGTCCCCTATAAAGGGAATTAAAGAAAAGTTGTAATGCAGAAGTTTATGTTCATATGCCATGGTTAGAAAATCACTACAATTAAGACACAAATATATGATCCAGTTTAATTAAATGCAAGGCACCAATAGAGAGAGCAACATGATCACAGGGGTTTGTTTTTCAAGGAAAAATACCAACAGAGCCTGCAAAAGGTTCTTGTTACCTAGTGGTCCATGAACTATGTAATAAGAAAAAACCCCAGTGCCCTTCCCATACAAACCCCTGCATGCCTAATTGATGACTGACTAGTGATCAGCTTGACAAGACCTCAGGACTGACAAAGCAAGCATCAGGCTGTATCTCTCACTGCATGATACTGGAAGGGGGATTCACAATGTGCCCTTGAAGCACAACCAAACCTAGAGTGACTTGGATAAAATGATTTCTGTTCAACCATATCCAGATTCTTAGAAGTTTGCTTTTGCTCTGCATTGGAATGAAAGGACTAGAGTCAGAAATTCAGTGAAATTCAAATTCCAGAGTGTTTTAGTTGTGAAGGAAGAAGGTATTTCAGCATTGAACAAATATTTAACAAGTAATTCACTATGAATTCTGAAAAACCTAACAATATTTTGAAGACTCTTATTTTAGCAAAAGTGAGGAACTACTCACTGTACACTCCTACTAGCCATTTTGGTGACAACTTCTGCTTTACTAATTTGTCAGGAGGAAAGGCCAAATTAACTCTTAAGTACAGAGGAATGAACACCCCAAGTTTTCAAGCACCTCTCAGCATACATGGTAAAGCTCCAGTACAGTAAACTGCTGCCTAATATGTGGCAAGATAAACTTGAGACTAAGTAGTCCAGAGAACATGACAAATCTGGTCAGGAAGCCTTTCCATTTCTGGAGAACATGAGCAATTGTTGCTATAGAACCACCAAATGAATATATTTTGTCTGGAAGGTATTTGTGGATTCCTCTGCTTTGACCAGTAAAAAATGACTTGGCAAATGTCTTGAGCAAAAGGTCATTTTACCTCCATGCAGCAGAATTCCCATTGTCTGAAAAGACTTTACTTAGGCTCAGATGAGATACATTTCCAGTTTGCAACCATGTAAACCTAAACATTCAGAAGGGAAATGTTGTAACAAGGAACAACGAAAGGATGTATGTTTTGTTTCACAGACTGTGATAATGTAATTCCAGAAGGAATACGAATAATTAACAGAGGAATTAATGCACTCTACCATCCACTTGGAAATCAATAGACTAAAATGCAGTATGGATCAAAGCTGGAAGTTATTGATGAGTCTGATACAAAGCAAATGGAACAGGAAGCTTTTGAACAGTTTGAAATCCTGGCTGATGATTTATTTGAAACTACAGGACACGTTCTTGCTCAGATTTTAAAGGCTTTCTGGACCACAGCTATTCAGCTATCTTTAGATTGGTATGGACTGCTGTCAAAGAAGTCTCCTCTTAAAAAGTATGATGAGTAAGTCTTACTATGCTTGTTGTGATTTTTAAAATCCAAAAGGCAAGTCATCCTTTCCTATACAAACAGCTGTGGGAGTGTAAAGGTCTCCTTAATCCACAATTTAAATTTCAGTATTTTTCTACAGGGAGTAAGGAAGATAAAGACAAATTCTATAATCATGAAAACATGAAAGAGAGAAGTATGGGTGGTATTACTGTGATAGAAACCCTGCAATTAGCTGGAAAAAACAATGCTTAACAGTGGCAGCGGCATGTGCTTTCTAAAGTATGTCTGACTTTAGAAACATAAACTGAGTTCTAGAGACCACAGCCTGCTGTTTTTGAGCAATTGCTCACAGCCTCCCTGTCTTTGCTGCTGGGGAAAATTCATTCAGGCAGGAATTGAGTTCATCCTTTCTTGGCAAAGTTCTTAGGGATATACATGTGGTCCCACAGCATTTAAATGAGACTTGAAACATGTTTCACATTAAGGGAGTCCTTCCAAGGTAAACTCATGGGCCAAAGGTGTAACTTAGACTATTCCAGGACAAAGGGAGGGACCTACAATTACCATCCAGTCCAACTGCCTGAACAACTGGGGTAACTTCAGCCTGTGCTTAACTGGTTTCTTGACCTGGGGGCTTGGATATTGACATACCTGTGACTTGCATCCCAGAGGCTGTAGGCAGCCCCTTCATGCTGGGGTCAGGCCTGCACGACTGATGAACTGTGGTGGGTTACAAGATCACTGCCCCTCGCTGCTCACCATCACTGCAGGCCAGAGGTTTCTGCCCAGTCATGTCAGCTAAATTAATGGAATCAAACACACAAGCAACACATGAAACAAGAGGCAGGCATTTCCAGTTAAAAAATGATGACATTACTGCTATTCAGCCAATTCTGATCAACCAGATAAAGACATAGATTTCACCTTTCCACTGATGTAATTCCATGGAATTAGTCCTGGAAGCTCAGATGATACTTCTTTCTTGATCCACAGACTTCCAAATTTCTTCCAAATTAGCCTTTAAATATCCAGCTAAACCATAGTCACTTAGTAAGAAATGAGGCAACAATTTTATGCAAAACTCAAGATCATATTTGTCATATTAGAAGGCAGGAGTGGGTTTGTTATTTTATTTTTTATTCGAAATATTGCAGAGCTTTCTTATGATACATACACATTGATGGGGCTTCCGGTAGCACACTTTCAAAAAAATTAGAGTTATGAATCATAATCAGAAATAAATGACTCTTCCATCTATTAAGAAGTTATTTAAAAAATGTTTTGATGAATCATGCAAAAATGTTCACAAACAGCATTATACTTTTTCATAGATATATGTTTTGTTTTTCCTAAGTCTTACAAAAAGAGCTTGTGCTTTTAACACTTGAATTGCAAAAAAAAATATTTACAGCAGACATCATAAATGCCACATTGAAGTTCATAGAGGCAAAGTGGTGATGGTCCTCTGTTTTGCCATTCCCAAAACATGCTGAGGATTTCAGATCTCTTCCATAAACTACCAATTTAAAAGTGCTCAGTCTCGGATCTTCAGTATGCTTCGCTTCTCCAAATCATTCATTTCCTTCAGTATAAGGGCAACATTGTATCTCAGTTCTTGAAACTTTGCCACTGGCACCTGAAACAGAATATACAGGTTAGAAAACACAAGATATCTCAGGAACCTTGACTAGGGCATGCTTGTGGCTAGGGAACATTCTGCAGTGTAAGGCCAATCTCTCCCTAAAATACTTTTTTTTTTTTTCACATTGAAGACAAAGGATTTGAGGTTTAAAAATATGCAGTTAATTCAACTAAATCCACGTGGAAAAGGAGAGTGGAGAGAAACAAAACACCTACATGGTACATTTTCTGTACTGCCTGATGAAAGAAAGGAAATACTCAAGGATGTAAACTGAGTGCTGCTTTGGTGATGTAAAAGTCATGGACTGGAAGGAAAGATATCTGGAAAGTCATGGAGGATTCTCAAGCAACAAATTCAAGATATTCTGCTTATCCAAACTTGTAAAAGAAAGGAAAAGAGACCTGAGGCAAGAGAGTTTACAGCAACCTCAAGAGCAAAGGGCACTGGGCTCTACATATGGAAGGCAAAAGATTTTGGTTAAACATATAAATCATTTTCAACTGTGCAGGAGACTCATGGGCCCTCCTTCACCATTTCAAGCCTGAGAAGCCAAGTGGATGGAACTCTTATCAGTGAAGGCAGAGACCCCCAGCCGAGTGCAGGCACAGACTGGTGACATCCGTGCAGTGCACAAACATGTGCTCACACAAGTGTCCAGCGCAGTCCTGGCTGGTCCCATGCTGTCTGCACAGCACTGCCTAATTTACTCCTTTGACTGCACTGAAGACAGCAGTTCTTTTGGCAGAGACCCTTGTCATCCTTCTGCCCACTGTAGCACAGACACCAATTATATGAGAGGAATCCAACATCTGATTTGCATTTCCTACATACATCAGAAACGCGTAAGAAGGCACCATGTCCTTTTCACTTTTGACATACATACAACAAGACTCAAAATGCTGCAATTCCCACTGTTTTTGAAAAAATCTTCAGTCAGATGTCACACTGTGATTAAAATACCAAATGGAGACCGAAGACTGTAACTTCTCCCTATGCTATACACATTTTAAAACTGTTTACAACAGAATTATTTTCTGGACTTACCATCTTACATAAGCCCTGTTAGTTAGCAGGATATTCTGAACATGTTCAAATAAAGGAAAATTGAAGAGCTGAGGACTATATCTACTTGCATATGGTACCTCGAACCAAAACACAAGTTTATCCCAAAGAGCTACTGAACTGTGGTAGACCACTCATCAGATATAGAAATCCTGTTTGTAGTCACAGCCTTGGCATTCAGATCCAGGGTACCTGACCTGAAGGACCTGAAGTCCATGGCATCATTTAAGTTCCATGGAAGTCCTCAAATACAGTGTATGGGATGCTCTGAGCTGGACTGTCAGAGGGGTAAATTTGGTCTCCTGTGAAGTGAAACCCTCAGCAGTTTGCAATGTAGCACAGAATTTATGCCTTCCTCAACAGATGCTTTCTTCCAAAACAATTTAACATTAAAATCAGTCCACCTCTTCCAACCCCCAGGGCTTTGGTGCTTCTTCCAGACTAGTACTAATGAGAGAACTGAAGCCAAAATCTGTACAGAGTTCAAATGTAACAATGCCTGCTGTGCACTGAATTCCTGTATGCACCACCACGTTATATATAGAACAAATAGCATTCCATTTCAAAGGTTAAAATTATGGAAGAGTTTATGCCATCTTCTGGCAAGCCTTTAGGTACAATGTCGTAAATACTGCCACTGACTAATCCTGTAACAAGCAAAGAGGTTGTTTTTACTTTCCATCACCAGAACAGTTCTTTAGAAAAAGAATAAAACTACCTCTGCCACAGAAAAGAATGTTACCATTCTCTGCCAAATGCAGGAGGTTTAGAAGTGTATCATACATTATAAAAACTACCCCAGCAATTTTCCTGCCCTCAAGAGCCACCATTAGGTCTGAAGGTTACAGTTCATAACAATCCTGTAATTTTTAATCAAACCAGGTATTATGTAACACTGTTTTCCAGTAATTAATGTTCTTCTAATAAATTGCAGTTCAGCAGAACATGTGTAGGAACAAGGTATGAAATGATTTTGATTGTTATTACATTAAATATTTTATGTGGCTACACTGAACATGAAGGATTCCAAAGCAAACCAATGGTAACATATTGTTTACAAAAGCTTTAGTATTTTAAGTAATAATTAAACTTTCTAAATAAAACTTCAAGTGGTTTCCTTATTACTCATTATGGCAAACAGACTTACTTCAAAGCGATGAGCTGTCCCATCTGAAAGTTTCATCATCATCAGAATGGATGGCTGGAGTGCACGGGCCAGTGAACTAAAATTATTTACATCATTAGTATTACAGCAGTAGAGATCAGCAGTGTGATGAGCACAGCATTGCACATTAACAATTTTAGATGTTCATGGAGGCTTTACACAGAACATGAGTAATTTCAGTCAGAGTCTGGCTAGAAACTCCTGAAACACAAGAGTTCTCTGCAATTTACCTCAGTATTGAGACTTAACATTTAGTTAATAGTTTAGTAGCGTTTTCATTTTTACGTAACTGGTTTAATGGAACTATGATAGGGATAAAAGCTGACCAAGTACTGACAATAATAATGCACAGTTTTCTTTTGCAGTTTACCATGCTGCATTAATCATTTCCATCCATTCATATGTTTAACTGCCACCTCATTTGGGGAATCAACCTCTTCCAGACTTCATCCTAAATTTGTGTAGTATTTTATTTGATGACCCAAAGAAGGGAAATGAGTCATTCTTGCGCAGCTTCCATCAACTGATGCTGCCAAAGTCTGCTCAGGTACAGACAGGCGCTACAGCCCAAAGCCCAAAGCTGCCATACCTCCCTGCAGAGGCTGTTGGTGGATGACAAACATTTCCCAGTGGGAAGATTAACTGAAAATAAAACTAAAAGAAAGGAAAACAAAAAAATGGTAATGTATTGCTTCTGTGGTGTTTGGAAAACAAATCATAGGATCTGCTTTCAGCTTGCAAGCACTGTGCCTGAGGGTGTTTACCTGGACATTTTGCTCTCTTATCAGTATAGATTATTCTTCTACAGAGTAATACCTGTGTGGTGCTTACAGCACCGCTTCAGAAAGTCACCTGAACTAGTAACTTGTGGCCATTCCAATTTTCTCTTAGGAGCCTTTTTTCTCAACTTCAGGAAGACAATCCCTGATTAGCCATGGGCCTCTCAACTTTGGCAGCAAAGAGATTGTACTCTCCCAGATGCAGGTATTCAGACATGCAACATGAAGTCACTCATGCTATCAATTTACATTACTAACAAAGACTGGATCATCTAATTTCTTTCAGCTTGGTCTATCTTGAGAGACCAAACAGCATAGACAACAGGTTTCTGTTTCCTTCCGGCTGTAGCCAAAGATCCATCCCCCAGATGTCTCTGCTGTGGCAGATGGTAAGAAGCTGCTCACTGCAGGCAAAGGCAGGATGATCTCAAAGACTTTTACTCCTGTTTTGTGAAAGAAACTAGGAGGTAGTTCAATGACCAGGTACATAATTATGGCAGTGTAAAGGTGCTGTCCTGAAACCTCTCTTTGTAGAAGCAGAATACAAGAGATGGAAAATCATTTAATGTACAACAAATGATGATCTGCTTGAGAAGTTGAACAGATGAATACCCTCCCCTGTTGCAGTGAAACTAAGAGCTTGCCTAGCTGCTTGAGGCTCAGTCTGACTAATTGATGCCATCATCACCATGACCTGTGGATTTGTATCAGCTCCATTAACTTTTAAAATGAGAGACTCAAACTTTGAGTGAAATGTTACCAGCAGTAAAGCATATATCCACTGACTTCTACACTGTTCAGAAAATTCCACCTCTATCTTACTGTTTAATGCTACATGCCAAACCCTAATAGCAAGGCACATTTTGACCCCATTAAAATTTTTTAGCGGCACAAGAAATCAGTTTAACCTTGGGTAATTCTAGGGATGTGCATGATCCTCTTTTATACCTTGTGGATATAGCTACATCCACTCTCCACTTGAAGTCCTGGATACTTGGTAGCCGACTTTTTTGTATCAGAGCTGTGCCTTCGGAAGTGGGACGCCTGAAAAGTGAATCAGAAATAGGAGACTGGAATGTAAATTAATAAAAGAAGAAACAATCTAAAGAGAAAACAGGATTCCTGAGCACAAACCTGTCCAGAACTTGTTTCTCTCCTACATTTGTCCTCACTTAGAGGGGTCTGAACAAGAGGAGATTTTGCGGATTTAAGACAGCTGTGCTCTGATTATCCTGTTTTTCTATGCTTAACTATGGTCCATGTTGAAAAAAGTGACCAAGTGACTGTGTAATTCTAGTAAACTGATGTCACTATAAAGTTTAATAAGAGTCATTGTGGTGGCTGGCATACCTATTATTTCAATTATATGCTACTGTGAGGCACAGAAAGGGACCTGCAAATATATCTTTACCTTCATGCAAATCCAACAGGAACAAGCAAGCAGAGACAAGACAGATGACTTAGGTAAAACAGTTGCATAAGGTCACTGTACTTCTTCAGCAAAAACCATCTAGCACTGGCAAGCAGTAATGTTTAAAACACAATTTAGAGTATTGAGTGTCTTTTGAAGCATAGTTAAAAAACTCCACAGTGGTTCTTGTTAATCCAACATAATTTACAAA
The DNA here is from genome assembly GCA_013399225.1 of Rhipidura dahli. Lineage (NCBI taxonomy): Eukaryota > Metazoa > Chordata > Aves > Passeriformes > Rhipiduridae > Rhipidura > Rhipidura dahli. The sequence continues at coordinate 769,736 of VXAC01007927.1, forward strand.
CTCTAAGTTCCTTACCTAACATTCACTGCCAACACCAACACAACCGTCAAGATTTTGCCTAGTCTAATGTGTAAGAAGCCAAGCACTTCATTTGTTACTCATATTGCAGGAAGAATCAGGCTGATCAAGCCCTAGTTTATTTCTGTGCAGAAATATAGTTAATAGCAATTAAACTTCAGATGGTTGACAATCTTTAAAATTTTAACAGCATCCTAAGTTGTTACTACATAATAACCATTCGTTTTTAGATAGATATGCAGAAATAATTTCAGAATGAGGTCACTGAGCTGGGCCATTCAGGAACTGGACTTCTGGACTTTGTGTTACTTACCTTTTTTTTTTCCTAAGCATCCCATGTCCCTGGAAGTTATTTACGGTACATTTCAAGGCTACTCCAGTACTTCCACTAAGGGCAGGATAAGAAACACTAAATCCTTTATCCATGGTGCTAGGCATAATCTAATTACAGACTTTACATCAGAAGGGAATCCTCTTGAACAAATCAAGCAACGTAGGAATGTCAGTCTAACATCACTACTCAGATTCTTGTGTGCAAGTTAGCTGGTGCCTTTACAAACTGCCTAAAAAGATTAATGATCCAATAAGGTACACAGGACTGACAGGCTGAGATCCTTCAGTAGTCCTGTATTCTGCAAAGGTGATATAAGAATGAATTTATTTCTTTGATGGGGGGGTTGGGTGGTGTCAGAAGTGACACACATTCCTAATAGTGTGGTAAAGGAATGAGCAAAAAAGCAGATCAGCTGGTTCTTACTCACTGTCAACTCCTGGATACGAAGTAGGTCACCACAGCTGGATGCAGCCATGAAGAGATGGAGTCTAGAATAGTCATTAGCAGGATTAAATAATAGGAACAGGCCTTTCCCTTAGTGGAGAGCTGCTGCCAGAGTATTGCTTAATTTGGAGACTCCCTAAAAATAGCCACATTGCTACCATTTCCTTAAGACATGCTAACTCCCATCAATGGAAGTCAGCCCATTCAGTGCAGCACCAGCACTCTGGGGGAGGAAAGGAGCTTTAAAAACAGAAAGATGCTCTACTTAGCAGTGGTGGGAAAGGTCAGAAATGGTGACCTCCCAAACAGAGGGGAAGCTTCTGAATATTGTTGAGAGATGGCATTTCTGTGGTCAAACACAAAGCTTAATTTCTGGTCAGGACTACACTTCTGTACCATTCTCCCAGGAAGAGTCACAGCTTCTATAGCTTAATTTAAGCTTCTGTCAGCACCTTCCCAGCTTGGAGAAGATCACAATGGGAACTGCAAGAATCCTGTAAAGATGACAATGTGCATAGTGGCCAACATGCATACAGAAATTACACAGGCTGCTAATCAAACCATTGGTTTCTGAGAGGAATAGCAAAATGGAGCAGAAAAGATTCAATGAATCTTATATCCAAAACCTACAGAGTATAATTACATTTTGTAAACACTCTGTGCCTGCAGCTGCAATATACTGTCAGCACATTGTGCAGAAGGGAGAAGTCAGAACAAGTAAAGCACCATGGATGAGGTAGAGACCATCCTAGAGACCATTCAAGCTATGGTGGAAAGGATGATACACCTGGAGATAAGAACATCACCTGCTAAAGGATGCAACAGGAGCACTTGAAAGATTAGAGAATTTGGAGCAGCAGCTGATCTAACAGTAGCAAAACTAAAGACAAGTTCTAGATGATTCCCTATGCACATAACAAGACATGCCTAGAAGGCCACTGAACTGGAAGGATGAACAAATCGCTATGTGTGAAATGCTGATAAATGGCACATAGAATGTACCCTCCTGGTAGAAACTAAAGCTACACTTTTAGAAAAAAAGCAGTGCATTTATTAGAAACATTCAGAGAGGAAGTTAGTGTTATCCTTTCCCTTAAAAACCAGCTTTAATTTCACATAGTTATTTGATGGTGTCAATATAGCAAGTTTTTCTTTCAGGCTGCATAGCTTGATGGAACTGTGGGGACACAAATACAAATGCCAAATACTTCAGAGCTGTTGTTCAGTGAACAGAACTACAAAAATAAGATAAGATGCCAGGAAAAGTATTAAAAATGGATTTTTCTGGGCTATCTAGCTCATGCTGAATTACTGAATTTTTGATCACATGCTAATGCATCTCTTACCATCACAAAAATATATATTTACAACTCAATACACATATGTATGATTCAGTGTTACATTTAGGATTGTAGAAGCAGATCTGTCTAAAAATCAAACCTGAGGTGTTCTTCTCTGGTCTCAAAACACAGAGCAAGATTACACTGGATAATCACAGCTTTCAAAATGAGAAAAAGCTAAATTTTCTAGCATCGTGATTTCACAGTAGAAAACAGACAATCATGCATGCTTCAAATTACATCTAAATTTATCTTTTCTCTACTGCAAACAATATTTCCACTTTGCAACCATGAATTTTGCATTCTTAACACCTATAATTCAAACAGAAGAGCAAAGAAAAAATGAGAAGACTGAATTTATTTTTACTCCAAGAACCTTTAGCTGTAAACCAAGATCTCAATCAAAGAAATGAAAAATATTTTTAGCTTTGGTAGCAGCACTCAGACCCTTGAGGGCAATTGAAGTACCTCAACTATGACTATCAGGATTCCATGCAGAGAATCTGGAGCAGCATTGGGTTAGTGATGTTACATGCTGAGTGACCTCAAGTTTCAAGAGGGAAAATTGGAATCACAGAGTATCCTGAGGTGGAAGGGGCCCACAATGATCATCAAAGTCCAACTCCTGGCCCTGCACAAGTTTTGCATATTCAAAATGTTCAAGAAATTTCTAGATGTAGAATAGGCTAAATATGGTTGAGCAGAGAAACTTCTAGAAAAAGGGAATCTCAAGAATGGACAAAAGAACTAGGCTGTTCAAAATGCTCTTGATTTAGAACTTTCTCTAGAGTTACTGAGGAATAAAAGTGAATTATAGCAGGCAGAGCACTTGATATCTCATATGTGTTGTCATCAAGTCATCCAGTGTAAATTCCCAACTGAACTGTACATTAAGACTTGATGAAATGCTGTCTGAGAAACCTGCCATGAACCACAGCATGTAGAGGGCTTATGTAGCCTGCCTCTCAACAAAGCAAGTCTTTCACTTTTGCTCTAATTTGCAATGATAATGATGGCAAAAATGAGTAATTCTGCACTGTATTTTTCATCTGTAGGTATTGATCCACCTCACAGTCTATAGATCATTATAAATACTGATGAGCACAGAAAAACTGAAAATTGGAAAGAAAGCTACTTAATGCATGTATTGCCATGTATGATGGACAATCATACTGTACTGAATCAAGATAATGGGACAAATGTTGTTCTCATTAATTTGGAAAATATTGCTGTTCCTTCAATACACCAAGGATTTGTGTCAGGAGAGCTCTGTGCAGCCCTGCTATCTGCACAATGAAGACACTAACCTGTTACCAAAGACTACACTGGAAAAGTCCACAATGAAATCTTCTGGTATTCTGAAAGAGAAGATCAAGACAAAATAGTTAGGGTTTTTTGTAACCACAGTTATATGGCCTTATCTGAAAAAACCTTAAATCTATTACAGGACACAAAAGATGTGTCAACAATTTCCATCTTCCATTGGTTAAAATTGCCAGCTCTTACAGAAGTACTTCAGTATTGATTCAGTCAGTGCTCTCAAAAGGATAACCTATGTTTATATATCAGGAACCCTAAAAACTGTATTACATCCTCCCGTCCTACCATGTATAGCAACAGTATATTTCAAAAGAATCCAGTATTTGCTTAACTTCTCCTAGTAAAGTCAAGAAAAATTTTACTGATGGCTCTGATGTGAAGAAGGCAGGCCAGCAATGCATGCCTTCAAAAATCCCAAACTTACAAGTTCCATTTCACTTTCACCCCAAGTGTATTGAAGACAGAAGGAATTGCCCCCTCAAAATTCAAACAGAGGCCCTTGTAGCCTACTTACAAAAGGAGCATACACGGGGACAGTTGAACAGACTAACACACTCCCATCCACCCTCCACCTCTCCACTCCTTCACCATTCCTCCAACACTGTTGTTGCCTAAGAAACAAGCTGCTGTTGATTTCAGTTCAATAGATCAGGCTGTGAATTGCAAAGACCACAGGGCAAACACTATCCATTCAGCTGCCTTTGCCACAGGGACAGTAACCTCCTACAGAGAGGCAGGTTGAACAAGTGGGAGAAGTCACTACTGCTTCTGCCACAGTCAAATCCAGCACTCACTATGCATCAGTGCCCAGAGACATTACTCACCAGTGGCTTGACACACACAGCAGTGTATCGAAGAAAAATCAAAGCAAACAAGGAAGTTATCTGTCCTAAAGAGCTTACAGTGTCTAATGACCAAATAAAAAACAAATTAACTCACACAGTGGGAAGATGAAACAGCAGTTACTACAGCTTGAATGCATAAAGGAAGAAACGGGATTAAACCACATTTTTAAATGGTGCTTGGATAAAAAGGAATTAATTTTAGCAAGCACTAGAACAGTGCTTTTTTGGTTGCAAGAGTCTGCCTTTCAGAAGAGACAAGACTATTTCTGCAAACACTACTTATACTTCCATGCAAGTGTATCATTTAACCCATCTGATGCTGACTGGATATCCTGTCTGTGTAGCAGAATAGCTGGAGAGAGGGGGCTGTAATATGATTATGATGATACCTATTACAATACTTGCTTGACCCAAGAGCAAGTGTTACTAAAACAGAAGCATTTTCACTACCTTTGAGTTTGCAATATTTCTGCTGTGCAGTCAACGATCTTGCTGAAAATTCTATTCCTGGCTCAAGCAGCACACGAGGCCAGTCACACACAACACAGATAACAGAACATGGCACAGTTCAGCCTGAACTACAGATGACAATCACTTTTTAATGGAACATTCTGAGGAAGGGACACAAAGGGCAAGAAACGTGTGACAATGTCTCAATCCCATGTTATTGGCCTGAGTCATAAAGTTATTAAATAACCTGCGAGGGGAGGGGAAAAAAAAGCACCCACAAGTAAGTGTGAATTTATTCCCACTGGCTCAGCCACTCAGGCTAAGAAACAGGGAATTGCAACTCTTTTAAACCACTAATATTGATCTATCTAATCAGAAGTGGGCATGTATTCCAGCCTCTCTCTCCATCAAAACTAGAAGCCAAGATCAGGTACCTCACCAGAAAACTGAGAATTACAAGATATAATATGGGCAGAATCAGCTCAAGCTTCAGATTCACTGAAGGAAACAAAACAGAATGCAAGAATTGAAAAAAAAAAAAGATTACATGGCAAAGAGCTCAAACTTTTTAAAAGAAGACAGAACAAAAAAGAGGGATATAGGCCCTTTTTCTGTCTTATAAGGCAAAACACCTGCCCAAACACAGGATACCAATAATGCCAAGACACCACTGTTCAACCAACGTCATGTTCTTCATGCACTTGATCACAGGATGACTACTGCACCAGGCTGTGTCTGAATGTAATTAGTAAGTGCTTTGAAAACAACCAAGTATTTCATCTCCAAACTCAAGCCCATTGGGGAATGTAGGAAATAAGAACTGAAGATGCTAAAGGTGCTACCAAATTTTTAAGTATCACAGCTTGAGAGAAGAATAAGCTATTTAGTCTTCTAAAAGTTTAGCCACAAGGTGAAGAGAGATACTCATGGGAAGTAAGACTGTCAGAGATGGAAGTTAGGAAGGCTTCCAATACTGTGAGAATACTGGGAGCATAGCAGCAACTAGCAGAACATAAAACACTCAAGTCTGCAAGCAACACAAATGCAGCTATGTAACTATTGCTGCTAGATCACCCATACTAACCAGGACAATAAAATAAAAAGATTTATCAAGACATAAAAGATATAAAAAAAAATCATCCAGACTGAAAAGTGTCTGAGTAAAATGTATGAATAAACCATTAAGTGAGAAAAAACCCCCAAACACAACTACAAAAGCATAAGTCTTTAAAGTGTGGTCAAATGACAAGGACAGGGACATTTCTAGACACAACCAGCATGGACAGTGACTTCTGACACTCCTATACCAACTTTCTCCACTGCTCGAAAGAGGAATATTCACCCAGCCCCAGAGAATTTGGCATGGAGCTTTTAGTATTCTTTGTTATTCTGTAATCAAACTTGGCATATTCTGTGTGCACCTCAAAAAACACCAGCTCCCACTGGGTCAAAAGCAATTAATCAGTTTCTTACTGACCTACTTTAACCTGGGTGTGAACTCCTTGATGTGCCAGAGGCAGCAGCTTGCATTTGAGCTCTCAAGACAAAAGGCTGAGCTCCAGCACTGAGCTGCAGACAAAACTGTATCAACTTGCAAGGAAACTTTCACTGTGGCCCAAATGACACCTTTCATTGATTACAATCTGATTACATGTCTAAATCTGCAGTTTCAGTTTGCCTTAAGTTGCTCATAATGTAAATTATGCTTATGACTTAACTGTTTATGAGGAGAAAGCCAATGTACAGGTTAACGGATGAGTAAGGATGAAAAAAGACGGAATTTGAAACACACCGACTTCTCCTAGGTAGCAATCAGAATGTTAAAGAAATCTGAAGAAATAGTGTTTTAAAATAATTAAATTGGTGCAGAGGTTTCTCCACAGAAGAAAACATCAACTGCTGTTATTCTCTCATTGCTACTGATTAGAGAAATAAGGGAAAACCTATAAATATTACTAGCATCTGATATTAGTTTTTAGGATATGATCCCTTCAGAGATACTCATGGAAGACTGACATAAATTTTGGCAAAGGCTATAACAAAGGTCATGATTTCCTGGGTAATGGGCAGGAGAAATTAGAACTGAACATGGTGGTAGGGTTTCACGAGTGTTATATCATTGACCTTTCAAAGAAGGAAAGAAGTAGGGGAGTTCTTAACTTCTGAAATGCTACCACTGTCTTACCAAACACTTTAAAAAATATTGCAGGTCAAGGTGGGGATGGCAGAGAGAAGGTCATTCATATTTGCATAACCTACATTACAGACTAAATTAGACCATTCTCCCCAGCATGTGAAATAAACTGCTCATGCTCAGTGCTGTATCAAGTCTTACACAACACCTGTTTTTCTCCTCTGGCTTTATGCGACGTGTGGCAACAGGTGCATTATGTCGTATTTACAGGTAATTTTTATACCAACTTTTTTGTGTAAAAAAGTTATTTTTGGGGAAGCAATTACATAAAGGCCATGAAAAAAACAAATATTAAAATAACTGGTGTAAACAGGCATACCTGAGCTCCTTCAGGTCTTCCTTAAAAACCTAAAAGGAGAAAGAAGATGCAATTTTACATGATATAGACTTAAATGATCATTTCTTACCTACTGAATCAATAGTGGTTACTTATTTGGTATCTCTCCCCAAAAATGTTAGTCTCAAGTGCTAGGATTTTTGAAATGACTGGTGATATATTGAAAAGAATTTTCAGAAGTGTTCAGTCAAGTTGTGATTTAAAGACCTAAATATCTTGTAAGCCTTTATTTTTGAAAACATCTCTGCCACTTCTTTTATGCAGCTACTCAGAAAACTTTTTCTTTTAGAGTAACTGTGTGCCCTTATTCTCAAATACGTTTTGCAGTTACTTGCTTAAAATATGACAACAAAAAGGAAATGGCAAAAGATAAGGTCTGAATATTAAAGGCATATTTCCACTATGTTTCCTGTGATATGGAAGCTTTCCCAGTATGCCTGGGTAAATATGAAGCTCTATCTTAAACAAGAGGTACTGGTAACCCAGATGTGGTTCATTCATATAAAAATAAAATGAGAAAAGAAAAAATACAAGGTAAAGGAACATGAAAATTAAAGAAAATAGCCATGAATAAGGGATAGGGGTTGGGAACATGGCAGGTGTGTACCTATTCACACCAAACATCCACAGCATAAGCAGAAATTGCACTTTCTTTCAAATTCCACTATATTGTTCTGGCCATAAGACCTTCCTTCCTCTATGGGGGAAATATGAACAAAGACAGGCAAGCAAATACGAGAAATTATAAGCGTGGACAAAAATGAGTGGTATGTGTGAACACCCAGTTAGGGTAAGAGAGAGTGTTGATGCCTATGAAATAACATTTTGCTTGGATTTCTTTGGTGGTTTTAATTTATGAGTGAAAACAAACATACACAGTAAATAAGATGCGGAAGCAGAAATAGATACAGGAATAATTTTCCTAAGACTTAAATACTTTTCTCAAAAAGCTCACTCTAAATCTTCCCAAAAAGTGAAGTAAGTTCCAGATTTTTAACAGTTTCTTCCTACAACCTTAACTTGGAGTACCATTTTTATGAGCAGCATCCCACCCTGGAAAATGAATTTTAGATGGTGACTTGCATCTGACACAGCTTTTACCTTATCAGGGATCCAAATACTCCCAGAACTTACTTCTTGTTTGAAAGTTGCTAAGGGGAGTCTCAATGCTTCTCGGAGGAGGGTGTACATGCCAGAAATGAGGAAAGCAAGTTGCTCTTCTGAGAGATTAGCACTTTCTGCAATCAGCTTGACAGAGTCCTTGCAGTCTTTTCCTTCCAATGCATTAACAGTGACTAAGAAGGCAAAGCAAGATACTTAATTTACTCAACTGTGTAGCTGTTGATTTTGATGGCCAAAGGTGCCTTGAGAAAATTCTCACCACAGGGAGAAGCCTCACAGACAAAAATGAAATCAGTCATTGAGATAGTGTAGCAGAGCCTGCAATAACACTGGCTGGATAACCCTCAGATAATGCTATATGCAGTTTTTACATCATGGACTGAGCAGGCATATGAACCTGCATCTAATTTTTTACATTAGTCATTGTTTATCAATAGAGTAACAGCAACAGCCTCGAAAAACTAACTTGGTGCAAGTGCAAGAGTGTTGAAATCCATCACATCTTCAAAGATTACAAAATCTTCAGAGGAAAAACTGCTGCCCTGCAAACTGTGAGTCACAGGCCAGCAAGAGCAGTGATGGGAGATTTGTGCCAGTTTTGCATAACCTGAAGGGAGGCTGTATCCACCCACTCCAGGGGGATCTGCACTAGGATCACTGCCTTGGCTCCAGGCAGTTTGAAGGACTGCGCGTCCCTGCTATTGCAAGGAACATTTATTCCACACCCAAAGCAGGTGATACTTTACACCAAAATTGAACCCAGACAGTCAGGCTTCCTGGCACTGATAAAGCTTTTCAGTCTCTGTGTCCCTCCACTAGACAGCAAATATGGTTCAACACACGTATTTACTTCTGTCCAAAATGCCTCTGCCAATATACAGCTTTATTATTTCAAGTATTACAAGGAACCCCAGAATACATTGCTCTGTTTCTGCTACTGTGCAGCAACACTTTTAGAGACAAACCAGCTACCAGATGTTTTGAGTCCTTCAAACCAAAAAGAAAATCCCTGACAGCATGTTAGCTGAGAGAACACTTCAGGGTCACACCATGCTGGGCAGCAGCTACCCTCCTCTCAGCTGACCACCAGCAAGCTGTGCTTTCACTCTGCTCATCAACTCTTCCATTATTCCATTATTGTTTTACATACTCTAATTTACTCAACTGTAATCACTCTTGATTTTGATGGTCAAAGGCACCTCGAGAAAATTCTCACCAGAGGGAGAAGCCTCACAGGAAAAAATGAAATTAATCATTGTCAATCTTACAGTCTCAATCTCTGTAGAACACCTGCAGCTTGGGGTTGCTGTATTGTCTCCTGCACGTTATGCAGATGCCCACAGGGTCTCTGACCAACACACACAACCTGACAGTGACTGGGCTGCTGGCTCTGGGACACAGGGATGAGAGGAATGACTTTAACAGCACTCAGATGAGTTTGGGAGCCACGCACAGCTGCAGAACTCCGTTTCTCATTATCACAGATTTAACAGAATTGTAGAATACAATGAAGCAAGCCCCTCACTTTATTTAAAGCTCAGCTCTAGCTTCCTGTCGGGAAAGGCAACGGGAAGTGCCCAGGAAGCTGCAGCTACAAAGCTGCAGCCCCTCAGCTGTCACAGCATCACAGACTGTTCTGAGTTGTAATGGACCCAGAAGGATCGTCGAGTCCAACTCAGCCCTGCACAGGACACCCCAAGAATCCCACCATGTGCCTGAGAGCATCCCAACACTCCTTGAACTCTGCCCGGCTCGTCCTGCGACCACTTTCCTGGGGAGCCTGTTCCAGTGCCCAATCACCCTCTAGGGGAAGAATCTTTTCCCGATACCTAACCTGAAGTGCCCTGATACAGCATTATGCTGTTCCCTCGTGTCCTGTCACTGGTCACCAGGGAGGACATCAGACTGTCTCTCCGCAGCCTCTCGTGAGGAAGTTGTAGCCAGCTGTGAGGTCTCCCTTCAGTCTTCTCCAGGCTGAACAGACCAAGTAACCTCAGTCCATACGGCTTCCCTTCTAGGCCTTTCACCATATCCGTTGCTCTCCTTTGGAAGCTCTCTAACAGTTGTCGTTGCCTTCCCGTGAGGATCCACGGCTTCCTCGGGAAACGCAGCTCCTGCCCATGGGCTCTGGCTTGGAACCGCCAGCGTCCCTCTGCGGGGGTGGCGGGGCCCTTCTGCGCCGAGACGGAGCCTCGCCGCCTCGCACGGGACCTACCTTTAAGAAGCCGCCGGAAGGTCTCCTTGCCCACGTCCTGCACACCCCGGGCCATGGCGTCCACCTCGGCAGGCACCCGCGGGCCCAGGAATCCGCGGCCGCCGCCGCCCTCACCGAGCCCGTGTGCCGCCCCGGCCGCCATGNCCGGCCGCTGATGGCGGCGCTGCTACCGCCGTGTGCCCGAGGCGCTCCCGCCGCTGCCTGAGGCGCTCCCACCGCTCCCGCGTCCGCCGCCATGACCGAGGAGCCGTACGAGAAGTTCCTCGCCCCCGAGGAGCCGTGCCCCCTGCTCTCACACCAGCACCCGCCGCGGGGCGGCAGCTTGAGCCTGAGCGAGGAGGGCTGCCTGGACGTCAGCGATTTCGGCTGCCAGCTCTCCTCTTGCCACCGCACCGACCCGCTGCACCGTTTCCACTCCAACAGGTCTGCTCAGCGAGTCAGAGCGGGCGGGCGGGGTGATGCTGAGGGGCCGGGGCGGGCGGCGCGGTGGTCGCGTTGGGGTCGGGGCCGCCCCTGAGCAGGGCCGCGCATCCTTCCCGCGCTGCCCTACCGGGCACGATCCGGCCATGGCCGGGCTGCAGCTGCTCCGCGTGTCCGCCGCACGCCCTGCTGGGTTACCCTTCCCATTGGCTTAGTCTGGGTTCGGCTCATCACCTTGCAGTTGACAGTGTGAGCTGGGTCTGTGTTTTAAGATGTATTTTTTCATAGAATCACAGAATGGTTTGGGTTGGAAGGGACCGTAAAGGTCATCTAGTTCCAACTACCCTGCCCTGGGCGGGGAGACCTTCCATTCGTCTCAGGTTGCTCCAGGCCTCATTCCGAGTTTCTTAATTTTTGAGAGTTTGATAATTTTTGAGGGCTGTAGGCAGCCACAGAATGGTGTATTTATAAGACTTAAAGGCAGGTCTTGCATGGACACCAGTCAGACCTTAAGAGATTCAGAATGAGTTAGGCAGGTTGGTGACTGCACTGACTCCTGAAGAAACATTTCCACCTCATTCTGCTAACTAAGGGCAAATTATTCTGCCTGTAATTTGTAGAAAAGGTCTATTCTAGAAGTGCAAATGCAGCTCTGCAAAGAAGTTCCAGTTGTGCTCCTAAAATCAAAACCACCATCCTGCTTTCCAAAGAACCTAATTCTGCTAATGCATAGTATTAAGCTTGAATATAGTAATAGCTATTTTTGAGAATAATCTATGAGATTTCAGTCTCCAACATATATGTCTTCAACATTCCTGTTCCAGACTTGCAAGATTCTTTTATGGGTTATTAGTATTTCTGCGACACAATTATGAAGAGTGCATTTATATGAAGTCATGGAAATTGCACTTTAAAAGTGTCATTCATAAGGACAAACTTGTAATTATACATTCTTAAATGATTCAGCATGAAGAGCCTTGGTCAAACGTGATACACTTTCATAATATAGTTCTTAAGTCCTAAAACATGAGTAGTAACATATATTCTTAGAATACCTATAAATAATTGTGTGATAGTCACCACATTTGCATTTAATTAATTTTGTACATTTCTCTTTGTGTTGCATTCCCAAATGTGTTGCTCAGGTTTGCTCATTTTACAAGCTCAGGTTTGTAACCCAGGCGTCTTGAGGAGCTGTTCCACTTCTATGGAAAAGGACATGCCCTGTCTTGCACTGATTAAGCCATTGCAGATGTGGAGCTCCATCTGTGGTGTTCACATAAGGCTTTATATTTTTTAAAGTTAGGAGTAATTTGAATGTAGTTCCCATTTGTTGTTAACCCAGTTCACCCCAGGGAACACAGCAGGCCCCCTGCTATGAGAAGGTGAGGGCTGACTGCCTGTACCTGAAGTGTCTGTATAGTTCGTTGGTACTATAGCCCATGTACCTCATCCTTTGTTTTGATATGTCTGGTAACTGTCCACTTTCTTTCCTTTCATCATTATTTTGTGGATTCTGAAAGATGTTGAGTAATGTGCTGTGTCACTACAGTCTTGTTCTGCTCATTACCAGTGGATTGCCCTGCCCACCAGAGTCTGTACCAGCAAAGCATTGCACATCTATAAGGGATGCAGAAAGGGAGGCAGGGCAAGAACTCCTGAATCTGCTACAAGGAAAGTTTTGGAAATGTCTTAAACACTGGATAAATTCACATCTGGCTAAGTAGATGTGGGAATTAATCCATCACAAACATATTTAGCCAGCCAGGTATGCAGCTTAAATAATGAGATTGAGGATCAGCCTTTCTGGTGATAGGATTGCTCAGCTTTTGCAGTTGCATAGAAGAGTGTTTTTCTAGTTAGCCAGGCTGAAGTGGACAGGCTGATGGAACAGGAGGTGATTGTGTGGGTTTGTGTGGTGCATTTTAGAAGCTCTTTTCAAACTGTTCTGGCCATATTGCAGTGCTGTGCTGACTCATATTTGTCTCGACCTACTTTTCACCTATATGTAAAATAAATCCAGATATGGAGACTGATTTCATTAGCTTGTTATATTCTGGCTTACTCTCATTAGAGTAAAAAATCTGTTCTGTGAAAATTGAGTTCTCAATAGCTTTCCTTTTGCAACATCTTCAACTAGCTTTGTAATGAAATAATGAGGTGAAAAAGGTGTTTAATTTTGGCATGCTAGCATTTTCACACGGGTCACTTCCCCGTCTTGCACTGTCTCATTCCAATAGCATGTCCAGTGTTTTTGACATTCAGAGTTGTGCATAATAGGTCCATAATGTGTTTCCTTATTAAGCCTTAATTTTGTGGGGGATTATCAACCTGAAATTTCTTTTTGACTTCTGTTTGTCCTGAAGCCAAATTGATTAACTTCTTTGTTCTGTTTATTCCTGTTTATGTGGAAGTTTAAATATCCCAATACATGGAAAATTATATTTTTAGATCAGTGTGTTTTAAAAACCCAACCAGCAGCAAAAAGAGACAATATTCATACTACAGGAGTCATAACTCTGGGGTAGAAACTGATAATATATCAAAATAAAGATGTAATTATACTAACTGTATATGGATTTTTGCCTTGATATTTGTAACATTGTGATCCCTTTGGTGTTGTTTATGTACTTTAAAAAATATTTAAAAATAGAATACTTCAATTTACATAATTGTAACTTATTTCACTAAAGTCAGTATATAATATCACTGACTAGCAGAGTGATGATAGTTTAACAAGGCTTAAAGGAATTTCTTAGGACAAATGATGCAAAGGTTTGCTGCTCTCTAATTGTGTTATCCTGTTTTGCAGGTGGAACTTGACATCCTGTGGGACGAGCGTGGCTAGCTCGGAGTGCAGTGAGGAGCTGTTCTCATCGGTGTCAGTGGGGGATCAGGATGATTGTTACTCACTCCTGGATGACCAGGAGTTCACCTCTTTTGATTTGTTCCCTGAGGGCAGTGTCTGCAGTGATGTCTCCTCTTCCATCAGCACATACTGGGATTGGTCAGACAGCGAGTTTGAGTGGCAGGTAAGCTGGTTTCACTGGAGATGTAAAATTTTGTGTAGACTATTGTGTTCTGGATTTAGCTGTAGTTGAAAAGTAATAGAATAAAATATCCCGAGTTGGAAGGGTCCCACAAGAATCACTGAAGTCCAGCTCCTGGCCCTATACAGGACAAACCCACGAATTACACTCTGTGTCTGAGAGCATTGCTCAAATGCTCCTTTAACTCTGTCAGGCTTGGTGCTGTGACTGTGACCACTGCCCTGGGGAACCTGTTGCAGTGCTTGACCACCCTCTGAGGGAAGAACCTTTTCCTGATACCTACCCTTAACTTCCCCTGACCTGGCATCCTGCTGTTCTCTTGTGTCCTGTCACTGGTCACCAGAGAGGAGAGATCAGTGCCTCCCCCTCCTTTTCCATTCGTGAGAAAGGTGTAGACAGCTATGAAGTCTCCTTAGTCTCCTCTTCTGAAGGAGAAACCAAATGACCTCAGCACTTGTTTCTTTGTAACTACTGAACGCTGGAGCACATATCTGAATCTTGAATGATAAAATTGTTTCATTTTATTCCAACCTCCTTAATTAGGAGGAGAGACTGAAGGTCAGCTCTCCAAAGAAGGATGCTTACATATTATGGTCCTTTGGTTTTAGGAACCATTGTGTCTTTTTTGTAGCCATGAGCTTAGACCCTTTGTACCAAGAATCTGCCCTGCTAATGAAATCTGTTTATAGATGTATGGTCCTACAAAAACTTTCTAGGTAAAGTGTAGAAACTCTTACCATAGCTTATTTCCATCCTTTTGTTTTTTCCATGCCAGTAAGAGTACAGAGCTCATTTTGTCTGACCAGAATGGAAAGAGCATGAAGGTGAATCACATCCTTTTCCCGCATCAGTGCTGGATGCAGTCCTTGTTGGATATCACTAGTTTGTGACAGTCTTCCGTGTTCAGCAGTTTTACAAATGTGACATGCATTTTCAATATTTTGTAGACCTAAACTGACTTTTTATATTAAAGACTTAAATAAACTATGAATGTATACATAACTTTGAAATAGGCAACATAGGGCTTCAGAATTTATTGGGGAATACTTTAAAATTTTGTCATAAAGCTTAGTCAGAGCATGTAGGGAGTCTTTTAAAGACAGTACAAGAACTGAAAGCTGATTTCAGGAAAGCTCAAATCCTGTTCCAGAAGATGCAAGTGAACTTGAGACATGTATTGAGATCAGCTTTGAATTTCTGACTGGTTTAGTCCAGCTGCCAGTCTCAATGTATGTTATATCACTGAAGTTAGATGTGTGTGCCTATAGGAACAACTCAGGTTTGATCCCAAAGATTCAGAGCTTCACTGAGTTGTTTAATTTTAATTGCTTGATAAACTTGGCAGTTGTGTTGAAAAGAAGCCATTTTCTATGCCTTGGTTAGCTGATGGTATGTTTGATTGGTAACTAGCTTTTTTATTACTCCTTGTTTTTTAAAATAAGCCTCTCTTAGGAGACTTACTTGATTTGATTTATAGGATTTTGGAAAGACTTGTAGCTCTTTATGGTGTTATCTGGCAGAATCTGAGCACAAGTAATCCAAGTGCATTCAGAAATCACATCAGTTGTATAAATGAAGCTAGCTGAAGTTCTCAGTTGCTTCCAGGCAAATGACAGTGACTTTAATTGAATTGTCTTGTGTAATTATGGAGTTCGGTAGGACTTACAGACCTACTTTAAAATTATCTTCCTTAAACTAGACTTATGCTCCAAAATGGGAGGTTTAGATTTAGCTTTGGATTGTAATAGACAATTTCCACTGATGGAGAAGGGAAATAGTTGAAATGCAACATAAATCTGCTGTTTTCTTAAATGCAGATTTTTAAAAGAGGATTGATAAGTACGGGATTGTGTGAATTGAGTTTGCTGCACTTGTTGTTTGTGGGAAGAGTTAAGGGAGTATTGCAGGTTTATGAGTAATTACAAAGAACTTGTTAAAATACAGAGATAATCAATTCTTTGCTGATTTGAAGGTATGTTTTGAATTGTTAATAGTGTTAAAATGATTTACAATCTGCCTACTGTATTCTAAATCTTTGTTCTTCCTCTTGCATGTTACAAGTTGCCTGGCAGCGACATTACAAGTGGGAGTGATGTGCTTTCTGATGTTATACCGAGTATTCCAAGCTCTCCCTGTCTGCTTCCCAAAAAGAAAAACAAGCATAGAAATCTTGATGAACTTCCATGGAGTGCAATGACAAATGATGAACAGGTGACTTTTTTCCTATGTGAGAACTGCAATGTACAGAAGAACTTCTAATTAAAAGATTCAACTCAAAAGTCATTGTGTTTGCTGTAGGTGTGAATGCAGACCTGTGCAGTACTATTCGATTCTCAAAACTAAACCTTGTCCTTTGGATCTGTAGGAGGCAGCTTAATGCCTACTCAAGTTTTCACTCTAGGTTGTTAAGGATACTCAAGGCTAGAATCATGATATTTGAGCATGTTTTATTCTGCTGGTTCTTTCTTTTTTCTGTCTCTCATTTAGAATCAATGATACTTCAAAATGACCTGCCTTTCTTTGGGTCCTAGGTTGAATATATTGAATATTTGAGTCGCAAAGTGAGTACAGAGATGGGCCTCCGAGAGCAACTTGATATTATTAAAATTATTGATCCTACTGCTCAGATCTCACCTACAGATAGTGAATTCATTATTGAATTGAACTGTCTCACAGATGAAAAACTGAAACAGGTGAGTTAAGGTTTGTCCATTTGACTTTAGGGTTTCAGGATCTGATTATATCTTGCAAGATCTTATGGACTTGTGATCAATTTTTATGCATAATCATTATATATAGAGAGAGACACTAGAGCACAGTACTGTCAGTGATGGAAAATAGAGTTCAAAAGCATACTGTATGTATTAAACCTTTACATAAAAGACTGGTTTTATATTCTCACTATGTGTTTAGCCAAAGCTGATGAGTGTGTAATGAGTTATGTTGTGGACCTGGTGCTGCTTATGGCACTATACTCCACTATCAGCTAGCTGAAAGTCTTCATTTGCTCACTGAATGTAAACTAGCATTTAAAACTCCGAAAGATTGGATTCACTGGGGAAGACCATAAATTTCATGTAGAAAGGGATAGAGAATAAGGCATTTTGAAGATGTTACAAGATGCAAATTGTAACAAAGAAGGGTGCCTGGCTCATAGGGTAGATACATCCTACTGTCTTCTCATTGAATTATTGAGATGTGTTGTTGGGAAGAGATGTAGTGTCCAAACACTGATCAGCATTGCACTGATAATGATGAAGAGAAAGTTGAAAATGGAAAACATTCTCTGCTTTTATGGGCTTGGTCTGTTTCATATTTCAAGGATTTTGTGTCATCTTAAAGTAGAAAAGTGCTACTTTATTTACACCCACTTTTGTTTGAGTATAGCAAAATAAAGGGTTTTGATACAGTAAGTAAACAACTTAGTTTAGTCGAACTTGACTGATACTCCTGTTTGGTGTTAAAATAATAACATATTGTTACATAGTCACAAGTATGACAGGCAGAAGAGACAAGAACTTCACAGCCCTTGCTACTTATTTTTCTTCCTTCCATGATGAAACAATGTGAACTTAACTAAGTTTTCTGGGTGACTCCAGATTGCTTGGGCTTTAAGCAACCACAGGAAAATGTTTTAAAAGCCTAACTGAACCGACCCAGTAACTTCATCATTATTAATAGGCAGATTGCGTTTTTTCCATGAAAAGGAGTATCTCAGTGCAGCATTTATCAAGCTATAGTAATTTTGCTGCCTCTGTTCTAAAGGTGAGAAACTATATTAAGGAACATGGACCTCGCCAGCGGTCTGCGAGGGAGAGCTGGAAGAGGAGCAGCTACAGCTGTGCTAGTACCAGTGGTGTGAGTGGTGCCAGTGCCAGCAGCAGCAGTGCCAGCATGGTCAGCTCAGCAAGCAGCAGTGGCTCCAGCATTGCCAACTCCGCTTCAAACTCCAGTGCCAACATGAGTCGAGCACACAGTGACAGCAATTTGTCCACAAGTGCTGCAGAAAGAATCCGGGATTCAAAAGTAAAGTTTCTAGTTATGTACATCTGTATTAATTAAGCTGTCTTAACTCGTGAAGTTTGCTCATGTGATCTTACCTGGGGTGTTTGTCCTGAAGGAAGAGAGTAACTGAGTTATCTAGCTAAACTAATGATCATGAGAAATTTAAACTTGTGCTCTTCCCATCACTTCTAAACAAAAGCCTGATGTTTGTATGTTGTAGATACTCTAATTCCTTTCATTTAGGATAAGTTGAGTGGGTTTGAATAAGGGCTTATGCATCTAACTTAAAAAAAAAATTGTTTAAGAACGATCACCCTAATCTAGCCATAATTTATGGACAGTAGAGACACCCTTGATTGTTTTTGTTTTTTTTTTCTCAACTAGAAGTTTCATCAGGCTTTTTGAATCTTCAGTTTATTCTTCGAGCATGTCTCATGAGATTCCTTGGTGAGAAGGGACCCACTGAAGCATGTTCCATTTAAAGTAGTACTGTGGTACTCCTTCTGTCCCCATATTTTTAATTTCAAGTGTGGAGGAGACAAGCAGTTTTTTCTTGCTCTTCAGCTTCTTGGGTTTGTTAAATGTAAGACTGTAACATTTCTCCAGCAGTAAAGATTCCTCCAATCAAAGGCTGGACTGTGCAACATCACAGGGTCATGTTGTGCCTCATAATTCAGCTGTGATAAATTGTCTTGATATTTTAATATCAGGTATGATTTTGGATGAATGTTTACACCACCTCTGAGAATTTGTATTTGTTAGTTTTCAGAACACATGCTATTTTAGAGGTTAATTTATATTTGCCAGCTTCAGAGGTGTTTTTTCTAATTTACAGAAAAAAGCTTATGTTTTGTCTCTTCTGTATTTTGATAGAAACGTTCCAAGCAACGGAAACTCCAGCAAAAGGCCTTACGGAAGAGACAGCTGAAAGAACAAAGACAAGCTCGTAAGGAAAGACTGAGTGGATTATTTCTTAATGAAGAAGTGCTGTCTTTAAAAGTGACTGAGGAGGACCATGAAGGAGATGTGGATGTTTTAATGTGACAGGGGTGAATTTATCAGTGTTCTTTCTAAGCCTTAAATGTATTATCCTTATTGTTTACATATATTTCTTGACCAAATTTTGATTAGTATTAACAATACAAACCAGATCTTTTCTCAAGTGTAATTTTGCTAAGAAGGTCGAAGTATTGGGTAACTTCAGCTTTTTGAGAGTAATTTTGCAACAAAATTCAGAAACTTACCTGTCTTCTGAAAAGCTGCTGAATAGATATAATTTTAAGGAGACTTGACCTTGGCTAACATACTAACTTACTTGCACGTAAGTCTAGGGGTGCTTTTGGATGACACAGAGCATGCATTACTATGCTTCAGCTTTTTTGTTTTTTTCCAACTTAGAGTTAGTATTGCACTCTACTTGTCCTATTTTCCTTTCCCATTAATAGGAAGATTGTTTAGCATGAGGAAAAATCTTTTGCTCTATGGGGCTTTCTTCAGTCTTGCTCTTGATTTGTACAAAATCGAAGTACTGTTGACACTTTTCTAAAAGTTGCGATTTAACTCAAACTACAGAGAAAACAAGAAGCAGGAATCTAATGCAGAGAATCTGTAATACAGATACTGCCTAATAATGTAGTTCTTAGGAAACAACTAAAATTCTGAAAAAAACCTCAAAATAATTGCAGACTTAGTCTTCAGAAGGTTATTTTGCTGCTCAGTAACTTTTGATTGTTACTAATTGTTCACCAGTACATCCCTAGTATTTCTGTGAAACGATTCCAATAAAAACACATTTATGCATTGAAAATACACTAATCTGCAATTAAGTTGTCTAGGACACTACTTAAAATAGTTAAAAACACTACTGGAAACAGAAGTGCAAACAAGTGGCACACAGCTTCAGTGGTGTTCTTCCCCAGAAGTGTATCTAAATAGATTCATATTGTTGACAGGAGAACTTAATGCAGCTGTACTTTTTAAATTGTATGTTTAGCTGAGGTTGTCTTCTGTGTAGGTTGTTACACCATGACATGTAACGGGAATTCTTCATTTGTTGTCTATCAGCTTTTGAAATTTCTCATTATAAGAAAATAAGGTAAAATTGTGTCTTTCAGGTAGGGAAGTAATAGTAGTTTCAACCTTTTTCCTAATTCTGACAATCTTTAAGCTGATTTTACTATTTATCTTACTTTTATAGAACTCCTTCCCTCCATGGCTGAGATAAAAATGATAGTTCTAAATTTTAATGGGAAATTTAAAAGATTATCAAAGTATTTTTGAATTCTGAGTTTAGGAAGTAATTTTTTATTATGTTGATGTTTCATTAATGTTGCTCTTGAATTAAGGAGTTTGACAGTTTAGTGTGGCCACAGGTGTCTGTAATTGCAGGATATAGCCCAATTCTGCAGAATGCATGATTTGCATTAGGACTTCTGACATTAATGTTCTGTGTCATTCACACACTTACTAGCTATGACAGCTGAAGTATTTTCCTTTCAGAAGTGGCATTCCTTTTAGCCTCAAAATAAACTGACCAGTAAATTATCTGAACAATGGCCTCTGAAAGGGTTTTGATAAGAAATAAATGAGGTCCATAGGCAAACTAGTATGAGTGAACTTACTGCTGCTCTACAACAGGTTCCCAGGCTTGGCCGTTGACTAAAAGCCAGGTAATGCCATTTTAATCTCATGTTAGCCATCCCATGTGGCCAGTTGTTTGTCCAGTAATGACAAGTGTCTGTTACCTGTCAGTATTCGCTTGTATTGTGCTGTTGCTCCTTCCTGTATAATCAATACTGAAAACTTCTTAACAGGATACACTTTACTGAGAATTTAGATTGACTTTAACCTGGAGCTTCTTTTAAATATCTTGTATGGAAGATAAAATTCAGTTGCTATCAGTTTGACTAATTTCAGGGTGCAGTTGTTAAACTCTTGCATGATAATGGATGAATTCATCATGAAATACTTCACCATGTATACACTGTCATGGTTCAGTACAACCTTTATTTTCTGCAGTGACTTTGAAATGTGATTGAATTTTTTTTCTGAAGAAAAATGCACACATAGTACTGTAGAGAATTGAAACTCTGAAGTGAATTGTAGGAAAGGTGCAATATCTCAGTGTGGTGGAGCATGAAAGTGTGTCACTTTATTCTGTTTCAGCAGCTATTCAGAGTTTAAAATGCCTCAGGTTTTGTTGACAAAAGACCCCATCATTTTGATGAGGTACAGTTCATTCTGGTCACCTGTCTAGTAGCTTCCAGAGATTAAGAAGTGAGGGAGGATAGTATTTCCATCATTGTGTGAGCATGTAGCATGTAAGTATAAATTATTCTAGGTGATTGGGTGGGTCCAGTTGCTCATCTGTTATATTGGAAAAAAAGGTCCTGGGTGCCAGAATAGCTGATTGTGCTGTGTTGTCTCCAGCAGGTACTTCAGTTATGTGTGTGACAGTTGAAGTGATGGAAGAGAATGGGTTTCCAGGGATTCCATGCTAATAATTTATAGCTCTGTGATCTCATAGATCGAGGATGCTCATAAGAATGCATAAGAATGCAAAACTGAATGTTCTGGTAAGAATGCAGAATAACTTACCTTGAACGTTCAACCTTATTGCTTACCTTGAACGTTCTTTGCCAAGTACCCAGAGGTATAATGTCTTTTCCTGATCTCAGAGAATCAGGCCTGAAGTGACTGTGGGATTCAAGAGTTCACACATACTTCTACACATTTGGGGTTTTTTCCTTTTGCTTTCTGATCCTCTGTAGTTCTAGTGGCACACTCATTTTGGTGGGGGGAGTTTTTTTTGTCAGATTTTTTGTCAGATTTTTGTCAGATGTTTTTCCCTGCAGTATGCTCAGTGCTTACCCAGGAAGACCCCATCCCTGGAGGTACTTAAAAGAGATGTAAATGTGGCACTTAGAGACATGGTTTAGTGGTGGGCTTGGCAGCATTAGATTTAGGGTTGAAGTTGATGATCTTAAAAGGACTTTTCCAATCTAAATCTATGAGTTTCTGTGAAATACCCATGGTATTAGTCAAACAGTTGGAATGCCAGTGAAATCTGATCTTGCTGATTTAAGTTTTGGCCATTGTGGCTACAGGTGCAACTGCTGGGTTCTGATGAAGAAGAGTAACAGACTGCTAAAATAATGCATCCTTAGTGTGTTTTTTTCTTAAAAAAATAAATCAAATCCCTGCTTTTTATTAATAGAGAAAAAATATCAAGCTTAAAAACAACACAGAGACACACAGTTACATGGCTTCACAGTAGTAAAACTGTGTCTGTAGGAACTTTGTACCCACTGCAATGTGAATATTGTCAATTTACACTCTGTAACAATAACAGTTTGCTTCCATGGTAACTTTTTCTCTAAAAAGGCTTAGAAGGAGCACTGAAAGTCTGATTGCAATAGGACTGTAAACAAAAGAGAACATTCTTTTCTAATATGATTTTAAATATGAGGAAGAAAGCTGCCTGACAAACTTGGCTGATTTCTGTGTATCTAATGTCATCTTTTGTTAAAATATCTATTTTTTTTTTTAATCAGGGAAGCTGATAAAAAGATGGTTGCAATATGCTCATTATGGGGTGCTTACTTGGAAGACCGAGAAAAGTCTTTGCAAGACTTTCCTCGGCTCAAATTTTAGTTCTCATATTGTGGTTTGAAACTTGTGAAGATCATTCTCTGGGGAGAAAACCAACCAACCAACCTGCTTGAACTTACTTACAGGCATTTACATCAGAGTGCATATACAATACAGAAAGATAAAAATGGCAGTATTTACTGTTCATCTGTGCTGAATGGCCTGAAGCCATTTCTTTTCTCCGAACACTCTTTCAGCTTTGAGATCAGTTGATGCATTGGTCTATAAATATTAATAAACCTGACTGTTAAGGGAGCTTTTAAAGTTCATTCATATAAGCCAGATTTTCATGGCAAATGTTGTTAGATTTATTGGTTTAATGTTCTTAAGCTTACTGATCTTGCAGTTCTTGGGCACAGAAAAGTCAACAGTTGTCCATTTAAGGATTTCAAAGATTAGTTTATTAATCTATCAAGGGCAAATCTTAGTAATATTCAAAGTTTGTCTGTTTTGACTGTTAACTCTGGTGAGTCATATTTGCATTCTCTCTCATCTGGCTAACTTTAAAACATTTCCAAATGACAAATAAATTCTTCAATGTAAAAAAAAAATGTAATATTGAAGCCTTGAATATAGTTAATAACCAAAGCAAGGGGAAGGTGGGGGGGGTTGATTTTTTTTTTCTTTTTGTGGGGGGAGAGATGAGGGTATAGATTAGTGTATATGGTATTGCTTAAATTGAGGGCATTTTTTTCCCAGGTTCTCTGCTAATTGTATTGCTAAAATGCACTTTTGTATAGAAAACTGTTCTCTGTACATTCTGTATCTACTTTACATAATGTTTATAGAGATTTTTCTGAAGTTGTGAAGGATTTACTGAAAGCTCTGATGCTGTTGAATTCAACTTTTCATTGTATTTGAAAATAGTTATGTGCATATTGAAGTACAGGTTGGAATTAAAATTAATGATATAACAAAGATATTCTAATGAAACTATTTAGTATCTTCTTCAAAGCAGGGGGTTCATATACAGGACCTGTGGAGTCATATTCAGGCAGAAAATACCAATAAAGTGGCACATCTTAACTGTTCTTGATGGCAGAAAGCAAACTGGTACCCCCTTAACTAAAGGGGTTTGTTATTCACAAAATCTGACAAGAATTGTTTCATAGGGAAGCAATTAATTCTTGTGAATTATATAACCCAGGGTCATGTACTTAAAGCTGTCTGTCCTTTGTTTTGATTCCTGTGCCAGAGGTGTTTTTTACATATTCTCAGCACCAGCAAGGACACAGCAGTGGCAATGGCTTTGCCATTACCAGTCTTTGAATAGGCAAGAGTGAGGACACTTGCCAGCTTGTATAAATTGTGTCCCTGAACCAAATTTGCCTTCTGCAGTACTGAAATTTGAAGTGTAATACTGCAAAAACTCCTTTTTTTCATCTTGGAATCCAATTTTAAAAATCCTGAAAACCTGACAAGAGGATAGCTGGCATAGGGATGTATTCCTCAGTGTGCAGAAAGTTTCCTGCAGCATCTCAGAGATCTAAAACTGCCTTTGTCTTGGCTATGGCTCATCAAACACTTCTGGAAGTTGATTCTCATCAAACACTGACAGAAGTTAAAACTGACCAAGTGTTGCTATCCCAGTTTCTGTAGATGTCAAGGGATGGAGAAGGACAGGGTGGAAAATGCTGCATATCACAGCAAGTCTTGCTGAACTGTGAAAGATCTTTAATTGTTTTGAACAGAACTGTGGAAGCTCATGCTCTTGTGGTGCTTTGCCTTCACCTGAGCAGCCTGCTTGTGTGTTTTTTCTGTTTTCACCCAAAGGTGAGTGACAGTGTGGAATGTTTTGCAACAAAAAATGAATTGAAATGTTTCCAAGGACCTTGACCCATTGGGATGTTCGCTTGTTGTAAGGGTTGATGTTTCCTTGGATAGCACCCAGAACCTGCAGGGAAGCTGATGCTTTTGCTTTCTGAATGCCAAGAACTTTCTCAGTCTGTCCTCTTGCAGCCGTTCATTATCAAGGTACCAGTTGCATGGGTGAGTCTGATCTGCTGGCAAACAGCTGCTTGTCACTGGGGTTACATGGGCACAACCAAAGATGGTCTGAATCTCTTATTAGCCCTCCTTAAGCATTTCTTCATTTCTCTCTCAAATGTAGCCAGTATTACTGCATTGAGAAAGTCTCATTTGATGGTTAAACACTATTTAGGCACAAGCTGAATGAAGATTTCCACACTGGCAAAACCAACTGATAAGCTTGCTTTACTTGACTGACAGGGGAAGGTGTCACTGGCTGCAGGCTTGCTTTCCTCAACCTGCTCTTACCACTCTGGCCTGTGCAATACACTTCATCCAAACATTTTCCAGTACGAAACTTGTTATAGTGTGGGTTCCAGAGATCCTTTTATGTATTTGTAAAGATCCCGTGTCATGCTGGGTACAAAACATTTTTTACCTCCTTCTAGAACATTCATCCATTGTAAATAGTTTCTCTAGTGCTTAAATCAAATCTAAATTTAAATCCAAATCCACATTTCTGTTACAAAATCTCATTTAATTCTCTTTTCTCCATGCTGCAGTGACTTTAACCTGGCAGCATCACTGATGTAAGAACTTATTTCTGATAATGGAGAACACATTCCTGAAGCTAAAGCATGATAATTCATCGTGGCATTAGAGTCTTTCTAATCCTACTTCAGGGGAAGCAACTACTGTATTTCTACAAAGTTTCTCAAAGAAGGAGGATTTATTGCAGTAGCTGACGCTGGAGTTTGACGCTGCTGTGCTGATTCTCCCGGCAGGTACCTCGGCCCATCTGTTGTCAGCAGGGGGAGCACTGTGGTCATTTACTGGCTTTTAAACTAGAGCTGCCACGTTGCTTTGCTACAAATGCTTTCTTTTATCCTTTTAGGTCCTGTTAAAAGATGTTAGGGGGATTTGCTTTGCCTCTTACGCTGTTTTTGAAGTAGGGATCTGTCTGTTAAGGGTAGTTTTACAATAATCACATTTCTGGTGACTGACAGAAAAGTTGGCTTTTTCTGTTAATGGTGATTGCTAATTCTTGCCTGGTCCTGTTTACTGCAACTGAAAGGTAGAAGCACACTCCTGTTAAGTGTTAACTTTTCTGTGCACTGTGCTGCTGTTTAAATTTCCTGGCTTTTGTTTTGAATTCAGACTTCCTCACTGGGGGGCTGAGAATTTTGCAGTCGAAAATATTAGGTGATGATAGAAAACAAGCAGCCAGCTTGTAATGTGCCAAGTCTCATAATGTACATAGCTGTCTGTCCCTGGGAGGCAGTGCAAAAAAGCTGTAGTTTGACTAGATTAATTTATTATTATTTTTTTAATAATAACTTCTGAATTGGGCTTCCTTTGGAACCACGGAAAGTATTGCTTCAAAGGGAGCTGTTCTGTAGTGTCTTTTTCTCTCTTTGCTTGTCTGACAGTTATTGCTACCTTTCAAAAAGCTTACTAACACATGTAACTGCAGAGAACATGTGAGGAGTTCTCCCTGGAATCTTGGGTTTATTCTTGGAACTTAAGTTTTTAATGGTTCTGTGCAGAATTAGGAGGGCTTTGAGCAGTTGTATGTGATTGCAGAGCCACCCTCCATTGTGTCAGCAGCTGTCATAAAAACAGTAGCAGATTCTAAAATCTTTAATTGTAGGATATTTCCCCTAGGGAAGATGTGTGCCCAAATAATCTTGAAAGGAAAGAATAAAGTTTTAAATAATGATCACAGAGTGAAGAGATTTAAAATGTGGCAGATTGTTGTTTGTATCTACATAGCTTGTTTTTTTGACACCTAGTTCCTGTCTATACTTCCTAAGAACAGTAAGCTATGAGTACAACATGGCAGTTCATAGCAGGAGTTGCTGAAAACACAGTTTTAATCCATTATAGGCCATCCTCATTATTTAGTTAATTCTCATTTCATGGTATTTGTTCCCTTTCTTAGTCTGTTAAAAGATGATTTAGTCCTTGCTTTCTTTGTTCAGTGTAGAAATAAATAATTTGTCATAGGGTTTTGTTTTACTTTCCATTGGCATAGTAGGAGCAAAGGAAGAGCTGAAATGAGTTCATTTTAATAGCTGGTCAATTTTTAGGTATGGACAGCATCTAGACATAGTTTAGGTAATTTTGTAGGTTTGATGTCTCCTGCGTTCCAGCGGTATTTAAAGATGCAATGCACCAATTATGATCTCGAGGAGCACTGGAAGTATGCAAGAACTGTGATGATGGGAATATGCTTTGAGCAATAAATGCTTCTCATGCAGGGCAGGTTTGTGCGTGTCCAAAGATTTTGTTCTTGACCTTGTTCCAAAGCCAGAGCACAATGGTGTGTTCACTGCCTGGCTGGTACATTCTGGTAAGAGCAGTGCCAGCTGCTTAGCAGTTACTATAAATTCTTTTTGCTTGGGATCTCCCAGCTCCTGGGTGGTTCTATTTGGCAACTCCTCTCAGCTCTTCTGGAACATAAACCACTTTGGGGACCTCTGGATCCCATCTCTTTGTTACTGGTGAACAAAACAAAAACATTGTGTGCTAGGAGGGTCTAAAAACTTGTGATTATGGTGCTAAGTGACTTTCACCATACACTCACAAATATATTTATTATATTCAACTAATTACGCCCTGCTGAAAGTATAATGGAACATTAAAATTCATCAAATTGTCATGTATCTATTTCCTGTTCTTTAAATAGTGTTTGATATTCAACCAGCTCTGCTTTGGAATAGTCCCTCTGTGGTAGTACTGGGGACCAGGGCCTATCATGTCTAGGATTGGTACAACCTTTTACCCATGGTAGATGGAAATGATCATTTCAGCAACACTTTATATCAACTAATTTGGTTGGCAGATTAAAAAAATGCATGAGTCTATGTGAGTATTAAATTTTATTAAATTCAAGGTGAGGAAAAAAGCACTATGGTGCTTGCAAGCCTTTATGAAGTTTGAAAGAATAGGGTTTTTTCCTGCTTAATTTTAAAATAAGGTGAGTTTATTTGCCAAATAGAAAGTATTCACGGTGTGTGTTTGACTTATAAACATGCTGCTCCACAAATGCATGCACTTCCTCCTGAAACAATTTAGGTCATAAAACTGTTTGTAGAAGTTACAAATGTTAGCCAAGCAAAACTGAAGCAGTCTAAAATCTTAGCACAAACCCATTTGTGGACTGATAAACCCATTTTCAGACTGATAAAATTAGTGTAATTTATGGTTGAGATACCTTATTGGCATATGTATTAAAGTTTGGGGATATGTCTATTTTTCTTAGTATTGCATTAGCTGTAATTTTGATGTAATGCTTCAATTCATTTATATATTTGCACAACAGACTATCAGATAAAAAAGTGCCAAAATGTGTATAAGGAGGTCATCACTTTAGCTTAATTGCACACAAATTTCCTGTAGACTCTGATGCTTAAGACCAGTAATGAGACTGCTACAGCTAGAATAAACGCATTAGCCTATAAATTTAGAGCTTCTACCTGCTTTGTGAAGGGAGAATCATCTCTAAATGAGCCTAGTAACATGGATTTGTGATTAATCATTTTACTTGGTGACTCATCTATGATCACAGTAGAACAAAAATGTCGTGTTTGCTTAGTGGCATTAGCACAATTTATCTTCTCTGCATTCAGAGAATTGCCTTGTTGTCAATGAGGGACTGGGAATACAGCTGAGGAGTACTTTTGTTAAAGGACTGCTGATGTCACCTTATCTAAAGCAGAGTATAAACAAACAGAAAAAATTTTATAACTGTTCCCTTCCTTGAAATTTAATTATTCTACTTGTTCAGGCCAAACCATTTGCCGTAATGATCTTGAGTCTGTAAAACAAAACTAATTTAACCTTAAAAACTGGTATTATTCAAGTTGTCTCTGAGTTTTTCTTTTTAAGGCTATCCCTGAAAGTTAACTCTGTTTTTGAGACAATTTTGCTTTCCTGGTTGCAGAGTGCTCTTTGTTACTAGAATGCTCAGGGCCCATGGACTTGTGGATGTCAAGTTTGCATATGTGTTTTCTATCCTAGACTTTCTTGACCAAGGGAAAGTCTTCCTTCCAACATTCTTCCATCCTGGTTTCCTCAATCAGAGATTCCTGAGGGTTGATCTTGTCAGTGAAGGCAATGTGAAGGTGATAAAATGGTTCATCTTGAGTATCAGAACTGAGAAAGAGAAAAGCCAACCCAACACCCTCAGGAGAAACTTTGGTTTAAAGAGCAAAATGTACAACCAGAAGCTTTGGTGAGGATGAAGAATTCACACCTGCCCTGTATTGCCTACTCAGTGTCTAAAAAGTCCAAGTTAAATCTAGGAATTAACTTTTAAAAAAGTACTCATTAATACTTGCATGTATGCATAAATACAGCTGGCCTCTGGTTATGTATTTACAGGTTTAGGATTTCTTGAGACCATGGAAGTTGAAAGTTATCTTTAAAGGAAGAGACACAGTCCTGCAATTTCATAATGGCATCAGTGAAGCTTTAATAAAAACACTACCTACACTGAATACTTGCAAGCTTGGATAATACATCTGGAGAAGGGCATATCCACGTGACAAAACCTGAATTTAAAAAAGAGCCAGGGGCTTGTTGCTACTCCTGTGATAGTGTTGGTTTTTTCCTTCAGCTTTACAACTGAATCTGCTGCCTCTGTGCTGTTTAGTGATGATCGATGTGAACATGCTGGAACTGTTTACTTGAAGTGAGCTGAATCATTCAACCTAATATTCATTTGTTTGACTAAAGCCTCTTTAGAGCCACTTGTGATCTGATGACTAACGTGGCACAAAGATGCTAATGCTCAGTGTATACATAAATCATTAACTACTTAATTTGGATTTGGAAACCTGAGGAAACAGAATGCTCTGTGGAGAAACACTCATATTTATCTCTCTGCATCCTGAACCACCTGTCTCCAGAGATCTGGAATGCATTAGAAAAATGAATGTAGTGACTGAGCTAAATCTAGATCTTCTGTTCCAGAAGAAAGCAGCATTTTTTTGCAACTAGAAAAGCATGGAAATCTAGGATCTGTTCTGCTGAAACAACAAAAACTAACTTGAGCAGTACTGCCAGAAAAGTAAGAATGGAGAAGAATCTGAGGCCAGCTGTAATTTTTTAAAAAATATTTTTGGAGGTGGTCTAGATAAGATTTTTTGCAGAAGAGAAAAAGGAGTTTTGGTCTCTCTTTAACTCCGCAGAATAGAATTTGAAGTCTCACTTTGAAGTGAGACCTGAAAGCCCCACTTCAGCAGTATTTCAGCCCATTCCTGAAGGCATATTTAACTACATTTCTTAAGTGAAGTGTTTTGGCACTGATGGAGAAAGTGTATCTTCCAAACTGATGGAAGATACACTTCACTTGCTGGATGCACGGGATGTGAACAATCTTCTGCCATTCTGATTCCTCTTCTTGTCACCGTTGTCTTGTTCCTTCCCCTGGCTAATTAGCTGTGTCCCCCTGATTAAAATACTATAAAGAATGTTATTGATAATGGAGCCTAATGGAACAAGGGACTCGGTGCTGCTGCAAGGCACTAAGCTTTAAACCTCATAAAGGGCAATTTTGAGACTAGTTATATTTTTAGATACAAATTGCTGGTGAGAGGTATTTCATAATGGTGTCAGTGAAAGAATTCCATTCTCTGGAGCTTTTGTGTATCTTGTGTTACTTAAACAGGTTAGATGCTTGTATTAAAGTATGCATAGAGCAGCAAAGCTGCTTCTGTACCAAAGCAAGTTGATCCTGTGTTCATTCCTGCATGTCCAAGATGTGTTACTGCCCAGTTCTCAGAGAGGAATACACAATGCTCTGAGATAACCTGGATTCTGACACATGTTGAAAGGGAAGCAGGACCTTCTAACATTCTTCCTGATTTAATAATTTTGTTCCTTCTTTAATACTACACTGCTACCAGATTGGACCTGTTTTCTTCATTTGATTTATTAATTTGATCCTCTTGTGTAAGAGTATAGTAAATGAGAATCTACTGGCATGTTGCTTTTTTTTTGAATTTGAGCCATGTTGACACTGTGTTGTTCATACTGAGTGTGTGTTTTCAGGAACAAGGATTTTGTTTGCTATTTCAGTAGAATGTTGTTTACCTGAATGGAAAACTCAGCCCACCAAATCTGAATGTTACACACATTTTTTATTTAGTAAAGCAGACATTTAAAAAATTATTTTGTTTTTAACATCAGGTGCCCTCAGTTATTCCTAGAGGATCATTACTTAAATATTTAAGGCAGATTCTTTCAAAGGGTTTGATATGTCCTAGATAAAATTTTTGCTTCAACCTTAAATACATAACATCTAAACCCTACTCCTCTAGATCTTTATGGTAATATAAATTTGGAAAAGTGATATGCAAATTAAAAAAGTGTTGGAGGGCAAACAGGAATTATCACATGCTTCAGAGAAATCAAAATTACTTCAATATATAGATTTCACCAGTGTGCTTTTATTTAGCTTAAAAGCTGAAACGTCAAGTTTAAGGGGCAAGTCAATGTTCTCTAAAGGACTTGTTTTGTTCTATGATAGAAAACTTGGAGATTACTTGTCAGCTACATTAGATTTTAAAGTCTATTTTTACAATGACTGATATGAACACTTTAGAAGAAATAGTTCCTTTTCAGGGATAGCATTTTAATTCTATTTCAAATATTGAGTGAAAAAAGCTCCAAAGAATTTAGTACAATAAACCATTGCTATGTTCAAGACAGTAATAAAAGGGTTTTGTTTTTTTTGTTTTTTTAGAGTTGCTAATAGCAACTTATGTGGCGAACATAAGCACAGCAATTTAAAAGGACACTGTGGTAATGTGAATTTCTTCAAGTAGTTAAATACTAATGTCTTTCACCACAGCAATGTCAGCTCTGCTCCCAGCCAAAAAGCAAAGGACAAATGAACTTTAAATTTTCATTTGCTTTTTTGAATTGAAAGGTTTTCAGAAAACTGACAATAGCTAGTCTAGTCTGTAATTTTAACTTGATTTATTTGAATTAGTGAAATCTTCAGTAAATACATCTGGGTACACTTCTTAAATATTTCCCCAGAGAGATTAAACATCTATTTACTTTAACTCCATTATTGCTCACAGACTTAATTGCAGTGCCTGACAAACTCCTCAAGAAATGAGAAGTGAAGAAAGAGGAAGAGAAAGTCGCTCCTGTAGAGGCTGTTGCCCTGAGTGGGAGCACTGCCTTCCATGCTCCAGCTGCTCATCTGAATGCCAGGCAAGTGTGTTTATGTGGTGGGAAGTGTAGCTGAATCATTTACACTACAGGTTTATTTTGTATGTGTTGATCGGGAGGAGTATTTGTGTTCTTCTGAAGAACTTGCCTTTCTGTGTGGTGTTCCCTGCTACTTGCTCCATCTATGTACACCTAAGAGTGGCTGCACTCATGTCCTTCACCTTAATCTGTGTTTGGGGTGACTGGTTAATAGAAAAATGTTTAAAGCAAAATATTAAATGGGAGTCCTATGTGTAGTGTCAATGCAGCCCAGACCTGTCAGAAGAGCTTGACAATAAAACTGAGTAATTGCAATGTACATCCTTGAGGTGGAGTTCTACCCATGTTAAAATCAATGTCAACAGTTTAGTTGCTTTTAGCCTTGGGTTTATTTGCTCTTTGCTGCTGGTAACCATGGTATGGCATGCATGGTTTTTAAAGAAGAATATATGCTGTTGTCTCAGCTTTTGGCTTTAGTGCAAAGGCTGTGGAAGTTGACAACAGGATTTTTCCTACCCACAGTCAGGTCTGGACTTGGTCATGTCAAAATGGAAATAAAAGGCCTGTGCTCTGTCCTCCTTCATATCTGTAGAATCCCCCACTAGCTCTAAGCCATCCTGCTTGAAATGGCAGAGACAAGTGCAAGTAATCTCCCCTACCACTGCCATTGCTGCCCTCTCAAAGATAGTTCCACAGGCCAAATGTCTTGGATTGATCCAGAAGTAGTTTACAGAGCTGACCTTTAATTCTTTGTTTCCTGCCATTGCTGCTTATGTTGTCACAGGAATTCTCCCTTTAAAGAAGTAATATCCTGGCTGCCTGTTCCCTGGTAAACTCAGCAACACAAGTAAAGGAAGTGGGACACACAAAAGATGCCTTTTGATACAGAAACAAATTGCTTAAGAAAGAATTCTTTCAGACTGGAGGATTCCGTATCAATGCCTCATGCACAGTGCCCTCTCCTTGGCTTTGGGAGGCACATTTACAGACTGGATTCAAGGAACGAGGAGCCAGCCTTGCTGATTCAGTGCATCAGTGTAATCATCCTTGAGACATTGCTTGGCTGCCATGGGCTCAAAATTGCCTAAACAAATCTGAGCTTAACTGAGAACAACACTCCCTACCCTGGTAAAGTTTCTGGTAACTTTACAAAGGAAAAGGTATGGTCAGTATTTTGAAAGATATATGAATTTTCTGCTATAATTAGGTAGAATATGGATATAACATTATAAGTTCAATTAAAAGCACGTCAATAAAAGGCAGTTGTGTGCTACATAAGACTCTTTTGTTGAAAACTGGCCTGAATTAAGACTGTTTTATACACATTAATTTGCTTTGTACATATGGAATGGAGCTGATTGAACAGCATGATTGTCTGACGAAAGCTGAAAAGCAGCACTTGCTGTAGGTAATTTAAATTGAGCCCTATTATCATTTACGGATTTATTCTGCTTAGAATCAATAAGATGAAAAAGGGTCTGAAAGCTTTACACTAATGCTAATCACTTCTGGGTCAGTAACTCCTTGGGTTTAAGTTATGCCTTTCTTCCCTGTATTCACAGAGCTACTTGGAAAGTGAAATATTTTAAATATCTTCCACTGAAGAGAATCTTCCCACTTCTACTTCACAGAGCATTTGGCATTGATAAATATTTTGTTGTACTGAAAAAGTTCCTTGAGAGGGAAGTGACACCAGCCAAATGAACAAAAGAGATGCTTTGGAAAGAAGCTCAGCACAGAGTGCCCTGAAAAATTTGTTATAAAACAGCATTCTTGGTGGCTGGGGATTCAACTTGACCCTAGGATGCAGAGCAAAGCTGGGTTTGCAGTGATTCCACTTTCTGTTATAGGAACAATTTTATTCCTGGATAATTTATCTTTTCATTTTAGACAGGTATCACCAGGCCCAAGACAAAAGAGAAAAGAAAGACAGGCCAGAACCAAGATGATTTTGGTAAAGATGTGATCAAGAGGGAATACAATGAAAGGAATATATGTGTATAAAGCAGAAAAAAGGTAAAATAACCCTAAAAAATCAAGTTGACAAATTTATTTGTCCAGTTGATTACTCTCTTTGGGGCTGTGCTGGAGGATTGTGTTTGGCAGCACTTTGTGCTGTGCAAAGCAGCAGGGTCAGTGGTGCTCCTCTCCCTGAGGACAGTGTGTTTTGCAGACAGGGCAGACTGTGGCAAATGGAGAAATGTCTTGCCTAAGACACATGGCAGTGCAGGGGCAGAGTCAGAAGTAGAATTAGTCTTTCAAGTCCGAGGTAAGTGTCCCAGCCTCTGCACCCTGCTGCACCTTTGTTCAGGTACAGGAAGGTTAGTTCTGGATGATTAAACCATCAGGGCTATAATAACGATAGACCATCCCATTCACCACTGTTGGAGCTGATTGTCAAATCTTTATTTCATCAACCAAGTGGTTTCCTTCCTCATGCTCAGTGTCCCCAGATAACTGAGAGTACTACTTTAAAGGTTTAACTTTTTTTAAAGTGTTTTAAAAAACACGTGTTAAACTTTTCTTGTATTAAAATGGGCTGGAGCAGCTAATGCAATCTCTTGCAGTAAATAGCTTTAAAAACATCAAAGGTTTTGGTAACTATTAGCTATATATTTTGTAATGTCTATTGTATTTCCATTTTGTTAGTTCTATTTAAAGAGCAGTATTATCATGCCCCATTTCCTGTGAGATAGTTCTATTTGTCTGCTCTACAGGAGGTAGGAGATTTTAGGTCCAAAAGAAATTATCTCTCAGTAAATTACTCCTAACTCCATTATGGAATACTAAGCACTTTCCCCTTACTGTGTGAGCAGCTTGAAGAGATAACACTGCAATTTATTTATTTGTTTTGTCCCATGTATATAGGTGACACACGAACTCATCTGAGCAGAGACAGTGATAACTGACAGGTACATTAGATCAGACACATACAGCAAAGTTTACTTTGATTATGTAGTAAGTGTCAAGATGTACAGTAGCTGATGTAGTTTGAACTCCCTTATAGCACATAATGGCTTGTCTTTTTCTTGGTTGAATGGACACTAATTTTTGTCTAATAAGTAAGCTATCAGTTGAGTGTTTTAGAGAGTAGCCCGAGTTTTTTATCCTTCTGAAAGGGAAACCATTCGTGAAATTATTTTAAAATTTGTTTGGATTGCTTGTTGTATTCATTTCTCTCCTTCTAAAGTCCCTTGTTTACTCAAAGGTACTAAAGGTACAATATTTTCTAAGGACCTGCTGTGAATCTGTTGCATTGTGTATGAGACCTTTCCATATTGAAATAGTAGCAGAGAACAGAGTATTTTCTGTCTGTTTTGATATAGAGCTGCCAAACTGCAAAGTCTGTATGTAACACCTTCTAAACTTTAAAGGGAGAGAAAAAACAATATTCTGACATTACAACCCCCATTGTTCTCCCCTGTAGATAATGCAGGAATTATCTAAGACTGCAATTTTGTAGGTTTGTTTTATTGTTATCATGCAACCGTTATTTCAGTTCAGTTGTGTTTATGAAAATACATTTTAAAACGCATTTTTCAAGGCATAATATCAACTGGTTAATACTGGACTTAAACCTAAAAAACCCAGACCCCCAAAATAACACTGGCAAGCTCTGGAAGTGAAGGGTAATTTTCTGGGTTGTCTAACATGGCTTAGCTCCCTGACACAAGGCCAGTTCCAGGACAAAAAGGTATTTACAGTGAAAAGTCATTTCTAAATTTTGGGGAATATCCCAATTAAAACCACAACTTTCTGGCTACTAAAAGTATGAAAGTCATTATTAACATCTCTAAACCCTGTGCTGTTCACAGTATACATCAGTGTATACAGTGTGTACAGAAAGTCTCAGTTCAGCATGGTCTTCTCATTGAGCTAGTTTAGCTCTAATTCAGAGGACCTTTGGCTCTCATACCACAGGTTGCTGAGGCTTTTGTTGCCTTGTATGCATGGAGCTAGGTGTTTTCTTGTTCTTCTTGTTCATTTGTTTGTTTTGCAGTCTAGAACTAGATCTTTCTTTTAGGTTATTCCTAATGTAGAGGAACATTCTGTAAAAGCACTGTTGTGGGTGCCAGGAGGATTTAACAGTGAATGGAGACCACCTAGTCAAAAGCAGGGTGTGAATAACTAGTTTTTAAGTAATAACAGTGGGGATTTTGAGGGTACTTTCAGATTTGCTACAATAATAAAAGTTTTCTTTAATTGTCAGGTATGTTTTCCCTAGATATGCATGTCTAAGAAACACAGACTGGTATTTTTGAATGGCCTTCCCTGCTTTTTATTTCTCTGATCAAAGTGCTATTCCACAAGCAAAATTGATGAACACTTCGGTGTTAAGGCTGTGGATAATTTAAAATATTTGACTGCAGCATAGCCATGCATTCTTGTCTTAAGAACAGTTATTCTTGAAAATATTTGAAATGGCAACTTCATAAGGTAGAATTCTGTTAGAGTCAAGAGTAATCGCCATGCCTGTACTGGAAGTAATAAATGAGGTTCTCTCCTGCCTTCTCTTAGACTCAGGATGAGATACTGAAATGCAGATTGGGTTCTTTTAAACTGAGAATTTTGTGAATGCTCTAGTAATGCTTGTTGCTGGGGTTTTTTTGTTTGTTTTTGGGATTTTTTTGTTTTGTTTTTTTTTTTTTGTTTGTGGTTTTTTTTGTTAGTGGTTTTTTTTTTTTTTTTGGTTTTTGTTTTTTGTTTTTTTTTGCTTCAAGGCTGTGTCTTGGCAGTTCTGAATACTTGCCATCCACTCTGCTTGGGGAAGGTTATTTGTTTTACAGCCGGGGCTGGGCTCAGAGCTCACCACAGTCCCAAAGCAGAAACACTGCTGTTGAGCTTGGAAGCAAGTACAAATCTCTCCTATTTGCTCCTGTGTCCTCCAAACATAGCCCCCTCGCTGCTTTTCTTTCTCTTTGCTCAGCTCAGTACAAAGAAGCTGAATGCACACAATGCCACTGCTAAACATCACCTGAAAACTTTATTGCTGCTGTCAGCATCTTCTCTACTAGTTCAGTTTGAGTGAGCACAAACAGAAGTAAGACTGAGATCTTCTGATAACTTACTGATGAGAGTCTCCAGGCTCTTCTCATACATTAACATTTCAGCCTGCTTCACTTCTCTTCCTATATTCACTTTGGGATATATAGAAAATAAGGCTATAATAATGCTGTCCTTTCTTGTCTTCTTTCACAAACATTAATCCCGTGACTTTTTATCAGTACAAAATAACCCTGGAGATAAGGCAGTCTGTGGATCAGCTTCTATGAAACTAGAAAACTGAAATTATTGTGTTTAATTGTGTGTGAAAGTCAACTTTTGTCAAAATCTCTAGCTGTGACTGGATACTCACAAAATGCAATGTATTCTTTTCTTTAGCAGATCCCCTAAGTACATTTTACTAGCAACCCTTTTGAACCAGATGAAACTGTAATTCAAGCTGTCTTGTCTGCTTCTGCTTTAGTTCACAATAATGTCACTATGCTGCTCACACCAAAGGCTGAAGTTCTTATCTGTAACATCAGGTATTTTGTCCTAGTTTTTCTGCAGGTCATTTCTGATAAGGTAGTTTTTATAAAACAAAGAAACCAAACCAACAACCCAACCAAACCAAACCAACAACCCTCCATCCAGTTACACTTTTAATGTAAAAGTTTTGTTACTTCACCAGTGTGAATTTGCAAGCTCATCCCAATCTTCCAATGGCTTCTCACCAGCCAGCATAGAGCAATTCTCCAGCTGGAGTATAGGAAACATTGCTGCAGCCAACAAATTAAGTTAATTGAGAATATGATGTTCCTTCCAGGTTTTCCTCACATTTTTTGGTAAACTCAGTATGTCAATTGATAAGGGCAACTTGAGCAGGGGCTGAGGACAAGACAAGCAGCTGGCAGAGCTGCTGCTATGAAGTGATGCCTGAGCTGCCTTGTACTGTGGCTCCTTCACCTGCAGCAAGGACAGTCCTGTTCTCAGGCCTGGATGGGGCAGGAGGGATATCCAAAATCAGTGTAGACTGTGACAAAACCCACTAGCTCAATTTCTTAAGAGTCCATATCTAGAACTGCTTGACTATAAGGTCTACAGAAGTGCCCTGTCCTTAACTGCCTTTTATGCCCTTTGGGTGGCAGTGCTTCTGAAATAAATGAAATATAGGTGCATGTGTATTATCACAGGCTTCTTCCTACATGTATGTTCTTCATACAGATTCCCGGGAAGCCATAAGTAAGATATTTACTGTTAGGTAATTATATTTCTAGGGACACACTGTGCACAATCTCCCTCTCCCCCTCTTTTTTTTCTTTTCTTTTAGCAGGGTAGACTTTATCTGGTGATCCATGGTGTTTTGTGACAATAATAGCAAAAAGGGAAAAAAACAAGTTCTGCTTTGAGAAAAAACATCTGAATTTTAAGGGATGTTTCTCCCTTATGTTCATTTTTCTTTAATTTCAGGCATCTTTCACAGGATGAACAAGCAGAGCAAAATTACAACCTGGCTGGAGAAGAGAAATTCCTATTTACCTGGTTTAGCTTAAAGTCAGCAGATCTCTGTTTCCAAATGGCACTGCATTGGATTTATTGCTCAGAATGAGGGAAAAAAATCAACATCTCACTCTGTGTTTGCCAAATTTGCAGTGAGGACCCCATTGAAAGCTGGTGGTTTACATGTCATATAGCTTGAAATAAAGGAGTCACTCACACATTCATAATCAATACAATTACTTCTGCTTTACATGAATTAAGTAATTTGTATGGCATTACGGTTTGGGGCATTTGTATCCCTATTCAGAGCACTTCTTCAGTATTTCAGTCCCACTGATGGTAAAGGCAGGTGCATGCCAGTTACCCACAGAACCAAGGCAAAGCTCTATGGGGAAACTCTTTTATGTCCATCTAGATTTGAATTTGTAGTCCCTTTCCAATTACTACGCTAATTGTTTAAGAGATTGCTAGACTAAAAAAGTTTTTAATCACTAATCTGTTTTTGAAAGGAACTTATGGGCTCAAAACCTGAACTACATACTTCTTAAATTAATTTTCTTCGTGAATACTTCTTTCTCAATACAGATTTGTGAGTCAGAACACCCTACTGTGCTTGTTTCTTTGTCTTTTCTTCAAACACCTGGCCTATTATTCTCCTTTTTTTCCCCCAACAAAATCGCTCTTTCTTTGGAGGCAAGTTTCTGATGATATTATGTCACTGGAAATACAGCAATTTATCCAGCATCCTATGGTACCAGAACTTAATTTGGAGCAGAGAACAAACTGAACAAAATCGACAATTTAGCCAAATGTGAGTCCTCCGTTAGCAATATTATCAACGTTTCCTGAAGAGATACTAATATGCTGCACGATGTTCCAGCAAAACACCTCAAAAAATTGTGACATGGAGGGAAAAGTCAAGAGGTTTCATTTGTAGATAAGAGTTTTTTCCTCAGTGGGCTGGTGGTTGTAGAAGGTGGATAGGGTGGGATTGTATTCAGATTTCTCAGTGGCTTTGGAAATCCTCCCATATATTTTTGCTTTCAGGAAAATCAGATAAACCCAATAAAACAACCAGGGCTTCAGGCCTGCTTCAGTTGAAATCTGTGCCAGGAAACAATCTTGATGTCACCCAGAAAAGATTTAGGCTGCAACCCTTCTTTATTCAGAAGAGAGACACAGGGACAAATCCTGCAGTCTCAATCCAGGTCAATGCAGGCTTTGTCTAAATTACGACTAAAGAATTTAGTGCACAAGGCAAGATAAAATGTGAGGAAATAATTGCAATGTTAATTGTGAGATACTCTCTGTAAAATAGCTGACTTGTTTAGGAGACAGGAGGCTGCAGATTCCATTGCCCTGAGAAAAACTAGGAAAGCAAATGTCCCTGCTTGATTAGTTGCAGAGATGTTGACCCTATGTGCAGCTATAAAACTAGGCTAAAGGTTTTTCAGTTAATTGCTGCCCAACATTTTTTAAATGTAGTTTTAGTACTATATCCATAACAGCTGGCAAGTGAGC
Source organism: Rhipidura dahli (assembly GCA_013399225.1). Taxonomy (NCBI): domain Eukaryota; kingdom Metazoa; phylum Chordata; class Aves; order Passeriformes; family Rhipiduridae; genus Rhipidura; species Rhipidura dahli. Next base: position 809,679 of record VXAC01007927.1, read on the forward strand.
CTCTTTATTTAAAATTTAAACAGACTGAATAAGTGAACCTTCTTCCCTTGGTGTGATATTTCATTGTAAGATAGTAATAATTAACATATAAATTTTTCTTAGTTTTGGTTATGAACATTCTCTGGTTCCTAAGCTTATTTCAAGTGTTGCCCTGCATATTTATTTTTGTAATATCATTAGCTTTCACAGCTGGATTTCAATTCACATGAAAGAATGGAAATTTCTTGGAAGGACTTGTTAAAGCAGAAAAAATGAAATCAGCTTTTCAAAGTAAACCCAGATGAAACACCAGGAAGCTGTGTTCTCTACGTGTGCCCACTGGGAACTGATGACTGCAGACACTCTCTTGCCCAGATGGCACAGGAATGACAGCTTCTACTCAATCAGGAACAAAACAGGCAATGTACTTACCTTTTCTATTCTTCCATGTGTCAAATCGAGCACAGCAGCTTGAAGCTGCAGAGCCATGCAGAAACATACACCAAAGGAGACAGTCCTGGCCCCAGGGTGACATCAGGAGAAGAAGAGGTCACAGCTGGCAGGGGAGTGGTACCAAGCAAGTGCTTGGCTGTGGTCTCAGTAGGAGAGAAGGATGTCTTGGAAGAAGCGTGCCCTCTTGTAAGGAGAATTAGGGCAGAGCAACACCCACACTGGCAAGAGTTTAGGAGCCAACCATGCTGTCCAACCCTGCAGTTCCCACAGTGGTGCTGAAGAGGCTGTGTGCACTGGGTGGAGGTAGCAGCTCCCAGCTCTGGCATGCACGAGTGAAGTTACTTGCTTCTGTGTGTTTAACTGCTGTCCCTGAAATTATTTCTAACCATAGCTATTGGAAAAACTTTGTTGATAGATAAATGTTATCGCTGATGTAACTGCTGAAATTTAGCTTGTGAATTTGATTCCCCCATAGCTGAGTGAGATATCTGTGGCCCTCTGGTCAGTGATGAGGATTTTGGTGATTACATAGGACCTTCTATTTCATGCAATGTATTACACCAGCTTTCAGCTCTTATTTTTTACATGCTGCTTCTGGTGAACTTTATTTGGAATATAATTTGGCAAAAATATCCAGGTTTTATTATTATTGAGAGTTATTTTCTTAATAGCTCATGGCAAATGCAGGACAGTTTCTGCTACTCCAAATAAAACTGAGTCTCCTTTCCTCCTTTCCTCTTTGCATTGCAAGAGAGAGACACTGGTGGCAAGGAAAGATGCCACAGAAACTTGTACAGAACAGGAGTTGTGTAATGACAGTTTTCAAGCCATTAACCTACTTAAAAGGTTAATTTGGAACAAACTCAGCACTTGAGTGGATACCATGTCGTGCTGCCAGTTGGCAGCCTGGGCCATGAGAGTGGACTGGTGGAAGCAAATAGCTGTTGTGGAAGAAACACACTCAAACTTTGTGTGAGAGGTCCTGCTTACTTCAGTTCCCCAGTCTCCTGCTGCTTGACACACAGTGCAGCCCTGCTGTAACTTGGGTAGTAGGGAGCTGGCTTTTCCTGACAGCTGCAGTACCACTACCTTCTCCTACCTGTGCTACCAATGAGGTCCACAAACCCAGAAATACTTTCACTCTTGTGGAAAGTGATGAGTATTTGTCTGACCCAGGAAACTGCCTTCTCTGTCCTGGATCTAAGTACAAGCTCAGTGCTGTCTCCAGGAGCAGCAGTGATGTAGCTGGAGCTCTGCACCTCAAACTCTAGCTGAGAACACAACTGTGTAGTCTTAAGAGTAGGCCCAGAGCTGCCTTGAAAAAGAAGTTCTAAAATATACAAAATCTTTTCAGTGTAAATGTGTTTGAGGACAGTTTTGAGGAACCAGGCAGCATCAGTGGAGGAGTTCCATGCTGTCCAAGGAACAGATTTTGCTTGGACCTCTTCTACAGGTGTGGGAAACCTGATCTCCATGTGCAGCCAACTGGTGGCCTTTCTTTTTTGCTGTGAAGCAAAAATTAGCTCTTGTATAACTCTGCCACTTGCACAGTGTTGTTTGTTTAATGAGTCCTCACAACAGCCCTGTGAGGTAGGCTAGTGAGCTGCAAAAGGAGGATAGGATGACCTGTCCTCACTTTACACTAAAGCACCAGGAGGATACTACATATCCTCACTTTACACTAAAGCATCAGACCTGTGGAGAGTTGTTCTCAGTCCCATGTCCTGGGTGGGGAAATTCAGCAAAGACTTTAAAAAGACCTGTCTTGCAGTCCAAGACTGGGATTGACTGTGGACTCCTGCTCAGTAAGGCCTCTGTTTTCACTCATTTCAACATTGGTCCAAGGAAGAATTTAATATTTCACATTGAGTTTTCACTTAAATTCTGAATCTACTCAACACATGAAATGTCTCAAAGTAATCTGTTAATTTACTGGTCAGGTAAGGTGAGCCAGAAATCTTGCTAAAAGTATTCAGCAACCTCATATTTGCAGCTATAAGCGACTGATTGACATGTATATACATACACAGAGAACTACACACAATTTATTGCACACTGCTAACCTACTTTCACAGGATACAGTTCATGTACAGAGGTTAAACTTCCTTAATTAAGACATTGCCACTCTGAACATAAAGCAAACTTTTTTTTTTTTTAATTTGAAACAAGGTACTCTTTATACAAATCTAGTTCTGAATCAAAAGCCCATACTGAAAATAGTCCCCATCTCATTCCTGCTAAGTCTGTCTAGAATGCAATATTTCACAGGCATTTGCACTTCCAACATGAAGCATGGTCTCCAAGTTGATAATTGTGTACTGATTCTTAGGTCTCAAGTACTGCATGTAAGAGTTCCTCCTGAGAAGTTAAGAATTGCTCAGAAAAGTGGTTATTCCTAAAAAGAATGTGGAGCTTTTGGACTAGCTTCTGGTGAGTTTGGTGATTTCAAAGCTTCAGATACACGTTAGCCTGATTTACAAAGACAAGATAGCTCCTGCTTCTGTTTCTGCAGTGCTAGAGATGATACAAACCAATTTGCTACCCGATTTCTTGTTGTAATGAAGGAAAACAATGTTTAGCAGGTTTATTTTCTTTCAGTCTGTTACTGAAGCTGCAGGAACTACAGCTCTGTGTGTGTGTGTTTTCTTTTTTTAAATGTGTCTCTCTAACGAGAGCTACTTATTGGAGAAGGCATTCACTTTCCCCTGCGTGGCTGTAGTCTGTGGGAGAGCTCCTAACAAAGTTCTTTGTTAGTGTTTGTAAGACTGGAAATGAGGTTTAATTGAGGGATTTGTGCTGAATGTTCTTTCGCTTTGAGTCTTAGTGCTGCAATGCTTGACGTTTTCCTTTCAACTGCTGCTGGATCAGTGAAGGCAGTGAGAACAGGGTCTGATGGGGGTCCAGGAGCTTTCATTAGTACTGAAGCTGTTGTCATGAGAGGATTTAAAGCATTGAGAAACCTGTGTTAGAAAGAAGTCAATATTACCCAAATTAGGAATTGTTTTGGAGAACAAATACTGTCTGAGTTGCAGCTTCCCCCCCATCAAAGTTATTAGGGAAAAAAGTTCCAAAATTTCCAATTTCTTCCAAGTGTACATTTTTTTAAGCTTTATTTTGCAGTATAGTGTCTTGCCCTTTAAAAAACAACAAGCAGAAAACCCCACCCTAAAAAAACCCCAACCCACATTTAAATAAAACAAACAAGAGATTATCAGACATGGCATGCAGATATCTAAACCAGCAACGATTTGCTTAACCCCTCATGCTAAATCCTTTCTAAACAAACCTTGGATGTTGTAGAGCAGCCTGTTCTGTGAAAGCAATAAAATCCCTCATAAGAAGGCCAATTTATATAGCTGTTTATGCAGACAATTTGTTCAGAGCAGTTGATTCCATGTGAAAAGCATTTGTTTTTCTGTTAACGTAGTACTAAGATACAAGCTCTAGTTTCAGCAAGAGTGCTATTTTCTATTTTTTATATATTTATATATACTTGTATATAATGTATAATGTATGTATACTTGAGAGAGAGCAAGAGAGAAGGATGGAGTTGCAGCCACACAGGTCACAGCAGTCTGTAGGAAAACTAGCATTCAGTGAGACCAAAATTGCAGTACATATGCACAATTTGTCTTCAAAAATCAATTACATATTAAGTTTTTATTATCATGACTTAAACCCAAATCTTGCTGTTCCTAATCAAGTGACCCTACACAGGAACTAACCCATTTTAGTAAGTTTATTGAGAACATGCGAGTAGCACACTAATATAAATGCAGCATTTTTAACAGTTTTGAGATTTGGAAAAAAGAAAATTATTCTATACCTTCCAAAATGTGGATTTAAAATAGGATTTCTGAAGAGAGAAGTCCAGGTAAGACTGCTGAGGCCAAATGGCCCTAAGGTTGAAGGACTAAAAGCTGGGGACATGGATGGCATAGCCAATGTTGGAAGAGGCATTGACCTCCACGTGTGATCTAGGAGGGGAGAATGATTCAGTGGAACATCCAAAAATAGACCAAGCGGGTGCGTTAAGGAGATTCCTGGAACAGTCCCCAGAATTTCATTTTTTTCACGTTTCCTCCACTTTGCCCTTCTGTTTTGGAACCAGACCTTCAATAAAAAATTATAAAGGCATTAGCTGATCTTACTCTGCAGTTTGTCTTACCAGATACTATGGCACGTATTGATATGAATGGCAAAATATTTACTGTTAAACCAAACCCCACTTCTTTAATATGAAAGATTCAAAATAAATCACTTATAAATATTGTAAATTTGACTACTCTCTGACTGAAGAGTCACATATGTTTTAAAGCCATTGCAATATATATATATATACACCTCTCACCTGAAATGCAAGAGCAATTATTAAAAATCATCATTCTTTCTTTCATAACCTGTTTATTGAAAGTTAAATTTCAACAAAGCCACTCAAGAAGTGGTAATTATAATAAAGTAAAAAAAAAATGTTTTCCAAGAGTTTTAAATAGCATCTAAAGTATATAAAAATCAGGTTTTGGGGGACCCAGCTTGCTTTACCTCAGCCATTCCCTATGACCATTTCCAGCAGTCTGACTTACCTTCAGGTGCTTAAATGACACAAAATGTGTTTGGGAGAAAAACCCTCCACATACCGGGCTGCTGATCCCCAAACAAGGCTGCAGCACACCCCAGCCTTGCTGTCCTGAGCCTGATGTTGTTTCTCTCTGTCAGTAACAATTGACTCTTTCAAAGCACTTGCTCTGGGGTTCTCAGGATACAGCTGTAGAAGTACTACACTAAGTCCTTTCATTGCATACAGTATCTTTACACCAGGAAGTTCCTGTTCTCCTGGAAGAGGGATTTATACCCCTTGGGTTACATGTGTAATGCAGAACTGTCTTGCTCACAGGCAGTCTGCAGAGGGAGGTGCCCTCAGAAGAAAATCAGGACATCAAAATTTTGGTACTTGAAATTCTTGAGTGTTATGACTCATTCTTTGGTCTTTCCTCCAGCAACCATCATCTTTCAATAGTCAGATGTCTTACAAAGGAGTATCTGAACCTGTGAAATGCCAGGCAGCTATGCCTGCATGGCACTGAGGACAAGATATTCCACCTGTATTAGTCCAAGACAGGGGTCTGGTAAGGAAAACTAAATTACTGGGATCAGATGATTTTAAATCACTGTTAACCAATAATCCTGAATTTTTGAGTGGAGCTTAGCTAAGATCTCACAGGAGAAGACCACCAACTCAAAGGTGTTAGAGTTTTCTCTGAAAAAAAAAAATACAATTGAAAAGGCAGTCTCACACTGCAGATATGCAGAATACAGCCTTTCCTAAAAAGGATAAATGCTGCAAAGATGGTGTTCATGTCCTTACTAAATCTTAGCACTGATCTTCAATCTGTTCTTCATAAAGAAGCCTAACACAAAATTAAATATCTGCTTTTCTACTTTCTCTGTCTTAAAGCAAATCCATTTGATCACTCAGACATGCACTTTGACTACAAAATAATTTTTTTAATGTTGCAGGTAATTTTGAGCTTAACCCCAAAATTTAGTCATCGCTCAGATTTTGCATTTGTCAAACTGGAAGGAAATACCTGCATAGCTATCTAATAATTGCCATTAGAAAAAAACTGGCTTTCAGTTCCTTATTGGTACAAACTCACCAGTTCAAGTGATAATAGGAGCAGACCAATGCCTCGTATCTTAGACTGACATGACAAACAGCTTTGAAAATTTACTGTGCATGTTATAGTCATTAACATTCAGATTAGTCATCCTGAACCTTTTGTTAAGCAGTTTTACTTTGCTTCTAATAAAAGGCTTAACTTGCCTTTATTCTATTTTCAGACACATCTGAAGTGACAAATTAATGATAACAGAAACTGCTATACTAGTCTTAAGATTTTTATGACTGTAATATCAATGGCAAAATACTGTAGAAAAAAGCATTACTTAATACTCAAAAATGAGTTTTAAACCATCAAATTCTGAATTGTATGCTAAATATGACCCAGATTATATTTGTAACTACTAGCATCAGGCATATCTGACAAGAGATTTAGGTCTTTTATAAAGGAAGAGGTGAGCATGTAAAATTTGATTGCTTTCTTGCTGTAATTTTCTTTAGAAATGTATCCTATTTAATTGATGTAATACCTAATGATGCCAAAGATACCTAGATGTGTGTAACTGTATCATGTTTCTGCTGTAAGTGAATAAGAGGATCATAATGAGAAAATACCATGAGGATGTCTAGATCAGTTCTATGTGTAAGCCAGTGTTTTAAAACTGATGCAGTTTATGGCAATGAAATACCCATGGAACCCTTTACTCCTCATGTTAAACAAGCTAAAAGATCCTTTTAACTTTTTCTTATTTTCTTCCCATCCTAACAATATGAATAATGAGAAACAGAATGGCAACAACAGATGCAAATGCTATTGAAGAGCATCCCAAGCTTGCTCCAGGTTATGAAAACATTTTGCAAACTCTCTGAACTACTCCTTCCCAAGGTAAGGAATGCTGCCATCTCTGTTATTCTATAAAAGTAAATAAGGGGGGTTGGGTGAGACGGATCTCTTTGAAGTGATGATGGAATGAGCATATGTTCATGCAATTTTTTTCTTTGTTCATTTTCATGTAAGACTCAAAAGGCAAGAGGAGGAACAATGCAGTGGCTGGTACCCATTTCAGCTGGTTGATGGAGGGTTCTCCCTAGAGAAGCAAACTTCCATTTGTAAAACACACTGAGGTGAAGAAATAGTCTGACTGCATTGGGTAAGATTAATTTATTGATTTTACACTTAACTAAATAAAGAGATGCCACTTTCCATGTCAGCTGATTCAGCTACCTACCACGGGAGAGGACTGGAAATCTTCATTTCACACAGGATGCCTTACAGAGCAACTATGAGCATGGACATATGTGACAAGTTTTTGGTAATTACAGTAGTTTGCTAACTACAGTACATCCCTGTTGTTCTTATGCATCCCCTTCCCTCCAGGCTGTACCCTGTTTCCAACAGGATAGGAACTGGGGCTTGGCTTTGTGCACTGTAAGCTCACACTAAACAACTGTGCTGACTCTCTGCTCTGTGCCCAGGAGACTTGTGTTAAGTGCTGACATATTAAGGAGGCAAAGAGGTACCAGGAACAGCTCTTTGCTGTTCCTTCCATCCACTGGGGATGCATCAACTCTGTTACTTTGCTTGTTAATTCCTTTTTGACTCCATCAAACACAAACATTTCCATTTTTTTTCCCTTTAGTTGAGTCATTAGGAGATGAGTTCCTCTTTTTCATGTACCATTGCACCATTCCTTCACAGGTTCTACAGAGTATGTACCCCACAAAAGGAATGTGACAGTAACAGTTAAATTAACAGCTTTTCACCCATGTCTTTTTCATTGTGAGATGCCATGTGTATTTGTCTGGGGTGTGTCAGTGACTAGAGGTTTTAGTCATTGTTGGTGTTAGGAAGAAGGGAGGGTACATAATTTTCTCCAAGTTCACCAAAGAGAGATGAAAAGTTCATCTAGGTATTCTTTGAGTCAATTATAATGTACCATTCATACTTCTAATGTCTTTTCTGAAGATGATGCGTATTAAAATAAAAAGCTAAAAAAGTTACAGTTTTACAGACTGTAACTGTGGTGTGAACCAACTCAGATCCAGTGACTGGAGTAATGACAAAGTATACAAACAAGGATCTGGCACTAATTGCATCAAAGCTATCCAGGTAGTAAGCAGGACTGTCACACTGAACAGCTGCACCAGTTCTCAGTCTTTCACAAGTAGGCACATACCCAGCGCAGTGCTGGAACCGTCAATGTCTGTTATACAGCACAAGCCACATTTAGTACAATTGTCATTCACAGCTTATAAATACTTGAAAGCCTCCATGCCTTTTGAAAGAACCTTTTTAAAAATTATTTTTAAAAGCTGTAATTTCTGTATAAAATGGGGATTTCTAGGTTATCAAGAAATGAATCTAAAGAAAGTGGGTTTTAAGAGATGTTGTTAAACAGGAGTGCATAGAGTCAGGAAAAGTTACTAACAGTCACTTGTAGTTTAAGCAAACTGCAGCCTAAAAGTAATTAATGTCTGTCTAGGTATGCTGAAGTTCTACAGGCATTGCTACAATCACAGCCTAGCTAGGTGGAAAATTCTCCTGGACAGGACCTGACTGTCATACATGAATGTCAAATTAATCTTTCATTTGTTTTAACCAGTCATTTAGAAGGGTGACAGTTTTATTGAGCTAAATTAGACCAAAAGAAGGATGTAAATGCTGCAGCCTCGGTAAATAACTTTGGATACCCCACAGAACCTCTAATTTTCTGTTAACAACCTGAGCTTTGAATGTACTTCAAAGCCGCCGCTTCCCCGCCACGGAGGTAACGCGCCCCTTCCTCCGTCCCTTCAGCACCACCCGCCGCGGACAGGACGCGTGCCCCGCACCGCCGCGATTCCCTTCTCGCCCGGCTGAGCAAGGGGGAAAATGCGCTGTGTTCAACCCTCTCTCGCCCAGCGTCCCCCCCGGCACTCACCTGCACTCGGGCTTCCGTCAGGTCCAGGCGCAGGGCCAGCTCCTCTCTGCGGGGGCACACACGATTAGAGCCGGAGCTTGCCCGCCGCCCCGGCACGGCCCCGCCCGCCCCTCCCGCCGCTACCTGGTGAACACGTCGGGGTAGTGGGACTTGCGGAAGGCGCGCTCCAGCTCCTCCAGCTGGAAGGTGCTGAACGTGGTGCGGTATCGCCGCTGCTTCCTCTTCACCGGACCCGGTGCCTCGGAGCCGGGTGGGCGCTCCCCCCGCTCCTCCGTCGGCGGCTCCACCGCGGGGCTACGCGCTCGATCGGGCCGCGGCGGCGCCGCGCGTTCCGCGCCTGCGGGGGACAACCGCGGAGTTACTGGGGCGGGGGGGCGTGGAGCGACCCCCCTCTCCTCACCGGGCCACCTCTCACCGTGCCGGCCCGCGGCGGGGCCCCGGCCCAGGATGCTGTCGATGAAGTAGGACGTGAGGAGGTGCAGGGCCGGCGGGGCGGCGGGGGCCGCGCTCTGCATGGCTGCGGGCAGGGCCCCCGCGCCGCGCCGCGTTTTATGGGCGCGGGCAGCGCCCGGCTCCGCGCCCCGGTATTAGCATTTCATTAGCGCGTGGCGTCAAGGCCGGGGGTGGGACGCGCCGGGCCCCGCTCGCCGCGCAGCAGCCGGGCCGCCTTCCCCGGGCGGGTACAGCGAGCCGCCCCGTCGGGGCTGCCCCACGGCCGTTCACTGCCCTGGGGCAGTGAGTACCGCCCGCTCCCCCCGCTCCCGCAGGCCGGCGGTAACTTTTTCAGGCCTCGTTCGGGGGTGCGGAGCAGCTGCGGTGAAGTTGTGCCGGTGCTCGCCGCTGTGCGGGAAAGCTGTGCCCGGCTCCTCGAGAGCTGCGGTTGGGTCCGGAGTGAGGGCTGACAGCCCCCGGCTGAGACCCGGGAGTGAGGGAGAAGAGTCACTAGGGTTTACCTTTATTGCTTCTGATGAACTTACACTTGTTGAATTTAGGGTTTTAAGCCTGACCTTGCAAAGTACCGTGTGCCAGCAGGCGAAGGAAAAGTGCAGAAACCCGTGCAAGATTGAGTCCTTTTTCCTGGAGATCTCTAATTCCACTCCTGCTGTAATTCTGTTGTCGGTGTTGTTACAGCAATGGTTCCTCAACGGGAGGCCTGGAAACGATTTCCTGCACAGGGAGACTTCCAGCAGTTCCGTGATCTTACCGTGGTGTACTGATAGAGACTGACATGAATTAGATGACAAAATAACTTGAGCCTGAGATCTCGATTTTGGGGGATAAGAATGAAACACTTCTTTCTAGAGTCTTACAGAGAGTACAGCAGAAGAATGCTAAGAACCCCCAAATCACAAAACTAGTGGCTGAAAACTGAAGCTAGACAAATTTAAGATTAGAAATGAGGCATAGATTTAAAAATCATTGTGTTTATATCTAAGTTTTGAATCAACAAAAGTGGTGGAGTTCTGTGTTCTCTATCTTCGTATCAAGGCTGGATCTGTTTACATTCTGGCTGAAGACGTAGAAGCTGTCAGCTTGTCAGGAAATGCTTCCTCACTGTCACCTGCCAAAAACCTTTTGGTTACTCCTGGCACCGCAGTCCACAGGNCCTCTTCATTGACTAAGACCTCGACTTCATTCCTTTCACTACAACAATTTGGTTTGGCCTGAAGCAATACCTTTGTGAACCTATTACTGTGGCATTCCTTCCTAGGAGAAGGTTTCAGACAGCACTTTGTGATGATAACTCCTGAAAAAGTAAGGTGCCTGTATGAAAGATGATTCTGGACAACATTTACAGAAAGTCGTTTTTACATGGCGTTTTCTTGACATTTCATACTTCATTGCCGTATTCATATCCTGATCCTTAGTTCCAAAGCTCAGACTGCCACATTCATGAGACCTTAATTGTGTTCAAAGGCTTAGGGACTCATTTGTTCTGGGAAAAACAATGATTCTATGCATCCTACAGACCAAATGTCTAATGTAGTTTTTGTCAATTCCAGGAAATAAGATTTGAGCGATCTAATTTCCTCTGACAAAAGAAAGTGTCAGAACTTCATCAAGGAATCTCCTGGATGTGAAATACCCAGAGACGTGCTTGTTTTATAGTTACATGTGTTACAGTCACACATGCGTCTATGGTGAAAGAGAAGCCCCTGCATCTTGGAGTGCATGCCCAGGAATTCCAATGACATCTCCCAAGAGCCAAAAGTGACTAAGTTTTGTCACTCCTGTGTTCCAAGCAAACCAAATGCAAGTACAACCTGGACAGCAGATAAAGCTTCTGTGAGGAGCTGCATGGGAGGCTTCTGTGAGAAGTTGCCAGAAGCTTCCCCCATGTTCAATGAGCCAATGCCAGCTGGCTCCAGGATGGACCCACTGCTGGCCAAGGCTGAGTTCATCAGCATTGCTGGTAGCACCGCTGGGATAACAGGTTTAGGAAGAGGAAAATATCTGCACAATAGCAACTGCAGCCAGAGGGAGGAATGAGAATATGAGAGGAACAGCTCTGCAGACCCCAGGTCAGTGAAGAAGAAGGGCAGGAGGTGCTTCAGATGCCAGAACATAGATTCACCTGCAGCCTGTGGTGCAAGGCCATGGTGAGGCAGCTGTGCCCCTGCAGCCCATGGGGGTCCATGGTGAAGCAGAAATCCACCTGCATCCCAGGGAGAAGACCAAGCTGGAGCAGGTGGATGTACCCCGTGGCGGGGCAGTGCAGGGGCAGGTTTGCTGGCAGAACTTGTGACCATGGGTCACTTAGGAACAGTCTGTTCCTGAAGGACTGCAGCCTGTGGTAGAAGAGACCCATGTTGGAGCAGAGCCAGGACAACTGACCCCACATGACCAAAGGGATATCAAGACCATATGATGTCTGGTCAGCAATAAATGCTAAGGGAAAAGGGTGTAGAGCATTTATTATTATGACACTTGTCTCCTAGAACAGCTGCTATATGGGCTGAAGCCCTACTTCCCTGAAAGTGGCTGGACTTTTTCTGCTAATGGGAAATAGAGAATCAATCTTTTGTCTTCCTTTGCTTCTCTGCCTGGCCTTTGCTTTTGCATTATTAACTGTTTTTATATTAATCCATGAAAAATATCCTTTTTTCTCCCCTCTCTGTCAAAGAGGAGAGAGAGCAGCTTGGTAGGCACCTTGTGTTTAGCCAAAGTCAACCCACAACACATCTGTATTTTTTGAATGTTCTCAGGCAGGTCATATTTACTCTGTTTAGTGATGTTGGAGTTATTATTTTGGATATGTATTGTGTCATGCTGTGAGCTGAGCAACCTGTGTCATAGTTGCTGCTTAATGCCATTGAAAAATGCCCTAAAAGAGAATGATTTAAATACATTTTCATTACTTTGTGTTCAACCAACCTTGTTGCTACTGCTTTCTTGATTTTCTTTGGCTCCCATACAAAGTGTAAAGCTCATCTTGTCCACAGAGTGTTTGAAAGACAAAAGGAAGCATATGCATCTGTTTGTGGGTGACAGCAGAGTTGCAACTGCATGAGGGGAACTGGTATTTGCTGTGCTTGAAATGTCTTTTGGCATGTTGATAATGTATTTCAGCATTCTTTATACTGCCTTAAATACATACATAAACATATATTAATGAAGTTTAATATTTAGGCTTAGAAAACAAAACCTGTCTATATCTACACTGAAAGAAAATTCTGAGATTAAATATGTGATGAGGTTAACAGGAAAAATTACTTGAAGAGTGTCCAAGCAGTTGGTTTGATTGTTCAGCATAGATCTTTATTGGCTTGAAGAGGGAAAATAGCTGTTAACAAGAGAATTAGGTGCAAAACTTGGGTAACTTTGGCTGATGTTAGAGGAACCGGATGAAAAGTGCTGAAAACCTTTAATACCAATATACCTCTTTGGATTGCTCATATTCTTATTAACACAACTGTTTTCTCATTCTGTTGTGAGGCATTTGAATCCCGTTGCGGGCCCCAGCCAAGTTGTCTTTAGCTAACCCTATCAGAGACCTCAGGAATTCGTCAAGGTTACAGAACTGTAAGCTATTCTAAATCGGGAGAGAAGCAGTCTGAAGAATGAGATAACAGGACAGCAAGAAGGTAAACAAAGAGGGACTGCACCATCTCGGACTTGAACCAATCAGGGTCTCTGAAAGGTGCATGCAAGGCGCGTGGACAATACGAGCGACCCAATCGGGTCATGCGTGATCGCGTGAACTACAGTAGCAGAAGTGTATAAGAATAGTGTAATGTAAACAATAAACGGCTCTCGCGTTAATCAAATTGGTTCGTAGTACGAGGGTTCCGTGCGTCCGCATCATTCTATTTGTGTTTTACACAGAGGCCTGAAGATCTGTGTGAACTTGAAGATCAGCACCTCTCTTTTGTTCTATGGGATTAGATCTACGCTATGTGTGGCAATCCTCTAAATACTGGGGAACTGCAAGACTGAATGTTGTGGTACAGTCTTAGTTGGATTCTCTCAAGCCACTTGATACTTATTATACCAGCTGCACCAGAGTGCAGTAACTCTTTTGTAATGGAATCACAGTAAGCTGGTTTCCCATTTCAGTTAATAACTTGTGAAAATAATGTAAGTGCTTTTTGCTGATTAAGCATACGTGACTGCTTGGAAAAAAAATGTGTGCGCAGTACATCGCAATTCACTTCCCTTTCTGTGCTGCATATTCAAGAGCACAATAAAATATTAGTTTCAAGAAGAGTAAGATAATAATTGGAATGTTGCTGACTATGGAGAAGGCATTGTGTTGAGACGGAAAACACTGCTCATTCTGACCAACCTGCCTGGAGCAGATGTCCCTCTGTTGTGTCCCCATCCAAATCTGTTGGCAGTCTCACTTTCAGATCAGTTCCTTCCATCTCTGCAGACTTTTGATTTTATGCAGGCAAATAAACCGAGAGCTCCAGTCTTCCCTTTCTGCATTTGGTTCTTGAAGGAGATTGATTGTTCATGAAAGGCTGGCATGTGAGAGGTTCCTGTTCAAGTGACATGAAAGTATTGTGAGATACCTGGAATGACCTAAGCATACTGCACTGAGTGTTCTCTGAGCAGCTGCTGCAATGAACTATTTCTCAAACCCTTTAGGTGAAAAGTGAAGAGCTCTTTGGTGCGCAGGTACCTCTAGCAGTGCTGTTATGATAAAGTAATATTTACTGGATCTGCTAAAGCCACCCCTTTGGGGTCAAAATTAAATGAGGTTCTCATCTTTTCTAAAACGTACAAAATGTATGTTATAACTTTTTAAAGTTTCTAGACTCTGCATTTATGGAGAAAAAACTGGTAGAACCTAGGGTGCCACAAGTCCAAGAATAAATAAACCCAACTGAATATTAATTTATTTTATATTAGAAAGTGCTTGATAATAAACTAACAAACCAGGTTTTATCTCTGTTTAAGGGTTTATATTTTATCCTTTCTGAGGGGTACCAGTCCTCTACCATGTTTGCATGTTTCTAGAGTGAAAATTACTTTTTTTCAAATTACTTTATTTAGGGGCTGACTATGAATGTTGCACTAGCCTTGGAAGACGACATTCCTTCTTCCTTTCATAGCCCTTGACAACAAAGCGTCACTTCTACATGCATCATTTATTCATATGTCAAATTGGAATGGTCACACACTCTTTGCTAATAAATTATTTTTGGGAAAGCTGAGTCTGTTTAAAATAATTCACAGCTGATGTTTACCCATTTACAATTGTAAAATGTGTTGTGCCCATAAAATACACACTACATTCCTTCCCTTTTTAAAGCTTTAAATATAACCTTGTGTTAGCTGCAGAATAACCTCTGGAAAATCTGCTTCTGATTACTTTTTTTCTGTATTGTCGTGATTATTTTAGAAACAAATCTTTACCAGATGTGTTCTTCAGTATTGTCTGAGGTTCTCTAGGGTTCATTTATGCAGATATGGAGCTACCCAGTTCTTCCCAAAAGCTAGAGGTATTGTGACTAATTCCAACTCATTTTACAGACAGGGACTGAAGTCTTCAAAGAATTGTAAACTGTCCAGTAATGTGCAAGAGAAGCTCTGCTACAATCTTTGTGTTCTCCGTGTCTCAATCTTCCACAACTGTAGTAAGTGTTGTTACATCCTAGTCTTTTTAACAATTTTGCTACTGTCATTATGGGGATTTGAGGCATGGAGAGGTGGAATGGTTAAGGAAATTTGGACAATTCTCTGTATATAAAGTGGTTTCCCACATTCAGCCTTATTGACTGAACTATCTGATTTTTCCTTTAATATACGCACTGTAGTACACTTGAAATTTTATAGGAGGCATAACTGTAGAAATCCACAGCATCTGTATCTTCTCCTGTAACAAAACTGTAAGTGAAGTAGCCAGTCAATAGATGAGAATCTGTAGAGATACATTTCTTTTAGTGTGTCCATGTCCTCACAGCTATTCAATAATACCCTGGATGTTTAGTACAAAGCAAATGTAGTGAGATTCTGGCACTGTTTTGTGGATTGCTTCACTGACTGACTTTTGTCTTTTTAAAGATCAGAGAGCCCTGTGTTTGGTAATAGAGTGATTTGGAAACTCCTTTGGTGGATTTTTTGAGGTACAGAGTCTGACTGGGTGTGTGGGATTATAGCACAGGTTTCTGATCATAGCAGTTCTGCTCTCATTCATGACTGCAGGTACAAAGGGAATCAGGCCTGGATTGTGTTCAACTGTAAAGGTTATGGAATGGTTTGGTTTGGAAGGGACTTTAAAGATCTTCTCATTCCAAAGTCCCTGTTGGGGGCAGAAACCCCTTCTACTAGATCAGGCTGCCTCAAGCCCCATCTGACCTGGCCTTGAAGATTTCCAGGCATGAGGCAGCCACAGCTTGTCTGTGCTGGGCCTCAACACCCTAAAAGGTAAGATTTCCTTCCAAATATCTAACATAAGCCTCCTCTCTTCCAGTTTAAAGCTATTTCCTTATGTCCTAACCCTACATGCCCTTGTGACAAATCTCTCAATCTTTCTTGAAATCTCCCTTCAGGTATTGGAAGGCTGCCCTGAAGGTCATCCTGAAACCTTCTTCTGAAGGCTGAACAGTCCAAATTCTCTCTTTCCTCATAGAAGAGGTGTTCCATCCCTCTAATCGTGTCATTCTGAGCTGTGGCACTCTTGGTAACTGCAAGCACCTGGAGTCTGCCAGGGGCGGTGTTCATGACAGCTGTTGACAATAAAAGAGGGAAGTAACTGTTATATCTACAGGTGAGCTGACCTTGCAGGACTCCACGGCGATATTAGAAAAAAAAGAAACCTGTTTGTTGTTTTAAATTGTGAAGAGTTTTTAACTTGATTCCACAGGTTGAAAGCATAGAAGATGTATTTGTGTTAGTCTACTGGCTTTTTTATTTTATGAACCAGTTCCGAACAGCAAACACTATATAAAGTTATTCTGTAATTAACTTTTTGGAATGGATATAGAGTGAATCATCAAAAAGAAACTAAGCACTGAAGACCTGAACTGAACAAACCCTTCAACCTCAAGTTGGAAAATAATTGCGAAGGATGGTACAAATGCAGCATGGATTTGAGTTAGGTAACACCAGCCCCAGTGACTTTATCTGAGAGGAAAGCAAGTGTGAGGCAGAGAGTTTTCTTCTCCTCCTAGAAAGTTTGTGTCAATCTTTATGCAGCAGAGTTTAAGTTGCTGTGTTTGATACGAGTGGTAACAATGGCATGGCATGTAACTGCTACAGATTGGAAGTCAATGTGCTTAAGCAGCATCCGATTGCTCTGCTGGAATAGGACATCAACTGTTGCTGTTAAAAGTAGTTTCACAATATTTCAGCAGCAACCCGTAGCAAACTGGATTTAAGATTTATCTCTAATCATTATAACTATTCAGTTTTGTAATTAAGAAAGACTTTTGACGACTGTAGGAGAAGGTAGGTGGGAGGGGGGGGAAGTGAGAGAAGGAAGGAATGACCTAGGAGACCTTCCTCTACTGCAAACTTTTTCCCTTTATGTTGTCATGTGTGCTGCAGAAGAGGAGATTCAGGTGTGGTTTTTTTTTTTTTTTTTTTTTTTGGGGGGTTTTTTTTTTTTTTTGGGAGGTATTTTCTGATAGTGTTTTAATGAGAAATCACAGTACGCTGCCATTAAAAGCAGTATGTGCAGTCAGAAGAGTGTATTTTCCTCTTCTGTCCCTGCTCCCACATGTATATCTGATATGCTAGGAAAGGCTTAATAATTTCCTCCAAATATCCTATTCACACTGCTGTGATGAGCCTGCAGGCTTCTTCCCAACAAGATTGCCTTGATTTTACCCTCCTGTAGCATCAGCCTGTCTCTGCTCTTCAGGTGAGCTCTGCAGCATCTCCTGGCTTTGAAGAGAGCTCAGCACGGTTTGAATGTGAGGTAACACCTTTCTCAAAGCAGAAACCTGGGCTTTTTCTTTGTCTGAGCACCAGTGTGCTGTATAAAAACACTGTGAACTCCTAGCCTGACTATAGTCACAGTTTATGACTACATCGAACAGTTTACCTCTTCTCTGGCAGAGCTTAAGAAAGATGAACTCTGCGCTCCCTCTTGTGGCACATGTAGAAATGTGAAGAAAGTTTGGGGAAAAACTGCCCTTAACAGTTGGGGAAGCTAAATGTCTTCGTTTCACTGAGGATCTTGTGAATTAAGTAAGATTTCTGATATTACCTAAAATGATGTGAAAGGAAAAAGTTTTCTTAGGTCAAAACACAGAACTGAAGCAAATAGCTTTCTAAAGCAAGGCTAAATGCTGGATTGTGTTGTAGCTTTCCAATAGTCAGGGAATGCAGAATTGTGAAATACAGTTAGCTATATGCTCTGTTGATTGATTTTTACATATATACATGAAAGAAAAGCATAGGAATATTTGCCTAATACTAGTTAATTTTTTATGTCACTTCCTGTAGACCTTTGTGCCGTTTTGTGTATTTTTCCCTTTGTATTTTATTAAGGCTTCTGCAGGTTTGTAATCCAATAGCAGAAAATGCATTCATTTTGTGCTCCATTAGCTTGCTTGGCCCTAGAATTTAAAAAGTATTTACATTAGATGTGCAAAGATACTTATACCATAGGTGGAAATTATGTGCACTCTAGAAATGAGAAAAGGAATAGCAACAGAGAACTACACTCCAGATTACTGTAGGTTGCTCTAAGCTCTGTAAAGATGCTGTGTTTTCTTGGACTCCATAATAGCACTTTTGATAATGTTTTTTCTGGAAATGTTTGCACCCTCAGAGAAGAATTTTTTTTTTTTAACTCTATAGTGAAGCAATATGCAAAGTCATCTGCAGGGTGAGGAGACTGTTTTGAAGGAGACTTCATTGTTTGTGCATGTTTAGCTTCATGTCTTTGCCATGGGCTGCAGTGTTACTGCATACACATGTGGGAGTGCCCGGAGCCTCCGGGACCCCCAGGTACCCTGCAGTAGTGAACTGATGCAAAGTCTGATCTTGAAGTTACTGAGAGGCAAGTGAGGAATGTCAGACAGATGAGCAGTTATGTAGTTGTTGAAGATGTAACTGGTGTTACCCAGTTATAGGAAAAGAGAAACTGGTCTACCTCAATTATGCAGAACTAACACCACAGAATGATTGTGGTTTTAGCCCAATAATAGTTTTAAGGAATGATGATATCACTGCCTAATCGGCTAATAATATCCTGCAGGTTTATATCATGACTTCCCCTCTCTGTTGACCATAATTATATCCATCAAATGTCTGTAACCTCCAGTTTCATCCAGTAACACCAAAAGTCTTGTGGACGGTACGAGCCATTCGTGTTGGTTAGATATACTTGGATTTTGAGAAGGTGGTTGTGCTGTTGTTGGCTGGGATAGAGTTTATTTTCTTCACAGTTGTTTTGGGCCCATGGTTTGGATTTGTGCTGGATGCAGTGTTGATAACACAGGGATGTTTTTGTTACTGCTGAGCAGGATTTACCCTGAGCCAGGACCTTCTCTGCTCCTCACTGCACCCCAGCTGTGAGGAGGCTGGGGCTGCACAAGGAGCTGGGAGGGGACACAGCCAGGGCAGCTGATCCCAACTGACCCGAGGGATATCCCAGACCATGTGGCCTCATGCTCAGCAATGTATCCTGGGGGAGAAGGAGGAAGGGGGGGGCATTTGGAGTGATGGTGTTTGTCTTCCTGAGTCACTGTATATGTAACGGAGCCCTGCTGTCCTGGGGAAGTGGGAAATGAACACCTTATTTTGATTTGCTTGTGTGTATAGCTTTGCTTTCCTATGAAACTGTCTTTTTATCAACCGAGTATCCTCACATTTAGCTTTCTCTTTTCCTTATCCCACTGGGTGGCTGTGTAGTGCTTAGTTGCTGTCTGGGGCTAAACCACAACAGTGGTGAAAAATTTAACATTAATGAAAGACTGTTTTTGATGTGGTTCACTTGGCAGTTCTAGCAAAACTGCTTTGCATTTCTCTTTGCTGTAGTTTAAAGAATTTGAGTTTGCCACAGAATGCTTGTGTTGGTATCTGTAGTTTTACTGCTGGCTAGAGGAAAAACCATGCCAAGAAATCAATTACTTTATCTGGATTGGAAGGTGGGCTTTAGCCCTAATGTGCTCTAAGCAATGCAAGCATTGAGTGAGCCACTGGGACTCTTATTTTCAGGGAGTACAAGCTGTTGTAAATGTGGAACACCCTGAAGTATCTTCATTTTGCAAATCACTTAGGAACATCATCCAGAGCACACTAAAGTGAGTAGGTGTCTCATATTTTTCCAAGGTGTGGCTGTCATGAAGCTGGGGATTTGCAGAGATACAGAAATAAATATTTCGGTGGTGTACAGTTTTTCTTAATGATGGGACATGTCTCAAAACATACAGGAGATCTACTGGAGTATTGATTGCCTGGGTAACCCTCTTAAACCTTTTCATTTTATGAGCAGTAGAAGATGGATGCTTAAGTGAAAAAGTGGGTTACCTACAGAATTGGATGAAAGATCTCACAGGGAATTGGAGCAACAAAACAAAATCAAAGATGTCCTACTTAATTAAAAAAAGGTCAATGAACCAGATTGAATTTAAATAGTTTCTGTGAAAAACCTATCTCATGGGTGTTAGAGGAGTGAGCTGCTGTTTGGCATTATGGTGCAGTTCCAGTCACTATCAGCATTGGAATGTGCTAACTATAATGTGAAGCCTAAGAACAAACCTGTTTCTTTCTTTTCATCCTTAAATGCCTCAATGATGCTCTCACCAGGCATTTACACCTAAGGGGGAAGGATCAAACGATTATTAAAAGAGTGGCCTGTAGAACCCCGAGGTTACAACAAATAACTGGTACCATGAGATCCTCTTTGAATGCTTTCTGTCTTGGAGCTGTTCAGGATACACCCTTGTCCCCTACTGCCAGTACCGGCAAGTAATATATCTCTTTTTCCCCTGTAAAATGAAAACCCGAGCTTCTGACGGGATCATGTGAGTCTAGTAATTGGATCTTTAAAACAGACCCATGAAATAGTGCAGCACTTGTGGTGAGTTATGGGAGCGCTGACAATGCTTTAAACAAGGGCTCTGTCATATTCCTCACTGCCCATTTTGTGGTGAACACGGACACGTGCTGCTCTCCTTCCTAGTATGGAGGCGAGGGTGTTACAACTACCGAGAAATGAAGCAGAGATTTATTTTTACATTGACCTGCTACATAAGTATCTTTTATACTGCTTGGCTGATTCACAGTCCTCATTAATGGACTAAACTTGCTAGTTTGTCTCTTTATCATGTTGATAGACCTGTTAAATGAAACCCTGAGAGGTCAGACAATTTAGTCCTGTGGCCAGTGGCAGCTTTTCACAGCGATGATTTCTAGCTGGGTTGTACGTGCCAAATGTCCAGGCAGCTTGTGCTTATCAGCATCCATTATACTTCTTGTTGACTTGGACCATTAGTAACCTGTCAGATTAGGTAATTAGGCTGTCTCTAGCAGCCAGGGAAAATTGTTTTTCCTAACTGATGGTATGGGTTGTGCAGTTGTGCAGATAAGCACTTGGTCAAATGGCAGTTCAGGCGATTTTTAACTGGCCTTGCTGATGAATGCAAAATAACTGCTGAGACATGAGGGCCAGATAACAACAGAGAGACAGGCATGAAATAAAATTACCTGCCACTTCAAAACTCTCTCCAAATAAGACACTGCTTACTGTTCTGGTTCTGAAAACCTGCATGTAGGAGCAACCCTGTTAATTTCAATAGTCTGATGGTTTTACAAACATTGTTCCCTTCTTTTGAGTTAAAACTCATCCCAGACCTGGGGGAATTAGAGGGATTCTCTCTAGGAGGTGTCAATTTACCCCTGTGAGTAAAGCTGGCTGCTGGTAGTGCTCACTACTGCTCTGATACTCTTTTTGTGCAGTGACCTTCTTACTTTGGCACTGATGGACTCTGTTGTGCCCAGGTGTAGGAAAAGGTCGATTTATTCTGTTGAAGCTGGGATCCCAGCTCTTGGTTGAATGACATTTACCTATTTCTAGAAGCAATTAATCTTCAGTGTGAAAAGGCTGAGTGTTGTGACAACATCCATCAAATAAGTTTAGTTATGTGAGGACTTTCTTCTGGAATAGACAAGAACATTAATTTGCCTGAAAAGCCATTCGGGTTTTCCATGATTAACATTCCCTGATTCCATGATTTCATTCTTGAAGCCTGCTGTATTTGAGCCAACTTAAAAGATGGGTGCAAGAGTCACAGAGGCAACTTTATTCTACAAGATTGGTAAGGTGAATGAATACACACACAGAAAACTGTTTTAAGAGAGAATTTAATATTCTCATTTCTCTGAATTGGAATGACGTTTGGGAGGGAAGCAAACCAGCACAAAAATAGTAATTGTCCAGACCTGATTGTACTGAAGTTGACAAGACTCCCACAAGACTGAGATGGTGGCAGTAAAACATGCTCAGCTGCCCTGTCCTATTGACTCTCAGGGCAATTAAGTTGTGCTTGGGCGAAGGAGGTGGATGGATGAAGTGACAGACGGCTGGAACAACCTCTTCATTTACAGATCTAGAGTGAACATCTTGAAAAAGATGACTTGTTCTGGCTGACACCATCTTCTGCATGCCGTCTTGCAGCCCAGGTGAGTGGAGTGGATCTGCACTCTGGCTGCCTGTATTGAGCCTTGTGCCTCACGTCCAGATGCTTTACAGAGACTCGTAGCCATCTGCCACCCTTTGCCAGCTGACAGACTCCTGAGATTTATGTGGCATAAACTTAACCACCTCAAAGTAAAAATAATTCCTGACAGCCAGCCCTGCCCAGGATATGTAGTAGAGGAGACTGAAAGTTCCTTCCTCCAGGGAGAGCTCACTGAAAATTATGTGCTTTCCTTATTTTCTGATGCCTCCTTAGCAGATGTGCACAGGGCAGCAGCCAGACCAAGGATACGGCTGGTCCTTGCCTTGCAGAAATAGTGTAGAGACCCTAAGAAGAGCTAAGTGTTCCCTCCTCAAGTGCTGGCACATGCCTCAGTGTCCAGGGAATTTCATGCTTTTGCACTTAAATGCAGCTCCTGATGGTATGACAAAGATGTCATCTCATGTAAATGTCACAGAAGAAAATTTGCTGAACTTCTGGCTGATAAAAATAGATGTGTTTAAACTGTCTCATTTTGATTTACTGTCTGAGATTCATGGGTGTGTGCGGTGCAGCTCAGCCCCGCCTCGGGATAGCTCGATGTTGTCCTGGGGCCGGGAGCGCCGCGAATTCAGAGGGTTGAACAATCCGGCAAAAAACAGCTTGGAGCCCTCGCGCGGGAACCAGTGACCCGAGCGACATGGGCTCGCCGGGGCCGGTGACCCGAGCGACATGGGCTCGCCGGGGCCGGTGACCCGAGCGACATGGGCTCGCCGGGGCCGGTGACCCGAGCGACATGGGTTCGCCGGGGCCGGTGACCCGAGCGATATGGGCTCGCCGGGACCTCTCGCGCCAAGCAGGTGTCACAGCAGCGCTGCCCCAAGCTAGGCAGCTGCCCTCAGGGGTGCAGGTGACAGCTATCTGAGCGAATGGCAATCCGGAGCACAAGAAAGGAGGCGGGAGACTTCTGGCGGGGGTGTAAAAGGCTTATCATCTTCAAAGTGACGCCAGAAAATCTCTACCAGAACACACTGAACACTGCCTTTTAAGGAGCAGAAAACAGGGTGGAGACAACACCAATCATGCAATAACAGGAGATTTACAGGGAGGGATTAGGCGGTAGCACCCAATCAATATTAACTGACAAAGAGGGACTTAGCATTCAGCCAATGAATTATCGAATTGCACTGAACTTTCTGGAACGGGAGGCTGGGTCTGGGCACCTCTCCACCCCAGGGGACGCCCACAGGGTGTTCTCAAACCTCCAACTCCTCCTCCTGGGCATCCTCAGCCCCCGTGTCACTCAGCCACTGGACGGCCAATGCCTGAACAACAGACGGAGCCCGAGTTTCCCTGGGGGGAGGCACTACCACAGGTGTGGGCTTCAATGTAGCATTAGGCATTTACTGTGGGTTTAAGAGTAGGAGACAGTTGATGTGTGGACAACAATGTATTAGAAGCCAGCTTTATCCAGCACTGAGATGGTTTAAACCATGGAATTGAACTGACTGAGTCTATTGACCTTTTCACTTAAAACAGGATGAAAATCCCCTTGCTTTTAAGTTCAGCAACTGGACTTAAACTCCAGCAGTTCTCATCTTTTCAGGATGGACTTGACTTTTCAGTGTGTTTTTTCCTTACAGGCTTTGAGCAGTTAGCTCATTCAAACAGAGCCTGCACTCTGGCTTCTTTTGCCTTCTCTCTAGTCCCCTTGTGGAAGGAGTCCATGCCCGCGGCAGAGGGTGGAATGAGACGATCTCTAAGATCGCTTCCAACCCAAACCATTCTGTTACCCTTTATGGCTTTCCCATGAGGTATCATCGCGCTGCTCGCAGGCGATGGAGGCTTGGAGGAGCCCGAGGTCTCCCCGCTGCCTTTGAGGGGCAGGTGGCCGCTGTGTCCCGGCGCCCTTGGTTGCGTTCGGCCGGAGCTGCCGCGCGGTGTCGCCCGCCGGCCGCTGCGAGCACCGGAGCCGCGGGATCGCTGCTGCCAAACCTGGCTCCACTCAAGCCGCCAGCGCCTCCCATCCTTTGGTGCTCCGCCTTCGGGTTTGTGTTTTGGCAGCTTTAAAGATGCCATCACTGCTGCTGGGCTGCTGCCCGCCTGCTGTTTGTGATCGCAGGAGCTTTAATTGTGTCCATAAACTTTGCAGTAGCGTTCCAGAAAAGCAGCTGAAATTATCTTGTTTTGGGCATCAAATAGTGTAATAACTAAGAAAAAAAAAAAACTAAACGCAAATGGACACAGGGCAAGAAGGGAGCTGCTGTGTCCATTCCTATCTCAACTTCTTGTTGTTCAGCCTTTATGAAAACGTTGCTGTGCTCAGTTTCTATGGAAAGTCCAAGGAGGAAAAAGACAATAAGAAATGACTTAGTAGAATCTAGGGGTGAATCTTACATAAAACTGAACAGGTTATAGATAGCTCTTACAAAGGTTACTGTGGTTTAACCCTAGCCAGTAAGTAACACATAGCTGTGGGATGGGGAGGAGAACTGGGAAAAGGTAAAACATGGTTTGGGATAAGAACAGTTTAAGTTTTGAACAGTTCTGGATAGGAATAAATGAAAGAAGAATAATTTTAGTGCAGTGTAGAAAAATCCCCTATGGCCCCTATGGCTTGGAGCATAGGAAAAAACCTGCAAAGTGTAGCCACAGTCTCCAAAATCTCAAACTCAGAGGTAAAAGAAAGTGTTTACCCACATCATTCACATTTCAGATCTTTTACACCAGAGGCAAATGTACTGGCTTCAGTGTGTATCAGAAGTTTGCAGGTAGAGGAAGGTATAGAAATCTCTAAAAAGAGATTACTCCACTGCAAGGTAAGGGAACAATGAAACCACTCTTAAACTGCATAATGTATACTGTAAATCATTCCAGTACATAAGGATCATTCAGAAGTGAATAAAGTACAAGAAAGAGCAGGGGTATAATACAGGAACACTGAAGTTACTGTTGTTTTACAAGGCGTTAGGAAATAAGAAGTTAAAATTCTACTGCAAAGAGATGTTAGCCGCCCTGAGGTCCAGCACATCCACATACCCTGTGAGATCAACAAAGTTTTTGCATGCTCCTGTCTACTGCAGATGGTACCAAGATATCACTGTTCAGGAAAGTGAGGTGTCTATTGTTTGCAAAGAGTAAGAAGACTCAATATTGGACAAAGAATAGAAATTCAGTCAGAGCCCAGGCCAATCAATAATTTTAGGATAGCAATATGTAAAGGACAGGTTGTGCTGGACAGAAGAGTTATTTAATGTTTCTTTATTCTCTGGCACTTGATTTTGAATGCTGCAGGATGTTCCTAGATGCTTGTATTAAGTGAGGTACTCTTTTGCCACAACATCTCTGTAAAAAGCCAGAAAGAAACAGGATCCATGTGCAACCTGCTTGTCTGTCAATGATTCTTGTCTCTAGCACCTGCTCCTGTTGGTGTTCCAACTGCACTAACCCTTGCTTTGTGGCGAAACAACTCCCTTAAAACACACACAGACAAATCCTAGTCCTATTATTCCTCTCCAGCTTTGTCTTGTGGCTGAGGCAGTGGAAGAAGTCATAGTATCACAGAATGGTTTGGGGTGGAAAGGACCTTGAAGATCATCTAGTATCATCTTCCCTGTGATGGGCAGATATTAGACCAGGTACCTCAGGGCCCTCTCCAGCCTGGCCTTGCAGACTTTCAGGGATAGGGCATCCACAGCCTCTGTGGGAAGCCTATGCCAGTGCCTTTCTCCCCTCTGGGTAAAGAATTTCTTCCTAAGATCTAATGTAAGCCTCTTGTCTTTAAATTGAAAAGCATTCTGCCTTGTCTTATCACTATTTACTAGTGTAAAAAGTCACTCTCCCTCTTTTTTATAAGCTGTTGAAGTTCTGAAAGAAATTCTAGCATCAGAGATTCAAGTATGTCAGTTGCTGTGTGAAACTTGTAAGAAGTTCAGTTTCTGCAAAACTAAAAGAACATCTATAAAATGTCAATGAGAAAAAATTATCCTGTCTTGCATAACCTTTAGCTTAGTTACAGCACTTCATATGTGATTCCATGCATGCCACTGTAGCTTGGTTTTGCAGTTCTCATACCTCATCAGATTGAAACACATGCTGTTTTAGAAGCATAGAATGAAGCATAATAGGAAAGGATCTACACTCCAGTTTAGAGAGACATTTATTATCTTAGTTTATTTATATTAAATTGAATTGAATTATCTCTCTCTTCTGTTTTGATTACCTTTTTTAGAGTGTCTAAAGTGAACAATTGCCATGATCATCTGATGTGGAATATGGAGTTATATTTGTTAAAATGGTTGAGGCTTAAGCTCACCAGCAGGCCCTGTGGGAAAGGCACAGCTGCAGGCCAGAGGGTTGCAGTTGGGTGAGGGGTGAGAGGCAGCTGGAGTGAGGAGAGAGTCAGTTGAATGACAGTGGCAGTGAGATGGTGATTGGCTGTAGGAACATGTGGACAGCACTGGAGGCAGTGAATGTACAGATGACAAATGAATTGGTTGGATTTGTGCAGACGAACAGGTAATTTTTGGATTAGTTTCCAAGTTTACCACAATTTTCCCAGTTAACTGCCAGTGTGTTATCTTTTCTTCAAAATTTATCTCTCTATGTGGTTAAACAGGTGTTGATAAGGCTTGTCTGTAATGCCATTTGTAATGATCCAAAATAACGTTACCCCATGCAATCTTGTTATCTATGTATCACAGTATCCAAAAGTCTTTCTGATCTGATAGAAAGTAAAGCAACAGTAATGCCAAATGTATATCAGATCTTGTTTTAATGGTCTCCCTCTCAAGTTTTTATCATTATTGTAGTTCACAAAATCTGGAAAAGTGTGACAAACAATTTTGCATTTTGCTTTCCGTAGGTTAGCATGTTTCTCTCTATTAATCAAATAGTTATTCACTCCAACTTTAGCTCTAATGAGTTGGTTATACTTATGTAAGTCCTCTATCTTACACTGAGGTCCCTTCAGGACCCAGAATTCAGCAACCCCTTCAATGTGCAGAAAGACAACAAGAGCACAGGGGGTTGCACCTTGTTTGTGAAAGGTCAGATCTTTCCACTGTTAATTTCACGTTACTTTGGAAAAGGCTTCTGACCTGTTTTCGTTGTGAATAGTAATATTTGTGCATACCTGATTTTTTGCTTGGCACCTTATCTAGACATTTATACCTGTGAACAGGAAGCGTTGAACTACTATTACTTTAGTCCTTTATATGCCTTGCTCCGTGGGGTCCCGCGTGCCCCCATGGAGCTCAGGCAGGGGAAGTAATATGTCAGTAGCAAAGAGTCGAGAAGGGAATGGCTATCATCCTGTCAAAGCATGATTTTAGTCATCTGTGCCCTTCAGAATCTACAAGCAAATACCACGAGACAAAGGGAACACTGGGTTTTTCCCGGGCTCCGAGGAGGCGGGATCGGGGGACGGGAGCGAATAGGGAAGCTCTGGAGAGGCCGAGGCCAACAGCCAACCAGGGAAGCCAAACGGGGGGAGTGACAATAACAGGATGAGGCAGGAACTGTATGGTTATCCCAATATTACTCAGATACCAGAATACCACAAACTACCACCGAGGAAAAAAGGAGAGTTCTTGTTTGGAAGAATTTCACAATCACTTTTTGCAGGCAGAAATGAAGATATGAGGGCTGTGGCAAAGGAGAGTCAGACCTAGAAATTGTCTCGAGCTTCATGAAAATGATCAGACAGAGCCCTTCCCCGTCGCAGAGCACTGCTGGCATGCCATTGGTATGTTGCCTGTATTCATACACTGAAGGCTTTGCCCTGGGCAGCCAAGTAGCACTGCAAGGATATATATGCCTCAACCATTGCATCTCTGTTAGTTCCCCTCCTTGTCACCCTGAGAATTATATGACATGTCACTTTCTGTCAGCTTCTTTTCTCCTTCAGGGGCGCTGAGGCAAATAATTAATTTATCTTGTTTTAGAGACTGTCAATTTGCCATCTCGATAAATTACCCTGGCTGCTATGTCCCTCTGAGCAATTCAGGCTGCTTCTCTCGTAGCACCTCATGTGCCTTCTGGACTTGAAATTTTTCTTTATTTGTCTTAATAGCTCTGAATTATCTTTTATTTATTTTACCCCTTTGCTTTTCTCCTCATTTGTTCATAGCCAATAGCTTTAAACTTGCCAGTCATCAGTGTCTGATATTTTAGTGTCCATATGCCTCTATAACTCTTTATAGCTTTGTATGAGTCTATATTGTCAGTCCTAACATGCCCAAGGAAAACTCAGAGTGAATCCTGTCCTTAATATTGAGTCCAAAACAATCCTTGCCTATAGTTGCACACCACAGAACCTGAAAGCCACTTTTCTGTCTGCCCCAACTGTCTTATTTCCATCCAATTTGGTCAGTTCTCTGTGGCTTGGAAGACTTCTCAGAAATATGAAGATCTTGAGTCCCATGAGATCATGTTCTTATGTTCAGAATATCCCACAGATCCCTTAGCATTGCAAAAATGCCCAGTTCAAGTTTTGACATTTCTCAAAAGGAAAAAGAACAAAGTTTTCCCATGAAGATCCATAAAAACTTTGTACATTTGCTACTTTCCCACAGCTTTTTTCAATGACTTGGAAGGCAGTGCAGCAGGCAGTACCGTGAAAACAGTAGCCTCCACTATTGATAGATGACATACAAGAGATAAGGAAGAGGAGAGAAAGGAGCAGGCTGAGGTAGTGGTAGGTATCAGATATGGAAGCCAGAGAGTAGTTTGTCTATGGACAGCTTCTAACAGCAGCTGGGTTTGGTAACTTCATTGAAAGGGAAGAAAATTGATGGGGTTAGGATGAGTTTCAGGATTAGAGAATCCCTGGGTGAAACAGAAGGTTTAGTTTCTGTGAATTTACAGCAGGATGCCTTTGGTTAATGTATTAGTGCTATTTGCAATGCATCTGTTCCTTGTGCCTATGAAATCAGATCTGACTGCTTTAGTGATACCCTCAATTTGGATTGGATTTTGGCTCTGCTATTCCTGTGAACAAGGTTAGAGAACAGTGGTGCCTTTTCTGTTCAAAATCACTTCATCCTGCAGAGAACTTTGAGGAAGACAGGATGGCAGCCCAACTCCTGAGGTGTTAGAAACTTTGATGCATTTGGTTCTCTTCCCCCCACTCCTCTTTTGAACTGAAAGTGTGTGGAGTCACTCAAAGACAATGAGCATAGAATCCTATGAAAAATTTCATGTCATATTTCAAAGTAGGTCTGCATCTTACTAAACCTGTAAAAGACCAAAGTGTGAGTAAAGGATTGAGAAGAGAGTGAAAGGTGACTACATTCAGGGAGGTGATGGCAGGTGAGGGTTATGTGGGAGGAGGAGAATGAATTCACATTTAAGGATCACTCTGACACTTCATGCCCTGACCTGTGGTGGGTCTAAGTTTAGAGAATAAAGGTAAGATCTGAGGAGAAGGGAAACAGATACAGGAAACAAAGCACATAGAGAATGTGCTACCCTGGAGGTCTTAATTCAGCAGTACGGAGCTGTGGTGCAGCCAGCAACTGTGACAACTTAAAGGAAATTGCTTAGAGGGATCTGAGTAAGCTTTCCCCAGAGCAGCTTCTCATTAGTGTCACCAGAGGGACAGCATTATGTAAGTCTGTCTTTCAGGTGAAAGAGATGTTAACTTCCAGCAAGGAAGGGTTGTGCTGATGAAGAATTTGTGTTTTAAAAGCTCTGCTGTGGACTTAAATTAGCTGTGATCCAGACTCAGAAATTATGGGCATCTTTCTGGGATGTGACCATTTATACATGTAAGGCAGCCAGTGAGAGCAGGGCCATCATCAGCCTGGTTCTCCTCTTTGCCTGCTGTAAACAAGTGAGCTCTCCCTTGTCCTGGTTATGCACAGAGGGTTGTAGGCTCTGTTCCCTGGAAGAGCAGTGAAAGCTGTAATTGAGGGGGGTGAAAATGTGCTCTGAGGCCTTAGGGAGAAAGCAGCTGTGTCCCCAGGAAGCCACGTGAGAGAGACCCCCAGGTGCAGCAGTGTAGCTGCCAGCCAGCTTCTCCTTTGGCCCTGCGCTGCTGCTCAGGCGCTGGTGAGACACACACACCCCCAGCCCCACGCTCAGACCAGACAGCTCAATATTACCAGAGGTAAGGAGTCAAAGGAAGGCTCTCTGCATGGCAGATTCCACAGGTGATGTTTATTCCATCCCCGCAGAGGGGCCCAGGCAGAGAGAGAGCAATGTGGCCGGGCCATTCCCTTCCATAGGGTTACAGAGCCAGTGACTGGGGGTACAGGGGTGGTACAAGGTGGGACTCAGGGGAAGCTCCAGTGGGAAGAGGGAAGGGGCAGGACAGGGGACCTGTCCAGGTAATCAGCTCCACAGGGAGAGGGAAAGGTAATCTGATCTGAGATGGGGGTCTGGCTAGGGTTACAATTCATGCACGAGGGATTGTGAGAGAGACTCCTTCTTCACAGAACATAGGGGAGGTATTTCAAATCTCTGAGTTTTCCCACCATCTGGTCTCAGCCACTTTCCCTGGCTCATTAGCTGGCCCAGTGACCCCAACAGAGCAGAGGCTGTTCTGTCCCTTGGCATTGTGGATACAGAAAGCTGTGAAGAGCACATGGTGCCGGATCTCTGGCCCACCATCTTGGCATAGCAATAGGGTTCTTGGCTGGGAGGTACACACAGGAGGCAGGATCACCCCCCTCTAGTATTGCTTCCTCAGCCATGGTTGAAGTAGTCTTGATTCCATGTCTTAGATTAAAAGGAGCAGCCCCTTTCTAATTCTCCCTTTCTAAGTACTTCCCTCCTGGAAGCATCACTGTGAACAACCTTGATGAGAGTACTACTCCTCACAGCTTTACTGTTTTGAGAGAAACTCCGGGTTTACACTGTTAGTCCAAGGTCAAGTCTAGTGAAAATTTAGGTGTTGCAGTTTAAATGTGCACTGGTGCTCTGGAGACATCCTTGGCTCTGCCACAGTCTTTAACCCGATTGCCCCAGCTCATGCATTAGAGCCTTGAACAAACAGTTTATCTGTGGTGTAACAGAGTAGGTAAAGATTTTGACATGAGGTATGAAGAAAGCAGCCACTCATTAGAACTCTCTCCTGCCTCTCTCTGTTTGCCTGCCTTGTCTCCTGATGGGCTGGGAGAAATTATGTGCTTGCACACTCACAGGCAAGGCAAGATCCATCTATCTGCCACATAAAGATGTGCTGTTATGCAAGACAGCTCTGGCATTCTCTCAGCGGTGAGCATAGAACATTTTCCAGTTATTTTCTGACACTATGTTTTGGTGGGATATAGAATGGGCTGAAAATTGGATTCAGAATTTAATGGGAACTTCCTTTCTTGTGTTTCAGCTTTCATTGATACTTGCAATTTTGAACGAAAAAAATAGTGCGAACAGCAAAAACTGTGTAGTCCACATAAAAAAATCAAGTAGAGACTGGTAAGAAAGAGCCAATACAGAAGAATCCTGTTCATCTGAATCCTGTGATTCTGCTTTAGTCAGATAGACTGAGATATCCAGCATAGGAAATTTCCCTTTCAACCTTCTGTGTAAAAAAATAAGGGATCATTTGTACAGAGTGAAATACAATGCCTGACTATGCCTGACTGTGACTGTAACAGGACAAAGGACTTAAATTCATGAACTCATTCCTGAGCTGTTCCTCACTAGCTAAATCCAGAGCGTCATATGCTTAGAATGTATGTGAGCATCTTAGCTTTCAGTGAAACAAGAACTAGGCCAATATGTGCTTGTTCTTTGGTCTATAAGCACTTGGCATAGAATACGTTGCAGTACTCTGAGCTATCCAATAGAATGGGATGTCCATAAATTTTTAAATGTAGACTTCATAAATACAGTATTTGGCCAGTACATCACATGGATCTGACTTTCCCAAGGTTAAGAGCTGGAGGCTGAGCAAACAGATCATTCTTGGATGCTGTAGCATCACACAGGGACTATATAGATCCAAGAACAGTAACAAAAAGACACAAGTTGTGCTGCGTTGCTTGGCTTGGTTTAGCAAGCTGCAACCTTCCCAGAGAGCACAGCAGGGCTGCTTAGGGCAGAGCTGCTGTTCCACCCTCTCACAGTCCTTCTGGATGGCCCTGAGCTCCTGCTCTGGCTGGCTGGGCTCCAAAACACGGTGACAGTAAAGGAGGCAGAGGAGGGTCCTTCATGGTGACTTCAGAGGAACTTTTATTGTTACGTGTTGTCCAGCCGGCTCCCAGGGGCAGAGGGACCTTGTGGAGAGGAAGCAGGGGATTTTCTTAGGGCGCAGGGGCGCAGTTGGGGTACAGGAACCAATAGGGAGAACTTGAGGGAGTGGCCAGGGCTGGGGGCAGGGGAAGTGGGGGGGAACAATGCAGAAGGCGTACATTTAATAAGAAAAGCAGTGGGTGTATACAGCACCATGTCTCCCCCTTTCCTATTAAATTGAAGAGGGAAGGGCTATAGCAAGGGCTATTACAGGTAATTTTTTATACAACAGAAAAATGGTAAAACAATGCAAAATAGTTAAAATGATGAAATGGGTAGTTGGTGTTGACTATGGATATCGGTGCTGACTGAGTTCTCACACAGCAGTTGCTTTTTTAGCTTATCACGTTCTTTCTTCTGCTAGGGGTGCTGGGATGGCATCTTTTGGTTGCTACTGACCTCACTTCTGGTCCAGGTAGCGTGGCAATCGAGGGAGGCTGCGCTGCTGTTCCCACACTGCGTGGTGCATGGAGGTGCAGCTCTGTGTTGATATTCCTGAGGCAGGCCGGTGCACACGTTCTTGGGGCCAGTCCTGCCCCACAAAGTTGTACTGAAATGAGGTGTGAAGGAACTGAAAATAATATAAAACCCTAGTGTACAAATTCAGAATATTTGGCTCTGATCCTACATGAAAAGTGTTTATTCCAGGACTGTGTTTAATGCTTAGTGATGATGAGGCAAAATACAGCAGAAAAATAGGGGCCATGAGAAAACTGGATGCACAACCACTTGTGCATCTGTGCCACGTCGACTCTCTAAATTACTGCTGGTGCTGTGAGTATTTCCTCCAGCTTCCTTTGCTCCACATCTGCATGGAGGTAGGAGTATCTTGCCAAGTGCAGACTGGTAGCATGAACAGGCCATGTTTGTCAATAGGAAAAAAGCGATATATTTAGTAATCAAAACAAAATTTATTAAAATGCCTGACAAGCTACTGAAACTTTCTGAACAGGCTCAACCATTTGTTTTCATGGCAGCTTTTATTGATTGGCCTTCTTTCAACATCTTGCCAGAACAGTTGTAAAAAATATTTCATAATTGTGCTGAGTTACAGCTTTTTTTGGGTGTGTTGAGATTTCAAGGATTAATTTCATTGCATTTGCAAATATCACAGTGCAAGACCACACATATGGTAGTTGTTCTTCTGATGGCTCATTTTGGAATTACATGGCTTGCTTTGTGTTTATGTGTGTTTTCTAATATCATGTAAGCAATTTTATTTATGGACACCTTGTGCTTCATGGATCTTCATCTTTCCTCAATGAATGTAAGCAATGATGGGAATTGGGTTAAATTACTTGCTACAGCATCTTTTTCTCCTTGATAATAATGGACCATTGATCATTGCTAATCAAAAGCTTATGAGATAGCTGGCTACCTTAATGTGTATGTGAAGTTTGTCAGCTCTTTATTATCTAGGTTGTGTACATAATAGCAATTTGTTAAGTTATTCAACCAGAGAGAAGAATTTTATAGCAAGCATAAGGGTAGAAATATTGGCGCCCAGAGTGTGTAGGAACAGGATACAGTTAAGTGTTATGCCAGTATACAAGTCATTAATTTGATGTTACTTAACACAAAACCACTGAAAATACATTTGATTTATATAATAATGATCTGGGTTTTATGAATTTGTTTTGAAGAAGAGGGGTATTTTATTGAAAAGTCAGAATATAAACATTAAACTGTCTTGGGGGAGGCCAGTAAAGTCTGTTCTGTGGTTAAGCTATAAGGTGGGAGACATTTTTGAATATAGAATTTTAATCATTAAAAACTGCTAAATATGTAATGAGTAATACCTGCTGTGGCTTTTGGAGGATTTTTCACTGACTATTATAGAAATACAAGCAGTTATGGTTAAAACATAATTGAAAAAGTAAAGGTTGGAGATGACTGGTTTTCATACAATGTAGCTGATGTTGTCTTAATTTGAAGTGAGCTAAAGTTTATAGCAGAAGCAGAGGGGCTGGATGGAAACTGGACTCATATCTACTCTGTTGAAATAACAGTGTAGTTACGTGTGGAGGCTGCTGGCTGGCCCAGTGACCTTGCAGAATTGTCCTCTGACCACGAACCGATCACCATGTACTCCTGAGACGTGAGGAGGAACTAGAAAGCAGAAGCAAGCCAAGAGAAGCAGGGAGTTCAACTGTTGGATAATTGCTGTGGACAGGTTGCGAATTATAAAATAGGATGTTAGAACTGACAACTATGCAAGATGTTGAAACTAATTAATGAGTTACTGCTATGCCATTTTAGGAAATAATGCTATGCTGTTTTTAGAACAGTAGATATATCGAAACAGTATAAATGTAGTTGATGTTACAAGAAAGCCAGATGAAGATGACAACTTCTTTGTGTATAAACTCATTGTTGTGGCGTTTTTTGTTCACCTCGATAGTAGCTAGCATGCCACAAGTGGTGACCATTGGAGCAGCCAGTTTATCTGTCTCTGGCTGACCAACTTGCTGCCAGCTAACTTGCAAAAATGAAATTGACTGAGCTCCATTACCCCCATTGCCTCCTCCGGTGACCCCTCCATTGGAGGAATTGCAGTATGACCCGAATTCACCCATAGCAGCTGGGTTGGGAGCGTGACAATTAGAAGGGGGGCAACATGCGGGTTGCTCAAACTTATAAATAGGCATTGGGCAGGGGTTTTCGCCCTTGCAGGATCTATGCTTCTTGCAAGCTTTGGACATTACCTCCTTGTCAAGTTACAGTGCAGCCTTGACAACGAGCATGGTTTTGGGAACAAGTTAAAAGAAAGGCTTTGGAGTGTGGAGGTTGGGATACAGTGGAATGATTAGGAATGCCCAGGGATTCTATGGCAGAAGTGGGGAATGCAGCGGGGAATGCGGAAGATGTCGCTTAGGCGTTCCTGGCGTTTAAACCCGCTCTGGGGTTGAATCAGCCTGACAGTCATAACATGCTCACCTAGAAAGTAGTTCAGGACATACAAGAGAGAGCTGCAAAATATGGATTGGGGTCTCCTGAAGTTATGCAGATTTTACAGGTCATAGACAGACTTGCTCGCTCCTTTTGATATTAAACATCTAGCCCAAGTGTTGTTTCAACCGGTCCAGTTTGGGGTGCTTGAGAGCCTTTGGCGACAACTGCCAGAAAAAACAGCCATGGAAAACTTGGCGCGCCCACCAGGGAACTCCAGGCTGGTAGTCAGAGTGGAAACCTTGATGGGCGCAGGCATGTTTGCAAACCCCAATTTGCAAGCCTGCTGGGACCCTCTGGTGCTTGAGCAATGCCAATGGGTAGGCATGAGAGTATTAATAAAACCATTGAAATGGCTTCTCCTAAACCTCGATATGTGAAAATAGTGCAGGGAACAAAAGAGCCATTTTTGCAATTTGTGGAAAAAATTGCTGCTGCCCTGGAAAAACAGGTTGAAAATGAGGAGTTGTGAAACATATTATGTAAGCAGTTAGTAAAAGACAATGCAAATGAAGATTGTAGAAAGATAACAGATACTCTCCAAGAGGATCCCACATTGACTGACATAATTACAGCTTGCTTGAAAGTCAGTACAGTGGAGCACAAAATGTCTGCTCTGGCTGTGGTCTTAAAACCACAAAAAAAAAATGTTTTGCATGTAGGCAGCAAGGACATTTAAAAGCAGATTGCAAACAAAAACAAGCAGGAAAAAACCCCAAAGAAGCAGAAAGGGACTGAGAATGCAGGAGCCTTCTCTTGCAATCAATGTGGAAAAATAAGTCATCTTGCAAAACAATGCAGATCTAAATATCGCGTGAATGGTCAGCCTCTAGGAAATTTGGGAAACGGGAAGAAGACCGTGAAGGGGGAAAGCGTGCAGTCACAAGCAATTCCCCAGGGAATGCTGCCAGCTCAGAACATGCTGCTGATGCAGGCTTACTCAGCCAACTTAGTGGGAGCACCAAAGGAGCAGCCAGCGTGGATGTTTCCACAGCTGCAGCAGGGACTTTAGCCTCTTGTCAGGTGCATAAAGTTCCCTTGAATGCATACAGACCTTTAGGTCATGGACTAAATGCACTGTTGGCAGGGAGATCAAGTGCAACTCCACAGGGAGTCTTTGTGCACCCTGTAGTCATTTAAGCCCAGGACAGATTTTGTGCTATGTTATCTACTCCTACACCTCCAGTTACCATTCCAGAAAAGACTCATATTGCTCAACTTGTGCCTTATAAGTCATGTGTTCCCAGGACAGAACAGCGAACTTGCGGAGAAAGAGCCTTTGGATCCACTGGAACACCGCAGGTGTTCTGGGCCAAAGACATCTCGGGCCAATGACTGAACATGACATGCACCTTCACTTTGCCTGGTGCCAGTCCATCGCACATTTGACTCCAAGGTTTGATTGATAGAGGTGCTGATGTCTCCATCGTTCCCTTTTCTGCATGGCCTTCTACAGGGCCTCTAACTCCTCTGGGGTCAGCCATAGCAAGGTTGGGAGGAACAACACGAAGTTATTTAAGTTCAGAACCTGTACTGATTAAAAATGAGGAAGGACAGACAGCTACAGTCTGACCTTATGTTGTGGCAGCATCGCTGAACTTATGGGGATGGGATGTGTTGACTGCATGGGTGTCAAAATTGGAATGGATTTTTAATAGGGGCCACTGTGATGAGGGGGACCTACCCCACACTGCAGTTACGCTGGCTTACTGACAAGCCTGTCTGGGTAGACCAGTGACCTTTGAATTAGGAAAAAATAGGTGCCCTTCAATCTTTAGTATAGGAACAATTGGCACAAGGCCATATTGAGCATTCTACCACTCCTTGGAATACACCTGTGTTTGTAATTAAGAAAAAGTCAGGAAAATGAAGGTTGTTGCATGATCTCAGAAACAATTAATGCAGTGATGGAGAGCACGTGGGCATGGCAACCTGGAATGCCCTCACCTACCATGATACCTATGGGATGAGACATTTTAATCATTGATTTGAAAGACTGTTTTTTCACAATTCCTTTACATCCTCAAGATATACCGAAATTTGCTTTTACTGTAATTTCAGTTAACAATGCGGAGCCTATAAGCGGTATCAGTGGAAGGTTCTGTCCCGAAGCATGAAAAATAGCCCCACCATTTGTCAATGGTATGCAGCACAAGCTTTGTCTGGAATTCATGAACAATTTCTGGGTTCATATTGGTATCGTTATATGGACGGTGTATTAGTAGCAACACCAACTCTGGAGTAATTGCTGAAGATACAACCATGGTTGCTTGCTGCCTTGCATTTGTATGGATTGCAGGTGGCTCCAGAAAAAGTGCAAGAGCACCCTCCTTAGAAATATTTAGGAGTCAAAATCCTAGAGCAAACAATCCAGCATCAAAATGTACAATTTCAAAATTTCATCAAAACTTTGAATGATGCTCAACAATTGTTGGTTATCATCAATTGGTTGCATCCTTATTTAAAACTGACCACTGATCAGTTGTCTCCTTTGTTTAATACATTGAAAGGAGACCAAAATTTAAATACACCTCGAACCCTGACTCCTGAAGCACAGCAAGTGCTGGATGATGTCCAACAAGCAGTTTCCACAAAACAAGTTTACAGAATAGATCCATCCATTGATACCACTGTTTTTATCCCCATTCCGGATCTTCATCTGACAGCCATCACTGGCCAGTGGAATGACCTGTAGCCTGACCTGTTGCACATTTTAGAATGGATTTTTTTACCTCATCAACCTAAAAAGACGGTCCCTACATTATTTGAATTAATTGCTCAGTTAATATTTAAATGTTGTCAACGATGTATGTAACTTATGGCTAAGGATCCAGAAAAACTTGTACTTCCAGTACAACAATGTCGCTGTTGTAACGCGGACACGTAGAAAAACCACACGAAATCCAGGGTCAGGTAGGAATGGCAACATGAGCCCCTTTAATGATTTTCCCCGAGGCTTTTGTGTGTTAGTTCGCAAAAAGTGAGTTAAATAGCATGAAATAATTGGTTCTCTGGCCATCCACCACTTGAAGGGATTGGCCCAACTCTAAGATGTCCATTCCCAAGTGTTTCTCTAGTTGAGACCATAACAATGTCTGCACAACAACTGCAGGTGCGAGATAAAGGAACTTAGTTTACAGAAACTGTAACACTGTCTTTCATAGTTTCTGTGAGAACAGCAGAGCTCTCACAGAATGGTGCAGAAAGCTGAAAAATTTCTCTGCTAAAAGTTTTTCAGGATCCAAACAACAAGATTACTTTGAATGGAGCTTTGCTAGTAGTGCTCCACTGCAGGCATCATTACAGAATTTCATAGGACAGATTACCTATCACTTGCTCAGTCATGAATTGTTGCAGTTAGCAAAGTCAGCTTCTTTGTCTTTGCGACAAGAAAATAGCTGTGTGCCACTGCAGGGACCTACTGTTTTACTGACACATCAGGGAGAATTGGAAAGGCTATCGTCCCCTGGAAAGATGATTCAAGATGGCAGATGCTGGAAGGTCATGAGTCAGGCTCTGCTCAGTCTGTGGAACTGAAGGCTGTGACCATGGCATTTCAATGATTGCCTCATGTACCACTGAACCTTGTTACTGATTCAGCTTATGTTGCAGATGTTGCACAGTGTAGAGATTGCTCGCTTTTAAAGGAAGTTAACAATGCAACCTTGTTTTCCCTATTGAAATCTTTGTGGTCTGCAATTCAAGATTGAGTGCATTCTTATTACGTCCTGCACGTTCAAAGTCACACTACATTGCCAGGTTTTATAGTGGAAGGTAACTCTAGGGCTGCTAAGATTGCTAATCCTGCATGGGTAGCACCTCAGCCCAACACGGTAGCACAAGCCAAAGCATCACGTGTTTTTTGCCTCAAAGTGCATGTACTTTGCAGAAGCAATTTTCATTCACACCTGCGCAAGCTTGTGACATTGTTAATTTATGTCCTGACTGCCAGGGATTTGCTGCACCTTTGCCCATCAGTGTCAGTTCCTGGGGTCTTCAGGCACTGCAGCTCTAGGAGTCAGATGTCACTCATATTGCTGAGTTTGGCTGTGTCAAATATGTGCACGTCTCCATTGACACTTTTTCTTCTGCCATGTGGGTGTCTGCTCACGCGAGGGAGAAGAGTCAGGATGCTATCATGCATTGGTGGATGGCTTTTGCTGTTTTGGGAGTGCCTTCTTCTATAAAGATTGATAACAGTCTTGCCTATACCTCGGGGAGGACAAAGCAATTCCTACAACTATGGAATATAAACCACAAATTTAGTATCCCTCATTTACGCATGAGTCAAGCTATTATTGAAGGTGCTTATGGCACCTTGAAGTGTGTTTTGCAAGAACAGAAAGGGGGAATTGTGGGGGCCCACACAGCTTTTCCTGGGGAGACTTTAGCTCCCATGGCTGCACCAGCCTTAGCGCTGCGCTGGCTGGATGAGCCGGAGTCGGGGAGCCTCCCAGAAGAGGAGCTTTAAAAGTAATGTTCACCCCCTGTATCACTGACTTTGGCATAGCCCCCTTACCCCAAAGGAGAATGATTCCATCGAGGGCGGTACCAGGAGCAAGGGGGAGGAAAGTCAATGCCCAGTGGGCAGACCTGAGATGTCAGTCAGTGCAAGTTTCCAGAAAGTTCTGCAGAGGGCATCGAGTGATTGGTCTGGATTTGATAGACAAGTTAACCCCTCCCTGTTGGAGTTATCTCATTGGTTATTGTTGATGTAATATTGTTAATGATTGGCTATTCCCCTCAGTACCTCCCTGTTCCTAAGCCATATAAAAGGTGGTGTAATTTAAATTGGAGGGAGAGTTAGTTCCTGGTTCCTTCATGAATAAAGCCTTTCCTGTTCACCGGTGAGCGGCTCCCTCTCTTTCTCAACACCACCATCCTTCAGACTTGGCCAACTGCATCACCTGTGCTCGGCGAGGAGGCTGCAGGCTCCTGGCTGGTACCCCAGGTGGTGCTGGCAGATGGCTGGGGCGTGCCTCCCTGGAGTGCAGCATGGGCTGCCTGCGCTGGGCCTTGCCACAAGCTCAGGTCAGGGGACACGGAGCCGGTCTCCAGCACTGTTGCTGTTCCACAGCGCCCGCCCGGTCCTGAACCCAGAGGTCGCGTTGCCCCTCGGCCTGGGCTGTGTAATCACAGGGCTATCGACTGGGCGTGCCCGAGGATCCATCAGACCCCCAGTGCGACAGGGAATGACAGGAGAACCCCTACACAGCAGACTGCACAAAGCCTTGTATACCATTAATCATCTTACAGTATCATCTGATTCTCACATTCTAAATTTTTTGAAACATTTCCTCTTTTTGTGGTCAGATAAACCTGTGACCTTCTCTCAAGGAAAGGTATGGGTCAGAGATCTGATCACCAATAAGTGAGAGGGTCCTTGGGACCCTGTCACTTGGGGGCATAGGTATGTTTGTATCTCCACAGATAGGGGAACTCGCTGGGTTCCTGCCCAGTGTGTGAGGCCCGACCTGTGATGAGCTCAGACCGCAGACTGGCAACATAATCAAATTGCAGGAGACAATGAAACGACCTGAAACTTTTTTGGTAACAGTCACAATCATTTGCCTCTGCAGTAAAGGAGGAGTGGCACTGCTGCCTCCATTGCCACAAAGAAATGTTTGATTGACTTTAGCTAATGCTATAAATCAATCTTCTTTATGTATGTCACTTGCCACACCATGCTCTCCCTTCCAAACATGCTTGGTGGAAGTGCCACTGAGCAATGAAACCTTGCTGAAAAATCCTGCCAATGGGATGGGTGGCACAGGAAATAAGCTATCACCTACAGAGAAACTGCTTGAGCCACAAGAAATGAACATTTTAAGTTCTATTCACACACACGCTTGTGTGACATTTAATTTTTCTTAAGCATGGCATGGTGCCTATAATGGCTCAACACAAAAAGTTTCACTGCTGCAGCCTTGGTATGGCAATGCATCTGCTTGGTGTAATAAAAGCTTAAATATCTCATTTGAAAATAATCAAGTACCAAGACAGCTGCCCCACAAAATTTTTCTAATATGTGGAGACAGGGCATGGGTGGGCCTCCCATCAAATTTGATGGGTGGATCCTGCACTCTTGGGCAACTAACGATATTGCTTCCGAATGCATCTACAGCCCAAGGCCCTACATCTCCTTTACATTGTCAACGGAAAGTTTTTTCTCAATTTTCTCCAGATTGTCATGATAATAGAGAATTTTGGAAAATTGGGAAGTGAGTGATCGCATATCTCTTTCTCCCTGGGGTAGCAGCAGCAAAAGCTTTAGCAATGCTTGATAAGTTAGATTGCTGGTTGACAGAGCAAACTAATGAGACATCAGGAGCTTTAGCAGAATTGCTAACTGATGTTCAGTCTGTACGCCATGCTACGTTGCAAAACTGTGCAGCTATTGATTTTTTGCTTTTGCTGACTCATAGGCATGGGTGTGAGGATTTTGAACGTACGTGTTGTATGAATTTATGAGATCATTCGAAATTGATTTTCACAGGCATTCAACAACTGCAAGAAAAAGTAAGAAAGTTGGAAGAAATTAGCAGCTGATTTGATAATTTGTTGAATGGTTGGGGTATTGCGGGATGGTTCAAAGACATGTTAAAAGTGAAAAGACTGATATTACTGTTTGTGATATTAGTGCAGTTGTTGGTGCCATGTTTGTTGTCTTTCCTGCAAAGGGCCCTGCAGAAAATGACAAACACTGTGTTCTTAGTTCAAAAACAGAAAGGGGGACATGTGGAGGCTGCTGGCTGGCCTGATGACCTTGCAGAATTGTCCTCTGACCGCGAACCGATCACCATGTACTCCTGAGACGTGAGGAGGAACTAGAAAGCAGAAGCAAGCCAAGAGAAGCAGGGAGTTCAACTGTTGGATAATTGCTGTGGACAGGTTGTGAATTATAAAATAGGATGTTAGAACTGACAACTATGCAAGATGTTGAAACTAATTAATGAGTTATTGCTATGTCATTTTAGGAAATAACGCTATGCTGTTTTTAGAACAGTAGATATATCGAAACAGTATAAATGTAGTTGATGTTACAAGAAAGCCAGATGAAGATGACAACTTCTTAGCATGAAAACTCATTGTTGTGTCTTTCTTTGCCCACTTTGATAGTAGCTAGCATGCCACAGTTACAGGAAATAAAGATTATTCCCAAAGAATGAGCAAAGGAAGAGACAAAGGAAGTCATCAGGATGTTACCTCCCAAGAGGAGTGTCTGGGAGAGATTAGATCAAGCATAGAAACAGCCTAACTGAAGGGAATTGTGAAGTACTCTGTTTCTTTTTTTTTTCCACTGGTCTTCCTTCCTATGGAAAAGTCTCTAGGAGGGGTAAGATTATGCTGAAAGCAGCATTGCTAAAGAAGGTAACAAAAAGGAACAGAAACAGGGAGTGTGCCCACCCCATTCCCTCTCACTGACATATTGTGATAGAGCTCTGGAATGGAGGGATGTCTCACACCTGCAGTGCTTCTCTTTGGCTTGGCTCAGAATACCACGAGCAGTCAGAAACACTTGTCTCTCTCATTGTTGATTAAATTAGTCCTCCTTGAGCGGAGACTGAACTACAAAGAACATGAACACAAAGCTGATAGCTCTAGGTCTTATGAGGGTTTTCTGGCAATTCTTGATGCCCAGCATTTATCTGAGGATGGAACAACAAGATCTTGAAATTAAAGAAGGGTGCAAGCCCAGCTCCAGTGATGCAGTGTCTCCTTTCTTCCCTGTCGTTGCTCAGCTGAGGGCAGAGTAACCCTTGCATTATCTATCCATCTTGACTGTTGTCTTAAAACCCCAAAAGTCAGCCCACGTTGAATAGCAGAGGATGTCTGAAGCTTTTACTTGATTGAGATGTGGCACGTTTTTGATTTATTACTTGAGGTTTCTGAATTTTCCTCCTGATGAACCACTACTAAGAATATTTAGAGTTTCTAATCCTGAAAGCTTAAGAAATTCTCACAAATGTGGGTAGTCTTGGTTTAAAGAGGAAAAAAGTGGAAGCCATAACACAGTTTTGCGTAAACTGATGAAAATTTTTCAAATTACAGAACCCCTGGATTTTGGGGGTATTTTTGCCAAGAGTCCCAATTTGTTGACCACCTCTGCCAGGCTATATATCTCTAAGATCAAACCAAGTCTAAGCTAAACATTTATGTTTACTTCTTATTTATTTTTGATGCTCAATTTAAACAACTAAAATTGTGAGCTAAACATTAAATCAAAACCTTGTAATGAATTATATCATGTATGTCTCTGCATGATTGCTTTTATATTAAAAAGTTTACATGAATGCTCTTCTTTCTCTTAAAACCAGATTGACATGCATATTAATAAGGCCAGATGTTGACTTCATTCTGTTTCTTTCCAGCTAAGAAAATATTTACATTAACTTAATTTTTTGCAAGTATTTCTTGTAAAATATATGGTGACAGTTTGCACATAGAAATGTTCTTACATCGCAGGTCTTTCGTTTTATTCTTTCCCTTCTGAGTCTCTCGTTCAGTGGTACATGAATCAGATTTGGAGTGATAGCAGGTATCTCAATATAACCTGAACACAATGATTTTGAGGAACCTAACAAAATATCAGTGAACTCAAAAAAACTGAGAATGGAATCCCAAAAGACAAGTGCTGTCCAGCTCAAAAGGCAATCTTGATGTCTTCTTGGCTGTCCTTGGCTA
This sequence comes from Rhipidura dahli, assembly GCA_013399225.1. Taxonomy (NCBI): domain Eukaryota; kingdom Metazoa; phylum Chordata; class Aves; order Passeriformes; family Rhipiduridae; genus Rhipidura; species Rhipidura dahli. The sequence continues at coordinate 853,604 of VXAC01007927.1, forward strand.
CCCCTCTTCATAGCTGTTCGGTCACTGATGTGACTCTCCTTATTTTCCCTGGTGCCAGAATATTCTACCAGCTCATGTGGAGTTGAAAAATGTTGCATTCAGATTTGTGAGCTTGCAACAAGACCAGCTTTTATTTGTGACCTTTTATTTTAAAGACAAATAGAGCTGCCAGAAATTTGGACATGTTCTTAGACTTGCTGGAGCAGGCTAGGCAGTGCCTAACAAGAGTGCCTTGGATATGGAATTACATAAGAAACAGGAGAAATTCTTCAAAATCAGAATCACACACAGCAAAGCTAACTTCTGATGAGCTTAGAAAGAAGGCCTATATTTCATAAATAGACCTAGTCCCTGAAAGATTTCAATCTCAATTGCTTTAGGTTTTTGGCTCCAGTAGAACTGTGTGGTTTTACTCTGCATGTGATACCTGATTATTTGCACATATCACAGTACTTGTCATCACAGCAAAATTTTCCTGTGAGAATTTGATGCCCCTTCATGCCCCTAATCTGGTGAAAAACAGCTTCTTGTTCTGCAGGGATGTTGGCATATGCAAAATATAAGTATTAAGTTCAATAAGAGCTGAAATGCTTCCCATTTTAATGTTATTCCCATGTGATTTAATGAATCATAACAGGCATATTAATCCCTGTTTATGTAAATATTTGGATTGCCCCTCTAGAATAAATATCTTAGAACATTTACTTCCAACAGAGGCTTAATTATAGGATTTAAAAGATCAGTACAAAAGGTACAGAAATAAATATATCTTAAAAAAATTTAAAAAAATCAATGGTATTAACACTTATTCAGTTCAATTTATTGCATAATGTCAAAGGACACTGTGTATTATATAACAAGGTATGTTCTCAGGTTACAGAAATAAATTTTTAATTTGAAATAATGGGATCAATGAGCATTAGCTTTATTTCCAGTGTTCATTACAGGTGGTAATATCTTCATTTAAATTTTGGGAAATCATTACATTAATGTCTCACTCAAGCAAATCTTTTTGTGAGGAGTCACTAGGAGTTCTCTTGTTTAAGGGGACAGAACCAGAATTTACTACGTATTGGAGCTGCTGTTAAAATTTTAAAATCTCTTAGGGGCCTGGGTGTTAGCTCTCCCCAGAAGACAGGACTTTTTACTATAAAACGGGGTGAGTCTATGTAAATGTTTTGATAGAGAAAAGCCATCTGTGAAGGTGGTCAGAGAAAGAGTGGAGAGCAGAAAGACTTTGTGGAAGTAGTTTTTTTCAATGATGGGGGGAAGTGCTTCTCTGTTTTTGTCAATGTTTTGAAAAATGTCATCAGCTCTCAAGGACTGTCAGCAGGTTTGAGAAGATGGCACACTGGAGAGTGATAGAGAGCATTTGGCCTGTTCTTCTCACCTAGAAACCCTGCTCCTCTTGCCAACCCCCGACAGCTGAGATTTCACTTCTTCACAAGTCTGTGAGAATGGAGGAACAAAACCAGGCCAGGAAGGGGTTTGCTGACGCCTGCCCCTGGCTTGGGCACTTGGACAGTTGCCTGGGCAGGGAGCAAGCGGGGCAGCCAGAGACCATCCTGCCTGTTCTGCTGCTCCAGGCTACTGGCACTTCCAGCCCCAAGCAGCAATGGATCCCATCCCTGACAAGATCTCCAGAGCCTGTGGTCCATCTTACAACACACGTGGCCTTTTCAAATAACACCAGGAGGAAGGATTTTGCTTTAACAGAGATCCTCTGCAGGCACAGAGGACAAAATTTGAGGCCTGACAGACTTAGTGACATGCAAAAACAGAGTCATCAGACATTTCATATGGGGCAGGCACACAGGTGTCTGAGCTGTGAGTGAATGTTCAGACACGTGGTCATCCTTGAGGGTGAGTTAAGGCTTCCCAAAAGCCTAGACTTCAGTGCACTCTGCACAGCTTAGCACATGGCCCAGTGTCTTTTGGAGAAGGGTGTGGACATGTGAGAGTTGAGGTGATCTTTGAGGAGCTGAAATCCAGACATAAACTACAGCTATTCTTGTTGAAAAGATGGCATGTGTGATGTTCTGGACAAGAGAGTGTTATGAATTCACGTGACTGTTGTTGATTTAAGCTGAAGCTTCATGTCATGACTGGGATTTCTGCTGAGTACAGGTTTTCTGGAAGGTCTTTGTGAAACCAGGGAGACTCCAGGAAAATCTACAAGAAGAAAATTTAATTTGCTCTAAATTTATTAAGATAATAAGACCCTGTAGGGCAGCTCAAGAACCCAAGGGACAGGGGAGGAAGGAAAAAAGAAAGCTAGTTTAAGCTGTAGCCAAAGCAAAGGAAGCATGATAAATGTGGTGAAAGTACAATTGTGTTGCCTTGGCTGCTGCAAGGTGAAAAAACAGCAGATCAATGTATCCTACCTGGGGAGGATAAGAGACAAATAGACTTGTGAGTGAGCTTGTGAGGTTAGGAAGCCAACTTATTAGGTATACCAGCAAGTTTCTGTCTTGGATTTTTAAAGCCTTTACAGCTCTTATTGAGGACTAGGTGAGAATTTGAAATTTTAGAAAGACTCGGGAAAGACAAGGTGTTTCTGAGTGTATTGCTGCCACTAGGAGACAGATCTTTCACTTCTGGGGCAGGAAGGCCTCAAGCACGTGCCCATAAAGCTGGTTGGGTCTGTTACCCATGAAATGATTTTCCTGAGCCCAGATCTTGTTGAGATATTGATGTATTGATGGGCCCTTTCTGCAGGCAAATAAATGGGATCCTAAGCACTGTCAGGCAATGTGTATTCCTAGGCTCCATGGACATGGATTGTCACTGTTTTGGACATGAATTGTCAGAGAGAATGAAACCTTTACTATGGAAGTCATCTTTTCCAGGGGAAGTTCTTGGATGGGATTGCTCATCAGCTGAGTATAAAAAAACCCCACCACTAAACTTTGGAGTATAAACAGTCATTTCTTAGAGACGTCTCTCAAGTTTATGCCTGGCTCCTGATAAAGTGAGTGAAGTGCTCCTGATCCCAACAGTAATCCATGCAGCTGGCCTCAGATTTGTGCTGAGATTACTGTATGTTGCATATGTTTTTTTAAACTAAAGCAGAACATCTCTGCCTTATTCTTTAGAAGTCTATCTTGCTCTGTGTTAAGTGTTGCTTTCCTATAAATCTCAGTCATTGAGATATCTGTAGCTAACACTGGGTTTTGAAAGACAGCAGAGGCTGATTGCACCAGAAATTAGTTATGGTTGAGGATGGGGAGAGGATAGAAATAGCACATGCTGAATGTGAGGGAAACAGTGCTCAGACCAAGGAATTCATGAGCTGTTGCAAGAACACACATCCAACCTAAAATATTTTAGATATACTGTTGAGATAGTATTATCCCTAATTTTTACTCTTGATCGACTTTTCCTGGTGTGTAATTCCACTTCCAGCTGTCAGTAACTTTTCCATCCTTTCGACATTTGGTTGACATTACTTCACCTTTATTCCACCTTGTCAGTGCAGGATTCTTCTAGAGAGATACAAGTGTGTTTAGCTCTCTGCATATTGAGTTAATCACATACTCTCTTGTCACTCCACTGAAGTCATCAGGAATGAAGTTACCCTTTAATTACGGAGAGACATGTGCCTTTTCAATGCTTTGACAGGCCTTGTGTTGCCAACATTGAGCCTTTAGGCACTTGGGAATGTCTTATTGAGAACACTTTGGGGAAGGGTTCTAGTTATTTTTTAAAATACCCTTCATTTTTTCATACTTTTGAAAGACTTCCTTTTACAAAATATCCCTTCTTTGTAAAAAACCACCAAGTGGCCAGCCAACAAAATTTTCAGTGTCTGCAGTTTTTAAGAAGAGTGGTTAGTACATGAATGCCCAGGGGAGTGTCACAGGAGAGTGAGGCTGGTGTGGTAATTGCTGACCACGTGTAAGACTGAGGTTTGAAGGAATATTAACAGGAGATTGCTGCTTACAGCCATCTAAATTTCCTCTCCTTTGCATCTTGGTAATGAGCAATTAGAACTTTCATTGCAGCTTTATTTGTTTGGCCTGGTTTGTGCACTGTACCAGGGTTAACCTCATCTTCTGACTTCTTATGGGGTCTTGAAGTGTTCGGGTAGTTGCTGCCAGAGTTTTGCTGCCTTGGGATGTTTGGAGAAGCCTGTTAAATCACAGTGTTACTGTAGGGGAGCTGAAAGCAATGTAGTGAGGCTGCCATAAGATCTAGGATAAGGAGACTGACTTTATGGTATCAGTACTCACTGGAGGGTACAGCTAAACTCCCATCTGTGGCCCTGCACAACAGGCTTGAGATCCTGATTCTGGATCAAGATGGAGATTCCTTTTTTTGTCCTGCAGCAGCTCTATGTGTACACTGATGGCAATGGAACCATTTAAAAAGGCTGGGATTTATACAGAGACTCTTTGCTTTGAATCAAGTTAAATTTAACTGCAGAGAATTTTCAAGCTGGTTATAATTAAGCACAGTTTTTCAAGTCTGTTTTTCACTATGTCTGTGGCAAAATATCTTGGATGGCTCCTCCATGCCACGTGAGCACTTGAATTTCTGTATGAAGTCACTGTGCAGCCTGCCTCTAAGAAGTGTGTCAATATTTTGTAAAGAATAAGTACAAAAGGAGATTACATGTAATCGGGTATAGAATGCCTGATTTTTTTTTTTAAACAATGTTTCAGGCTTCAGAATAAATTTCAGTGTTGATTACAAAGTGAACTAATTCTATAGAATTGAGTTGGTCAAGAGGGGTCTTGATGCTTGGAAAACTATCCTGACAAACATATGTGAAAACCTCTTCAGAGGTGAGAAGAAAAAGGATGTGTTTTCAGGTTTTTCTTTTCGTTCTAGATTTTCCTCTCTGGATGGCTTAGAAGATATATGATAGCTTGCTGGTTTTGTGGTATTGTGCAACTAGAAACTTCTGGTTTTCTGTTATATGGAATACTGCAAAGGGAAACAAAGTATTTGGGGTCGAAATTAGTAGTTCAAGACAAAATAAATTGTTAATTTATATTGAATGTAGATACACAAACACACCAGATATATGTAAAAATATATACTTCTAAAAAATAAATTGCCTCAGGTTTACCTGAAGCATTTTTTCCCTCTCTCCACTGAACCACTGATCTAAACATTCTGTTATTCACATTCCTCTATTGGTAAGGACATTTGCATTTGTCAGATCCTCAAATTACATTATATTATAATAGCTTCTCCTCAGCAATTCCTCTTTAGGGCTTTTCTTTATCAGGTGTCTTGGAAATCTGACTTTTTAGATCTATGGATCCTGTGTTCAACTTCACCCTCAACTAAAACTTCACCACATAGTTCAGCAAAAACTTAGATTTCAGAAAGCTGAAGGCAGCTGCCTGGCTTCCCCTTCAGGCAAATCAGAATGGGAGAAATGTCATAATTTCCTCTGCACTTCTGTTTTAGTAACCTTTTCATCAAACATGAGGAGTTACTTGTCTTTGGTCTTCAGAAAGTGTTATCCTTAGGCAACAAGGAGAAAAATGTGGTTCTGCCTTGAAAATCTTACCATCTTGCTTTCAGATTCTTCACTTTTCTTGTATCTGCCTGTTTGTGGATCCTTTGTGACTGAGCATGTACTAGAACAACATTATTTATGTAAAGTACAGGAAAGAGCTATAGAGTTCAAAAGTATATTGTAATGCAAGATAAATCAGGCCTTTATTTGCAGCTGGTTTTGAAAAAGGAAAATGAAATAGAAATAATCATTGTTTCCTCCCTGCAATAATTTTGAAAAACAGAATAATATTTATGCTTTTGATATTGAATTTACTTTGTTTTTAAATCTTAAAAATACACTTAAACTGACATGGCTATTAGGAAGCATTTTTAAAATGTGTGGCTTCCAGGTAATTTTCAATAAAGAGGATACCGTCCTGGGTATTGGGGCCTCAGTGGGGAAAAGCAGGTTATGAGCTTTTGGAGTACCAGAGACCTCTTCAAGCCCTAAGTAATGGAACAGTCTTTACTCAGATGCAGCTGACTGGAGAGTCAGTCAGACTTGAGTGACTTGAATGGAAACTGTATTTATATTTCCTTTCCAACCTGCCCTATAAAAAGGTTTTCCTCTACTGCTTGGGTCTGTCCAGTCTCCTGCATTATCTCTACTCATGGTGAGAAGCCTCCCCTGAGAGACGTCAGAGGTTTTACATCTCTTGCCATGTTCCTCTGAATTTCGCCCATTGGCTGATGTTGAGGGGCAATTTGTTTCTCCAAAACAGAGGTAAAATTTCCCCTTAGGAGGCAGGCACTGGGCAGGGATCCACAGTACCTGGCAATGCCTCCCTACCATGTGTCTTACAATTTGGGTATCTTCTGATACAGCTTTAGCACATTACAGAGGAAGGTGACAACTGAGTACATTCTGTACCTGGATTGTCATCACTTCTTGCCCCCAAACAAAGGACTTCTGCCTGTGAACTTCAGAGTAATACTGAAATAAGAAATCATTTAGCACCGAGAATCTCCTGCTGCCTGTGTTTCAGCATTCCTATCCCAAAAGAAAAGTTACCCAAGTGGTGTGTGATGGTACCATGAAATATTGAATCAGGGAGGCAGTCCTAATGCTCCAGCAGGTACTGTACCCAGCACAGCAAAATGATTAATGAGATCTACCCCTACCTCTGTCAAAAGCAGATCTATTGGGCTGCACAGTTTCTTCTTTTTTGGAATATTCTGCTCTGCATGTTGCCATACAGAGTCATCAGCAAATGAGTAGCAGATGGAGCAGTGACACATTTTCTCTTGCAGCAGCAGGGACATTGTACGTGCTATGAGAATTCAGAGAAGTAAGTTTCATGCAAGTAGGTGATGAAATTTCTTTCTCTGCAGAACTGCAGATGGACAAACAGAGAGGAAAGTGATTTTCTCAAGCAAGGCAGTAACAAAGAAGGAAATGTTCAAGAAGTTAAAATTAAAACCCCTACTATGGCAAAGATATAAGACTTTGCCTCCTGTGCCCAACTGTTACACCATGCCTTAGTTTTTGGTTTCAGGTGGTATCCTTTCCTTCAGGCATTTATGAACTGATAACAAGAGGTACTGTACTTTAGAAATCAGATGCTGCCTGTCATCAAGAGCAGTTAGTACATACCCTGGGCTCTGTATAAATTGATTCCTCCTCCCCTCATTATATATAGAAGATAGACATCATAAACGAAAATCTGAAAAGTAATACAAGCTGAGGCTTTTTCAGGATTGTTTGGCTTCTGGGTTCTGCTCACATATGCCTTTTTCTCCTCTAAGCTCCATGTCCCATAATGTTTCCTAGAATACTTAGAATGGAAATTGCTGATTGTGAAGTTGAAGCCAGAGGCTGCATCCTGAAGCCAACTAGACTGTGAGAAAGAGTGAAGTAGACATTACAAAGCCAAGTCTGTGTTTTTCCAGATAACATCGAAATCCTGAAAATACAGTCATTGTCCAAGGTTTAACTTAGTCTAGGTCTTGCAGTAAGATATCTTTTCCCCTCTATTAGCAGACATGCAGGGCAATGTTTTTGGCCTGGTTTGTGTGGGTAGTGCTTTCCTTTCATTTTCACCCTGACATTCATGCTGCATCCAGGGATCTGGCAGGTATTTTTCCCCAATGACTGTATTGATCTGTATGGAGAAAGCATATGCAGTTGGCAGCATGCTGTGTGCCTTGCTGTTCACCAGGCACAAGGCTCATCCATAGCTGTCAATTTGCTGTGCAGTGCTGAGCAGTACTGGTGTATTTGGGCCAATGCACCCAGAAAATATCTCAGCCCTCCCAGGGTCTGCTTACTCTTGAGACAGAGCCTGTTCAGACAAAGAGAGCTGACAGGGTGCTGGTAACAGCAGGGAATGGGTCACCATAATCCAACTGTCCCTTTTAATCCTGTATCTCAGTCTATGCTGTGTCTTCTACTATAATTAATATCCTCTTCCAGTTCATGACATAAGTCATAGTTAAATAGTCTATTCTTCTCACCTGCCCTATTGTGTGTCATCCTTGATGCACATAGGGCTGTGCTTTGTAACAACAGACATATTGGGAATCATGTGCTGGTGTGCAACCTGTGTCATGCTGTGCAGAGAGGGAGATGCTGGCAGCCAGAGCCAAACCTGACACTTGCTGAATGTAAAGGTCTGACTGCACTGCATCACCAGAGTCTCTTTGAAGTCTGCAGTGTGAAAGATGGTGACTTACCAGGAGGGGACAGAAGGTAGCAAGAGTAGGACATGCATGTCAGCTTTGAGGTTTCTCAGACAACATGAATGCCTTGGAGAGAAAGTTCTTCCCTCTCTTCAGCCCAGAGTCACAAATATTGGCCAAAGCAAATTCCCAGTTCCATTTGAGACAGAGGATCCTTAGCAATATCTTGATGATCTTTCTGCTGACTGTGGTCTCATAAGAAATGGTTGGATATTATTCCAGGTTCAAACTTTATTAAAGCACACAGAAAAGTAGCCAAAGTGCTTACCAGACACACAAAACTGTGCTTAGCAACCGGGAAACCTCGTAGTCCTGCTACAGCTAAGCAGAGTGTAAACAGGATGTTTTTCAAAAACACCAGCACTTAGCAGCAAATAGCAGAGACATTGCTAGTCATGGAGTTCTGAGTGCTTCTGGAATCTGACAAGTTCCTATAGAAAAAGTTGGTGGAAAGGAAGAGACAGCCTTTTTTATCCAGAGAATGGTAGCTCATAGAACAGTTGCACCAGAGTAAGGAAGGTATGGGGGCAAAAGCTTTATCTTTCCCCCAAATGGCCTAGCATATTTGGAGAAGTCATTTCTGAGGTTTCATTCAGAGACAAACATCCAGTGTGGTCAGGGAAGGTCTCACTCACTTCCATCACCAGCTGATCCTTTCTGGGAATGGATGATTGATATAGAGCCTCAAAGAGCATGACAGTGTGCCCAGTGTTTCCATAATGCTCTGTAGCAGACTTCACTCCTGCTTTTCAGGTAGGCAATGAAATTATCAAACAGCAAGGTGCTTTGCCTTGTCACCAGCATAGTCAAGATTACTGCCTACCCCACTGGCAGCACTGCTGAGTAGTGGCCAGTTCAGCTGTGAATGCAGGCAATCCTCTCAGAGGTTTTCCAGCACTGGAAGGTGAGGCTGCCCACAACAATTCTCAGTTTTTTGAACAGATGAGGGCAGGCTCCTGGCTGCTGCCAGGACCTCTCCAGCATTAGCACAGAGAGCCCTTGGCCTGTCATCTTTTGTGAGTTACAGCCTGGAAGGCAAACCATTGTAAACCCTCCTCTGATCTCTGTGCCATATGTGCAAATCCTTAATAAGACAAAACTCACAAAAAGGTTTTCTTCCTTCCCTTTATTTGTGCAGTCTGCCCCAGTATCTGCTGGGGAAAGAAAAGCTGGTAACTGATTTAAAAAAATTGAAGACATCCCTTTCTACTGTTTGTAACTCTTCTGTGCTGTGGTGACTGAAATCCTTTGCAAAACTGACTCCTAACATTGTCATTAATGTGTCTGGCCTAGATGAGAGGAATGAAGGATGATCTTAAACTGAACAATTATCTCAGATTAGTCTGGTTTAGTAAAAAAAAAAAAAAAAAAAATACAGTTGTATAATTTCTGAAAACCAAAGGGAGACAGAAAACTATTCATTTAGATGTAAATCCTTTTAAAGTGCTTGGTCTGGATTGGAATTTAGGTGATGTTAAGTTTGTCAGCTTACAGATGAGGGAGAGAGAGAAAGGGGAGGGGAGAATTATTGCAGGACTGCTTTCAGAAGTCTTATAATCCTATTTTTTATTTAGAACAAAGTGAAATCTTACCACAAATGGTACTACTGAAGATTTTTCTAAAGGAAGAGGAAGGAATATTTGCCTTCCAGTGCTTGCTTTGAAATTCTGAGCTTATTAGAGCCCTGAATCAATATTCAGTGCAATTTCATTACCAGTTGTTATAAATGACTCAGATCCCGAGTGGAAATGAGTTATGAAGGTTTTATTGTGAGCTATAAATAATTAGCAAAGCAAAAGGGACAGCGCTGGGAATGGGACAAAATGCCAGAGGTTTGCCCACAAAATGGTGGCTCCACTTTTTATACCCCTGAGATTGCATCAGCCTTATGCATATTTACTTTTGCTTTTACATAGTCTCGGCCCTGGTCACTGCTTTTGGCGCCGGTGCAGTTCCGTCGATGTGGTCGTCGGGGTCCCCCTTGGATGGAATCCCACTCCTTTTATGCTCACATCTTAGAAGTTTGGCTAGCAACAGTTCCCCCTTGCAAACTCATAAACCCACATTACAACACACAAATCACACCACCCTTGTGAAAGCCAACCTCACAATCAGGCTGTTGTAACATAATTAACCATTTTATAACATGTTCTATTACCTTAATATTTTACAAGGCCAATATTATAATATTTAGTATCAATTCATATAATACTTAGTGAAAGCAAATTCCCACTTAACTTGTTTCTCATATAGTTGAGTGAATTTGGATTTTTCATTCAGAGTGATTATTTCCCTTCCTCCAGCATTCAGAGAGATTCTTAAAAAGCCTTTTCCTCCAGACTGATCAAAATATTAGTGGAGGTTTGTGAAGTTTGGACCTGCTGCTCAGCACCAGATTCATTAATCTTTTGAGTTTCTGACAGATATTAAACAAAAGAAGCTGCATGTTAAAATTTCTCCATTGGGATCAACACGTATAAGTATTAGGAATGGGGAAGAATAACACAGAATTTATTATGTGCTGTGAATGTGGAACTGAAACAGCTAAAACAGCTAGGAAATAAAATATGAATCTGCAGCTTGAGAAGATTGATTATAACTTTTGAGGACTATTTAACAATTTAATTTTTAAAATTATTATAAGAGTTCAATCTGAATTTTTCTAATAAATATGCAGAGAGAATACAAAATTTAGCATTTCATATACAAGCCTGGAATTAATTTGTACAAAATTCCTTTGATAAAAAATAAATTTCTTTTATACTTCAGGCACAGATGCTGCCAATTCTTTTGAAATTTCCACGGTTACCAAGAACAATTCATTACTTATTATGAGACAAGTCTAATAGATCATAGAGTTAGTCACTTAAACCTGCAGGAAAAACATTTATTAGGGCTTAATCTGTGCTATTAAGTAATCATAAGGATTTTGCTATTAAAGAATTGTCAATCATGATCTCTAAAAACCAAAGCATGCTGACTGTGCTCTTTCAGTGTTCACAGCAGAGAGAGCAGGTGAAACATAAGTTCTAGATATGTGTGGGTTCAAAGTGGAGCTTCTTGGGAGCAGTCTGCATAGTCAGTCCTTGACACAGGCACTAAACTGCTCACTTTTGGGTGAGTTTCTGTGCCTGCAGAAAGGCTGAGCCCTAAGGCAGCACGTGGGATCAGGCTCACAACCTGAAATAGGCTGTGGTGGCAGCTGTGGCTGCAGTGAATCACACAGAGGGGTGCTGCTACATGGCAGCCAACACAGCTCTTTGTAGATGCTGCAGGGTGGTGTGATGCCTGTCCATGTAGGAGGTGGGCACACCACAGCCCACCTGGAATGTGTCCCTATCAACAACCTAGTGCTGTTGGCCATTGTCACTTGATCAGTTTGACAGGGGGCACTGGCAGTTAGATGAGAGACAGGTGGGCTTTTGGTCATATATTATGGGCTGGGGGAGAAGGTCCAGTTGTGAACCTTGCTAAATACTGAAATACACCCCCTGGAGCCAGGGACTCAGAGCTGGCCTCACGTGCAACCTATTTTATCTGTTCATCAGCCCTACAGCAAGGACACAGCACAGCCCCTCACAGGCAGGAGTTTCTGTGCTTCAGACCTCATTCTGCATTATAAAGTCATTATTTCACTATTGGAAGGCACTGTTCCTGGAAGGCTAGGGCCTCATTTCCATGAGAATTTTGGCTATAAGTAACCAGTAATTTCTAACCTGGGTGTTAATGAAGTAATAAATGTCTTAATAAGTGTATTTCTTTGGAGGCGTACTGAGCTCTGGTCTCCCTGGGCTTCTGCATGTTATAAAGAAGAACTGATTTAAATTTGAGTATGAAGAAGTGTTTACAAGAGCAAGTAACTGGTCAGCACTAAGCAGTAAGTGGCAGTGTGAACTAAGGACAAAATGTTTTGGCCAGTGTGTCCCTTCTGACAGCCTTATTGGCAGGAGTTGGATCCTCTTTGACAGCTGTCAAGGACAGCGTAACAGGGAGCAAGCAGAAATCTTCAACAGGGACAACATATGGATATCTTGCTGCTGGCCCATCTTGAAGGATAGAGATTGGCAATTACGTAATGGCATTCAAACAGCATCCTGAGTAATGTTTGATTTCCGTCCCTCAGGCATTTTATAAAATCAGAGGACCATAGAATTGTTTAAGTAGAAAAGATCTCTAAAATGATAGTCCAGCTGTTGACCCAGCACTGCCAAGCCCACCACTAAACCATGTCTGCAGGTGCTACATCTACACATATTTTAAATATTCTGGGGATGATGACTCAACCACTGCTTTGGGCAGCCTGTTTCAGTGCTTGACCACCTTTCAGTGCAGGAATTTTTCCTAATATCTAATCTAAACCTCCTCATTTGTACCTTGAGGCTGTTTCCTCTTGTCTTATTTCTTATTAATTGGGAAAAGACGCTGAACCCCACCCAGCAGCACCCTTCTGTCAGGGAGTTTTAGAGAGCAGTAAGTGCTGTGGTGGCCCAGCTCACTGCCAGGCAGCCCAATGTCTGTCAGGTCCTGCCCGTCAAATGGGCTGATGAATCAGAATCGGAAGGTGGGTCAGTGGGCAAAGCTGGGGTCTAAACCACAGTCCTCCACTTCTGGAAAGTTCTGTGCTGTTCAGTTGTTTATTGGCTGTCATTGGTTTTTACCCTCCTCTGGTGTTACCTCGTTGCTAAAATTTTTCGGGGCTTTTCTTCCTATGCTGTATCCCATTAGCTGCTTTTGTTCGCTCCACCGTGTTTTCCCTTCCTTAAAACGGCTGCAGAGCCCTGGCCCCTCTGACTTTTTTCGGTGCTGTTCCCTTCGGAATAAACTTCTGGAATTGCAGCATCAGCGAGAGTCCTCTCTCACCTCCTTTATTCCTGGGCCCTTGGGACTTATACATCCTTATACATCCTTATACATCCTTATACATCCTGCCACCTCGGGGTGTGCTCCGTGCACCCTGACCACCGGCAGCCGAAGGCAGATCACTGTGGCTGCAGGAAGGTTGCTGGAGCCTCCCCAGCAGGAGTGGCTCTCCTGAGGCCGGCCCCAGGGCAAATAAGGTCTCCCTGAGTCTCCTTTTCGCCCGAGTACTCCCAGCTCTCTCAGTCTCTTCTCATCAAGCTTGTGCTCCAGCCCCGTCCCCAGCTGTGTTGCTCTTCTCTGGACATGCTCCAGCACCTCAATGTCTTTCTTGTAGTGAAGGGCCCAATGCTGAACACAGGATCTGAGGTGTGGCCTCACCAGTGCCCAGCACCTGGGATGGTCACTGCCCTGGTCCTTTAGTTCACCAGATCCTCTTTCCAGCCCTTCTTGGAGATGGGCATAGCATTTGCTAACCCCTGGTCAGCTGGGATCTCTGTGGTTAGCCAGGATTGCTGGTAACTGAAGGAAAGCAGCTGGGACAGCTCAGCTGCCAGCTCCCTCAGTATCCATGTGTGGATTCCACATAAGACATTATTCTGATGGCATTTTGATGTCATTCTTGTTTGTTTTAATACAGTCTGAATTCAATTCTCAATTGCACTAAAGTATTTTCCCCTTCTTTGACAGCATGTCAGAGGCTACAAAGCATGTTCGTATTAAGTGCTCTTAGTACTGTCAGAATGACATTGAATGTCTTAGGTTGAGTGAAGAGAAGGTCTTTTCCTGGGGGCAGTTTTGTGCTCAGAATTCCACAGAAGTAAAGTCTGCTGAAATAAATGTTTCTTTTCAACAATGTCTGGAAAACAAATATCTAGTGTGATCATCCAACTGTGTCTGTAATTCACATTTAATTCTCCCACCAGATCCGGGGAATCGGAGACAGAGACTGGAAAGACTATTATGTTATCTGCAGTCTTTCATCTGCAGTCTTTTCATTGACTAATAGCAGGATTAAAATCAGTCTGTTACACCTCCTTTCTCTATTTCCTACACTCTTATTAAAACTTTTAGGTGTCTTCAAGCAGAAAGAATAGATTTTTTTTTAAATAAAAAAGACTGATTCGCAATTAGAAAGGATAAGACTATGTAATGTTAAAAATAAGTGCAGACCCCTGTGTCAGTCCTGCTGATGCAAAGCTCAAAGTTCAAAGCTGTGCTTCTACGCCTGCATCTTTCAGAAGAAACACTTGGTTTAGCCTGGTAGGGATGTAATATATTGACATCAGTGGCATGAGTATAACTGAGATGAATTTAATTCTGCTCCTCACACCACTTCTTTCTTCAATCTATATTTCACTTGAGAAATTTGATTTGGTGTCAGGCAGTGTTGCATGTGGTTAAGGGTTCTGGCATTGTATTGCTCCTGCCTAGATGATATTACTAATGTTTCAAGGACTGCTGTAAAGCATGAAAGCAAGACATAAATCTCTAGAGCTACAGCTAGCTGCTGTAAAAAAATAAATGCCAACTATTTGAATGTCCTGCAATGATGTAAAAAAACAACTTGACTAATTGATTGCTAATTCTGCTGATAATAAATGGGAGATAGACTCATATTAGCCTGATGAAATCTAACAGGCAAGTTATCTCCTGTTCTTATAGTTGTGCAATGCAACAAGGGAAAACTAGAAGGAAGAAACACGTGCCTAGTTTTTTTGAGCTGACTCTGGGCTATCAGTTTGAGCTGGCCAAAAAGCAGATGTCCCATGCAGTAAAACACCTTTTTTTAAAATTATATTTTGTGTCAGTTTGAATCAGACTGCTACTAAATATTTTGACACTTGCTATGAACTGGATGTCCTGGCAAAATATCATTCTGTAAATGCTGAAATATGTAATTGTAAATTTACTCCCCTTGGGCCACACTGCTTTTGGGTGAAATGTTTTTCTCAGCATCAGCACTGCTGACACAAGCTGTGAAACAGGCAGGAGTAGCAGGAGAGCTGATGATCTGGTGCTTGTTCCATGGAATGTGCTGTGAGCTGTGTGCCCCGCGGGCTCCTGGGTGCCAGCCAGGCAGGTGTCAAGGCAGTGCCACTGCTGGCTGAGCCTGCTCCATCTCCTCCCATGCTTCCCTTCCTCCCTTTGCTCACTTTGCTGCTCTTGCTGGCTCTGGTCTTTGCCTGTTTTTCATTCAGGACCCTTTTTCAGATAAGGAGTCCTGGGTTGCTGACTGTAGGCCTGTCCTCTGCATGCACACTTGATGTCACCTTAGCTTGCAGTGGTCCTTGGCTTCTGTGGCCTGTCCACACTGAGCAAGTTCCTTGTACCTTTGCACTTCATTGCTGCTTAGGTTTCATCTCTGGGTCTTTTCTTGGGGTTGTCCAAGCAGACCCGACTTGAAAAAGGTATTTTTTCATTGATGGAGAGTATTTTAGGTGAAATTTTTTCTATAGAAAGTTTCTGTCTACATTGTGTGCCATTTCTAGGAGTTGTATTAGATGAGTATTGCTTTCAAACCTACTCTACTTTTGGAAAACTTTCTTTCCTGTGGACCTTGTTCATTGAAATCCCATCTCATCTCAGCCTCAGGTTCATCTTCTGTTCTTTGTGCTGTTGATTCACATGTTCCCACTGACATTTTAGGCTCTGTCAAGAGTGAAGGGTTGTGGAACACACAGCTGTTTTCTTTAATGTAGGTGCTGCCCTGACCATGCCGGTGACCTGCAGAGTCTGATTTCCATGGTATTATCATCTCCATTTATGCCCATCTGAATTGTGCAGTCTGGCCCATTGCAGCTAGAGCTGAAGGGAAGGTTGAGAACTGTAGCCCTGTAATGGAGACTAAAACATCTGACAGGCAGGTGCTGCACTTCGCTTCGACTTGTTCAAGGCAGAGAGATTACTTCCTTACTCTCCTGAACATGCTTGCACAGCTAACAAAAAAACCCCAAAAAACAAAAACAACCACAAACAAACAAACAAACCCAACAACAAACAAAAAAACCCACAAACAAACAAACAAATCCAAACCAAAATCAAACATGAAACCGACAAAAGAACCAGAAAACATCCTGAAGTGATGCTTGATTACTTTTGGCTCGTGCAGTGTTAATTACTTTGGCTGCTTAGTTTGGAATATGAAAACTACAACCTTCAATCTCTAATAAGAAACATCCTGCCAATGATAAAAAGCAGAGAAACTGTTCACAGGTTGGCAGATAATGGCAGGTTCACTTAAGTTCTCATAAGTTACTGAATAATTCCTGTGCCAACCTCGAGTCGTGCTCCTGACCCCATATTGCCACCACACACCATGAGCTGCCTGACTTGCAGTACATGCCAGAGGCACTAAAAAAATATAATTGATCATTTACAAGATATTATTTTGCAAATTATTCTGTTTTTCTTTTTCATTTTGTTATATGCTAGACCATGTTGCCTGACACATTACTAATAGTAACTGCTAATGTTTCACTAATTGTGGCTGTCCTTCTCTTCCCAGCAGGAGACATTTTGATCTTGATAAGGTGACTCAAAATTGCTGTTGATAATTTAAGATTTGAAATCAAAATATTTCATTTACTGTAATATGACACCTCATGTTTTGGAAATGATGGCTTTATGACCACTGTAAGTTATATAAAATGGGGAATTAATATTTCCAGATAAAAATGGAGATTTTTCCGTTTTTGTTTATCTTGCTCCACCTGCTGTGATTGCTGTGCTCTCTGACTTTGCTCTAAAGGCTGATTTCCCCAGACAGTTTGGCTGAAAACATTAAAAAAATAGTACAAGTTGTTATCATCACAGTCTGCTAGGACATACCTAAACTTTGGCTCAGGTCTGACCTGAAGGTAAGAGCAGAAGGCTGCAGAGCTAAGGATGCTTTGGAGCAGATGGATCTAACTTGTCATTTCCAGCAAAGATAAGTACAACTGCTAAGAAAGGAGAACACTTAAGACTGCTGGACAAGGCTGCCATTAGGTGATAAGATGCAAAGGCCAACAGCAGCTATTTTGCTTGTACTACCTAATGAGCTGTACTCAAAATGGCACAGAGAGAAGGGGAAATTAAATGTATTCTACCAAGACAATGCAGATGATTGTGCACTGAATCTTTGATGTGGCAGAAAATGGAGTAGGCTGAAGAATTTCAATTAGTGTGAAGTGGGGAGGTATAGGGGGAAAAGGGAGATGGGGCTAGGCCTGAAGACAAAGTGTGTCTTTCCAGCTAGAACTGTCACAAGAGGAAAAAACAGGTGATTTCAGTGTGGGAGAAGGGTGGGTCTGTGTCAGACTTGGCATTTTATATATGGAGGTGCTATTTCACACCATTCCATGCTATATTTGACCTAAGCTTTTTTCCTTTATCATTGGTATTTTTAATTTGCTTGCTTGGCTTTAATCAAACTGTTGTACTTTTGTAGTCAGATACAGAGGACTGATGTGGACAGAAATGTTTCACTAAAACAATATCTGTGCATGGGATAGTTTGCTGTAAGGCTGGCCATGCCCTCATGGCACGTTGGGAATCTGGATCACAGAAGGTCAAATATGGGCAGTGTTGAAATAAGTGAGAAGCAGCTCAGTGATTTGGCCTGGCAGGTGATGCACTGACTTGGGAGCAAGGAAAGTCCCCTCTGCTTTTCATCAGTGCCGTGCTGGAACTCAGGAATTCTTTACCCTTTGTGTCCTTCTCCCTCTCTGTTTTGTCTGTTCACACGGCAAGTGAGTGTTCATTGATGCACAACAAAGCCACAACCTTTGTGTGATCCCACTGGTATAAATAATGCATTCCATTTATAAAAGCCCTACCTACAGCAGTCAGCAAAGACAGGCACTTTTCAAACCCAAAGCATGCTAGGATACCTTCCCTTGGGTGGGAAGCTTTCTAGAGTAAGAAGTTGATGTGCTTCTGGAGTAAGCTGCTCTTAAGGAATACAAGTGGATCCATAGGAATTATTCCAGAACCATAATAGGACATTTTAGCTTTGTTTCTGCTGCTTTGAACTGGAGCCCAGGGTCATTATATGTGGTTCTGTCATCAAATCTCCACAAAGAATGGGATATATAGTATCAATTTCAGTAGCAAACCTATATCATAATTGTTATTCCTTGATGACTTTGCACAGAGAACTGTTGAAACAGAGCTGTCAGTTTGCTTCATGATTAAAATTAAGGCTAGTAGGAATGTGAGTCTGTGTGATATACACACCTATGATATATACACATGTATATTAGTCCAGGGCAGAAATCTTATGGGTCAAGAAATTCAGAGAATAAAACCTTACTCATGTCAGCTGGATCAGCAGTCAATCTGGGAAATCAACCTCTCCTACCTAATACTTTTCAGAGCCATGTTTGATTATTTCTGTTGCAAGCTCTTGAAATTGCAGGGAAGGGAAAGGAATGGCAATTCCATTTTACACTTCAGTTTCAACAAAGGGTCAAGCCTTTTTCAGGGTGCCTGCAACTTCATTGCCTTCAGGAGTTTGTGCTGCAATCACTGGGTTGGTTCTTCAGCAGCTGGAAATTTAAACATACAGCAATCAATCATTTAATTTAGTTTTGTGGGGCTGCATAACTTTGAGATTCAGAGGCAACTTGGCTGCCATGAAAGGGAAATACTGTTTTTAAATACACATTCATTCCAGAAAAAGACTGGAAGAACTTTTTCTTATTTATGGTGCAATAATTGATCTTTTACCACTGTCAAAAGCTGTTAAAGACTTATTGGCTTGCTATTTTAGCACCATATGTTCTACACAATTTTCTCACCATGTGTCTTTCCTGCACTTTAGAGGAAGAACATTTGTTGGACTATCAAAAGACAATTGCTTCTTCAAACTGTGGTGCCTATGTAGATGTGTGGGACTTCATAATAAACACTCATTTGTATCCTGACCTCTTGAGTAGGGAGAGGTCTGTGGGCTGTACAGTTGGGTCTTTGTTTAGGAGTGTGGTAATAGTATTTCATTAGAAAAAAAGTTGTATTTGGATTCTCTTGTATGTTGGCTACAATAACTTAAGGCTGTGCTGCTGTGAAGGTACTGAACTGCAGCCCCAGAGAAAAGCAAACGCTCTTTGCACTGGCATGTTCATCTCATTTAGCTTCTACTGTCACTGCTTCAGTCTTGATCTTTCATGTTGTTCCCACACTTCCTGGAGTTTTACCTTCCTCTTGCCTGTTATGAAGTGTAGTGTGATGGTGGGAGCTCCTGAGGCCCATAGGGCAGTAAGAAACAAGGTTTTCACAGGCCACTGAATCCACCTGAAATAAACCCTTTACTTCTTGTCCTAGTTGCTGCATGCAGATTGATACCCAGAGTGAGGGATAAATGTGTGAAAAATTACGTGCTAGGTTAAGTCTTCAGCTGTTTGCTCTTCTGTAGAGCTCAGGCATTAGGCTTAACTTGGCCAGTCAGAAGTCTCCTCTGGTAGGGAGAATTCACACAGGGCCACAGTCCCTGTGGCACATCATCTACAGAAGGTCAGTGGGGAGAGAGTGTGTGCTCAGCCTGGAAATATGTGGAGCATGTAGGTGTCTGCATTGCATTCTTGCCTTCCAAAAAAGTGAGAGAGAAGGAAGTGAGAAAGAAAAAATAGTGAAGTGGGAAGAAGAGTTAATTAAATTCATTTTCTACTTATTTTATTGTACAGTGAATTTCTAGAGAAAGAGGAATGGAATGAGCTTGTGTAGCTCATTAAGATCCTGCCTAAAGGGTCAACCACATAGCAGTCAGCAAAGAGAGGAATAAACTGAGCATTTGATGAGCCTTATGTCTGGTCATAAAACAATCACGGTCTTTTCAGAGACCCTAAAGTACTGAGGAATTACAGGACTTGTTGAGTTGTGGCCCTATGCCATACCTCACCTGAGCTGTTGGGCTGTGTCCATTTTTTGATGGACTATGATTTTGCACTCCAGCCTTGTGAACTCTGGGGCAGAAGAAAAAATGCCTGTGGATTTCAGAGCACCCTTCACCAAGCAGAGTCTTTGCAGGCTTTAGGCCAAGACATAGTTTGTTGGGGCACTTCATAGACTAGGACCAGATGAACCTATTAGGGATGGCTAATTAGATTCCTCCCTCAGAGAAAGCTGAGAGGTGGGTGGAACTCGGTTCCTATTGGTTTTTATCTATGTGATTTGGTCTCCTTCCTGTTTCAAGCTCCTGTGAAAAATCCCTGCCATAACATCTCAGAAGGAGGTTACTGTGGCAACGTTAACTCTTGCTTTCTTGCTGTGCTGCAGATACAATCGTGCTTTATTGTGAGACAGTCTTTGAAGATTGTGGAGCTTTTACAAATCTGCTCATTCTCCACAGGGAAGAAGAGAAGTTCTGATGGGCGGTGGTGTCTGCTCTGGCAGCTCTGTCAAATTCAGAGCTTTTTTTAGGTGAAATTACAGCCCTCCTTCATTTTGCTGGTCTTTCATCAGGTTTTCTTCCTCTCCTTAACCTCTCAGTGACCTATTCTCTCAGAGAGCAGCTAAGAGCACTTATAGACCTCCTGTAACTCAGCAGGGCCTTTGAAGACTTGGATGTTAAACTGTGATATTTTTTTCCCTGCTGTTTTTCCTCTTAACCTTCTTCTCTGATTTTAGCTGTGTTCTCTGGATGCTGGTTTCCTCTTACCCACAGCCTGCTGTCAAGAGGCAAGAGACACTTTGGAGTAGAAGTTTGTTAGGATAAGCTTCTGACTGATTTTTCTAAGTCATTTTGCTGTGAGGACTCTTTTGAACTAAATTAAATTATCTGAGTGTGAAACTAGCCTGATCCTCCATGGGTAGCCCAATGCTGTGAGTGATACGAGACTTGTAAGACCACCCAAAGCTGTTACATGTCTGTGGTTTTATATTCACCTATAATTGGATGGTGTTTGTTTATATGCAGGAAAACAGAACAAGAAAAAAGCTGTGAGAAAAGGAGCAAATAGAAAGATTGCAATGTCCTAGTGCTTGTGAACTGCTTTCTAACACAACTGACGAGGCCAAAAAAAGCACAGAAATTTGGGAGAAATTACAATGAGAGTTTTACTTCATGTTAGTTGAGGTAACACCTGACACCAAGACTGATAGGCTTCAAACTGCAGCATCCGTGTGTCTGGCATAGTGATGTGGTGCTGTAAGCATAGGGCTGGGAGCCAGGACACCTGGTTCTGTACCCAGCTTCTCTACTGCAACCCTAGGGACATTACTCACCCTTGTGCTGTTATTTCTCCTCAGAGTCTTGTCTGCTTCATCTGCTGAGACTGCTGACTTCCCCCTGCAGATTTTGTCCCCTGCACCTGACACAGTGGGGCTTTGCTTCCTGTTAAAGATTCCTGAGGTTCAGTATTGATGTCTGATGCTGAGGAAATGCCACCCCTGAGTCACTTTGATTTGGGGATGAGTCAGTCTTTGTAATATTCCATAAAGTCACAGCAAAGCAGTCAGTCCAATCCCTGTTGCAGTGGAAGGCACCGCATTATGGATCTGATGGCGTGCTTTGGACAAATGAATAGGTCTTAAGATTTCTTACAGATGTTTGGTGGGGGAGATTATTTAGAACTACAGCATGATCATGGAGATCCATCTCTGAGAAGTCAGTGGATCTGTGGTACTTGGTGTGAAGATGGCAAGTTCAGGTTTGAATCCCTGCTGTGATGGACTTCTGAATGGGTTCCCAATGCTTCAAGCAGTATCCTGGATGCTGACCTGTTTTCTGGTTTTCATAGCAAAAGGCAAAAACTTGGAGCAACTGCTGTGCAGGGACATTGTGTGTCTTGGGGAAATGTAACTCACTCCTGGTTGATGGCTGGGATTCTTTCTCCCCTGTGTTTAGAGACTTGTTTCCCTTTTCTCTTTCAGAGAATGGAGACTGAAGACAAAAAGGACTTGGGAAGACTGATAACTGATCAGCACAAACAGTCCAGTGATGCTTTTAATCACATTTCGGTGAGGCTGAGCTCATGGTATGGACTTCTCAGACTTAGCTGTGGTATGATGTGATGGAAATCCTACAGATAAAGCCAGTGCTCCCTTGATCTTGCATTCCTTATACCGCTCCAACACCTTTTAATGTCACGGGGAGATCTAGAAATCTGGGAGAAATGTAGGACTGAGCCTTATGTCACCACAAGTCCTTTCTGCTAATAATTTAAAATGTCAGGCAGCTGCATGTTTATGTAGGTAATATATCAATATATGTTTCAATGACATAATAATGTTACTGAACTTTAGCAGTACCAAGGGGGCACTAGCTCTGTGTCCTTTCATTAGCTGTGTTTCATCATAAGGCTACACATTTTTTACTTTATTTGAGGATTTTTTCCTCCAGAAATGAAGAAAGTTTTGACAAATCTGTGTAAGTGCATTGAAATTAGGAGGTGCTATGCAAAAGCCAGAGATCACAAACTTAATTTGTTGCTAATTAGCTGGCACTTTTGAATAACTTAATTGATTCAATGCCTCATCCATCAGGCAGAACTAGAGGAAGTTTATCCCAGTGTATGCCCCACTGCAGACATGGAGGCATTAAATAAACTCAGCTCCTATGGAAATGACCAAGATACAGCTTAACTTCCCACTTGGTCATTGATATTTGGAATTGCTGAAGGCAGTGACAGCTCATTCAAGGACACAACAGCACTGAGCAAGGCAGAAGCCATGCACTTGTGGCATGTGAGGTTCTAGGGGCAGAAAAAGGTTTGTGACACTGCCTTGAGCAGGTAATTTTCCTAGGTTATAAATCTGAAAGCATGAATCTTTCTTAACTTGCATTTTCTATATCTTTTACCGGGTACAAAGATGACTATAGTGAGGAAATGTTTGTTTTGGATTCACTGTTAATCTGAATTACATTTGGCAATAGAGATCAGCATAGGACAGGAATAGGAATAGGAGGGGCTTGCCCCCCAAATATATTATCTTCTCTAATTAAATAAAGTTTGCTTCCTTTTTTTTTTTGTGTAGTATAAATGTGTCTTAAATATCCTTATTCTTACCAAACTCAACATCTTTTCAAATTATTTTTTTCTTCTGAATTTATTAAATAAAACTGGTCATCAAATTCAGTAATCTTGGGTTTGTGTGAACAGAGGTCACAAAGAGTGTCTCTTCTTAAGAGATGAGACTAATAAAAAATGTCATGTTTTGTTTCCTGCTCTTAATTACTAATGTTGCTCATAAAATAAAATCTACTTTCTTAGAACTATTGTTTTAGAATTTAGAGCATATGGCAGGTGTGACTCCCCAAGGCAATTGTTTTCTTCTTATAACTTCTTAAATATATGTTCCTAGGTTTGTACTAAAATGAAGTACAGAATTTACTCCAGACAAGTTATTAGATGATGTGCATAACATAATTACTATGGAATTGCTATAACCAGTAGAGCTAAATATAAAGTTTGTTTCTTGTCTTTGGTAATTTACAATTTTTTTTTCCGCACTAGATTTTATGATTCTGAATTAGAAGAATTAGATTAACTTGAAACAAACAAACAAACAAACAACCCAAACCTCTCACCCTGAACCTAACTGTATGCAGGTATTTTAAAGAAAGACAATAACAAAATGATCCTTTTATTTTCTTATATGAGCCTTGTTATATTTGCTCAGTCTTGTGATATTTTTCAAAACTGCTAATCCTGCCAAGTCAGTCTGAGTTTTAAAGAAAAGAAAGCTCTGTGCTCCTGTGCCCAAAACATCATATGCAATTACAAAAAAACTAATGGAAGTTAAAAGAAGTAGAATTTTGGCCCTATCTTATGCTTCTAGCTCTGAAAAACCTGTCTTTTGTTTTGTATTTTTTTTCTCAGCGCCCCACCTTGTCTCCTGGACTGAATTCTAATAACTTGTTTGTTTGGAAGATATGACCAAGATTTGGCACAGGAAACACACTGAGCCCTGGTGAAAGCTGTGGAGTGAATCTCAGGAGTGACAGGAAGCAGGCTTTTTCCTCCCTCTTTTTGCAGCGTGCTGTAGTAGGTCTAGTTTCATCCAAAGTCTGTGGAGCCCATGGGAATGTCACTGATAGGGAGTGTGAAACCAGTACCTGCATTGCATCAGAAACTCTGTGCAATGAGCAGGTTTACATCCTGTATTAAACTTTTACTGATTGACAAACCCAGTGTATTAATTTTCATCTATTCTGTATATAGTCAAAGGCTTTCTTGGAATTTATGGTGAATTTATTAAGACTCATAGCTGGCCTTTGTTTTTGCACCCGTATTCTAATTTGTAAAAATATTTGCTTTGTTGTCGATTGCAGAAAAGATTGACTTTAAAGGGTTGGCAACTGATAAAATCTGTTGTAGAGGAGAAAATGATATCCCTATCATTGCTTTGGGGGATAGTTTGAACTAAAAGTTGTCTGCTTTGTGTGGAGGAGCAGCAATCAGATCTATGGTATTTATTTTTGCTCACTGCATCTTTGAGATATCCTGTTTAAAGCCTTCTCTGTTTAGACATCTGGCTTAGTCTCATTAACTTGATGAGTTTTGATGCTCCATTCATCCATTTCTCCCATAAACAGCTCCGTGTCTCATTTTCCTGCTGTCTCCTATTCATAGGATACATCTTTATCTTCAAATTCTACTCCTTCTTACCTTAAATCTCACTTGAAAATTAGTTTAGGACTGCCCACAGTAAGAAAGGAATAACAATCTTTGTCTTAGCTCTGCCTTTAATTTCCTCCTTTTTTTGGTCTAGATCCTCAACAAAGGACATCTAAGGATGGAAATGTTGCTGTGTGGGAGAATCAGGAATGGGAGAGAGAAAATTAGGAGACATTAAAAGACACTGTGGGGGTGCAAACACCTGGGCTGGCCCAAGCTGAGAGGCTCCAGGTGATGATGGAGATAAGGTTCCCTAGCTCAGTTGTAGCAGAGACATGCCATCCACTTGTCCTCCTGTGGCACTCAGAGAATGAAGTCCCGTAGCTTAACACAGGAAGATGTTAATTTAGACATGAACATTCACCTCAGAATAGATGCTAGACACAAAGGCTGAGACTCCAAGATCTATCTGTGGTCTCCACAAGATGTGTTGTTTTAACTGAGCCCTTTGTGCCAAGTCACACCGGGAAGTGTCCTCCTTTATGATTTTTGTTGATGTTGAGTTGTTGCAGTGGCTAAGTCCACTTTACACCCCCAAAGTTACCCTAAAAGTGCGCTAGAAAGTTCTCCCTTCATCTAGGTCCCGTTAGTCACTGGCCTTCTCCCCCCTCCAATCCCTTTTCCCACTGGCCCCTGTTATGTCGCTTGACCTTGCCTCTGTCCCCTAGCCTAGACTATTGGCTTTGGATGCTCTGCCTGCCTTTGGGATTTTTCGGGATAAAACGGACACGGGCTTTTGGTTCTTGTTGCCTCTGTTCCCTTCGGGTGTGTTGCCATTAAACTCCTCGGAATTCCATGCAGAGAACCCCTCTGGCCTCTTTGTGTCTGATTTGCGCTCGGATTGTGCATGGGAGTGGCTGTTGGCAAGTCCCTGCCAAGGTGGGCTCGTGTGCCTGCAGAGGAGCTGGCAGGGCGCTGCCCAAGTGTCCCCACAAGGGACCCTGTGGAATAAACACGGCAGCGGGCCACAGAAGAAGCAGTCCTTCCTTCCTTCCCTGTTAAGTTATGCCCAATAGGGATGTAAATCACATCAAGAAAAGCTCTGGGCTGAATTCTTCTGATGGCCCATCACTGCTAAATGATAAATCTCTTACATAAGCAGGAAAGCCCTGTGGGACAGAGGATGTTTAATGGGAGTTGTACAGATAATCCATAAACAGTGTCCTGCTGGGAAGCAGAAGAGCAAACACTGCTGGTCTGGCAGTGAAAGATGCAAGAAGAACACACCAAATCCTGTAATTAAATGATTTTTAGTGTTCCTAAATGTTATGTTTCATCTAGACCTCTTAAATAGAGTTAACTAGAAGTTAATTTAAAAACCCTCCTGCTTTCTTGCAAAGTATCTGTCTGGTACTGAGTGTAGAGAGTTTATCTATTCACAGAACACTATGAATCACTCCCCTGTTTAAGAAAAAAAGTGATTGCTGTTCTAATACTTATTGAACACCTATAATGGATGTTTAAATCTCTACAAGCTTGAGATAATTAAAATAATAAATCTCTCCTCATTTGACAAGACTGTTAGCAGAAATCAAAGATATAAATAATCTAGTAAAGCCATGAGACATTATTCTGCCAAATACTGAGATCATGTTCTCCTGGAAATTTCAAGCCTGATTCTACCATCCTTATTTTATTTAGGCAATGCTCCCCTCAGGTGTTGCTGTCATGAATAGGGCTGTGGTCAGTAAAAATGTCAGGATTAGGGCTCAGGACAATGCAACAGCAAGGACCTTAAAAGCCTGGCCTTCCCCCTCAGGACTAATGTCTCAGCATTTGGCTGTCCCTGCCTGTATCTTCAAGAACTGGACACAGATCTCTTTTATTCTTTATTTAGAGTACGTTTTGCTTCAGTGAATTAATTGTAGTAGTATGTGGGCACCTGCATTTGCACTTTGCAGTGCTTGGCTGCCTCACAGGCTGGGAAATGTCAGCTTACACCTGGCCCAGAGGCAGAGCTGTGAGAAGGGACTCAGCTTCCATCTCCCTTCCTTCCTTTGCAGCAACAAACCTACACCTCCTGTTTTATCAGCAAAAGCTCCTGTGGTCTCCAGCCCTCCAGGAGGGGGCTGGCACAGCCCCAAGCTGTGATGCTGTGCAGAAGAATTCAGGAGTCACTGAGTCCAAGAGGAAGAGGTTATGCTCCTA
The DNA here is from genome assembly GCA_013399225.1 of Rhipidura dahli. Classification (NCBI taxonomy): domain Eukaryota; kingdom Metazoa; phylum Chordata; class Aves; order Passeriformes; family Rhipiduridae; genus Rhipidura; species Rhipidura dahli. The sequence goes on from VXAC01007927.1 coordinate 880,402, forward strand.
AAGCTTGGTGACCCAGGACAGGGCAGTAGTGTGTCCTGACCCAAGGCTTTTGCATCGTTGACTATTTTGTGACCAATCTCTGAATAGTTCTTGAAACACAGAATGAAACCATCTCTTGCTTCTTCCAGCAGAGTACCTGAAGGAGATGCCAAAGGGATATTACAAAACTTCTGAAACTTCTTGATTGTGGTGAGTATGTTGTTGTGTCTCCATGCTATCCAGTACTCTGGGAACTTCTTTATTCTGAAAGGAGCTTCTGAAAGGAGCGAGGTGCCAAGATCAGCAAAAAAATAGCCAAAGGTTATCCATGGCCTTGGATAAATCCTGGGGGGTGGCTCTGACATGGCCTGGATTTGCTTTGTTGGCTGTTGGGGTAGCAGCAGTGGAGTTACATGCCATGGTTTATTCCCCAGTGCCATTAACAGAGGGATATCAATCACTTTCATTGCACCGACAATTTAATGAATTAACTCACTGGGCACTGACAATGAAAGCATAGATGAGACAGAACACTGCAAAGGCAGGAAGGCACTATTGGTACATCAGTGTACATGGAGAGGAGTTCCCCTGGTTGCTTCTCTACCCAGGGTCTTGGAAGTAGTTGGTTTCAAAAATTTTGTGTGAAGCCCATTAAGACAGCAGGGTAATATAAATTCTTCTCCCATCCACCCAACCCCTGACTATTGAGCACATCTAACAGAGCTGACAAAGGCTGGGAGAAATGGACATCAATAGGGAAAATGAAAAAATGAAGAGTGATATTATCCAAGAGGACCATATAAAACTGCAGCACTGTCTTGTTATAGAAGAGCTACAGGACTAGAGGTCTGGATTCACATAACAGGACTCATAACAATAACTAGACAAGGAAACACCAAAAAAACCCCCAGCATCTAAAGAAAAATCAGTGTTTGTTTTCATCTCACAACAGTGGTAGCCTTGTGATTAGTTGTGGCATTCTCTTGTTTTCAGAGTAATGAGTATGTAAAACTGTGGTTTGTGTGTAATTTCTGGGCACCGGGTCAGCTTCTTAAGGTCACTTGAAAGGGAGATCAGTGGGAAGGATGCCATGGCACCAACTGGGAAATAACTTTGCAAGTCATTCTCATTTTCCCTCTCCTTCAGCTTTTACACACTTCCCCAAGAATCCCAGCTGGCAGAGAGACACAGCATTGTTAAACTCGAGGCAATGACAGGCTGAATGGTATGAGGTGCTCACCTCAGAGCTGCAGCTGTGCACATCCTTGTGCTCAGTCCCTGGGAGCATCTCTGTGGTCCTGTGGCTCTTTGCTCTGCTGTGGTATTTGTGCTTTCAGGTTCTCTAGTACCACTGCAACTTGTGGTTTGGGGTCTTTTTCCCTTCTGCTGCAGCTCTGTTAGCAAAAGAAACCTACCTTTGGTCATCAAACTTTTTTTCCTTCCATGGCAAATATTTATAAGCAAACCAATCAGTCATTTTCAAGGGAACTCTAATGGTATGCTTCTATGTGGATAATTATTGCTTCCATGTCAGCAAAAGGTTATAAATTTTTTTCTTTTGGGAAAATGCAGTAGAGACTTTTTTCCTGGCAGGCAAATATTGTACAGATGTTTTTCTCTGGATAATACATCTGAAAAGCTCCTTGTAGGATTACCTGACATAAATGCTTCTGTTAGGCCAATTTCTGTGTCACTGAAAGACTGTTGACTATTTTCCTAGGAGGAAAAAGAGCTTTCTATGGTTTCTTCCTATTGGGAAAACATTTTTCAGGCACCTGGTTCTGTCAGGAAAATACAAATAAAAAACACCCCTGTTTTTTTTTTTTCTTTTAAATGCATCAGAATCTTGGTTCAGAAAAGCTGTTAAGTACATGATTAAATCTGTATTTACAGGGATAGATTCTTGCCTGCTCATCTCTTGAGTAGCTGCTCACCTAACCAGGTTCTTTAGTGCTGCAACTACAAGCTTATAAGTGAAGTGGAAGATTTACTAGTTGAGTAGAGCGATTTGCTGCCAAAGCCATGGTTCAGCTGACACTGGCAGCACTTGCAGCTGGCTTGGCTGGATGGACTTTTTCCTGGAAACAGCTGTCTTGCATTGAATTGCAAGTTATTTGACAGAAACTTAGAACCATGGAGATGTTTAGGTTGGAAAAGACTTTAAAGATCATTGAGTCTAACCATTGAAAAAACACTGTCAAGCCCACCACCAAATCATGTTCCCAGGTGCTACATCAAGACATCTTTTAAATACCTGCAGGGATGGCAACTCAACCACTGCCCTGAGCAGCCTGTTCCAGTGCTTAACTACCCTTTCAGCAAAGAAATCTTTTTCTACTATCCAACCTAAACCTCTCCTGGCAATACTTGAGGTCATTTCCCACTGTTGTATTACCTGGGAGAAGAGCCAAACCCCCTCCTGGCTATAGCCTTTTAGGCAACTGTAGGGAGGGCTAAAGTCTCTCTGAACATGAAGGATGGCTGACTTATTTACCTTGTGTCAAGCACTGGTGGCAGTCAGGCAAAGAGGGGCCCAGAAAAGTGTGCTAGTCCAGGGCAGTGTGCCTGTACATGGTATCTGCTGTCTCTGACACTTGTTTCTTGCCCTGAAATATATTTTAGAATGTCTGATGGCTTTTTTTAACTCTTACTTGTTTTTTTCTTTTTTTTTTTTTGCCAGTGAAGGTGGGGAATGTTTTGAGTGTTTCAGATACTTTTGACTATCATCTATATTAGGAAAATGTTTGAGAATAAAGAGCAGGCCTTCACTGCTGACATGAATCAAAGTGTGGTGCATGATGTGTGTACAGGAGAAAGAGAATGACACACTCCAGAAAATTATTGCTTTTCACTCTCTGAATTACTGCTGCTCTGAGGTCTAGGCTGATGTCTAAGTGCTGTTTCTCAGCTGCTTTATGTCCAGGACAGAGTAATATGGTTCTGAGAATTAAGAGGAAATGGAAAACGATTTGTAGTTCAGATAGGTCTTATTCAGTCTCATTCCTTTCTGTCAGTCTGTCCCCTCCTTGTGCACTACCAGTGGAGTCACACACACAGATGGGTGGTGGCATCTCTGTGCTCCCAGCAGAGCTGAACAGCAGGGGCTGCTCTGGGGAGATTGCTGCACAGCTGGACTCACCAAACTCGACACTGATCTTTTTTGTAGGACAAAATCTTGGGTGGGACGTTGTGAAAACTTCAGTCAAAGCTGCTCTGCTGCAGCCACATCCTGGTGCTCAGCAAAGGTAGTGGCTGTCCCAGAGGAAAGTTAAAACTTGCTGCTTGCTCTCTTCACCATGAAGAACAGTGTGGTGAAATTGGGTAAATGTTAAAGCTGGTGGAGTTCACTTAGGGCAAAAGTAACACACCCACTAGCTGAGCAATTTCCTGGAAAAGCAGACAAAACAGTGGCTTGTTTAACAGGATTGGACAGTCATGTATTGAACATATTTCTCTGTCCTCATACAGTTTTTTGTTAGTTGGTTCAGAGAGGAAGTGCTGGAATGGTGATCTTTGAGCTGGACTGCAAGCAGGGGTGAAGCAAGCACAGTTAGAGGGCATTTGGCTGAGTAGAGCCAGCAGGATTCCTAGGCTGCTGAGCATGTGCAGTGAAGACAATTACATACTTGAAAATTAAGTGGAAAAATTAGCCTTTAAAGAAGCCACACACTAGGGAGAGTGAGGGAGTTTGATGGAGTCATGTTGCTTTCCTATGATTACAACAAAATAAAATCCCCAGAGGCACTGGTGTTGCAGGGACTGAGAGGCTGTTGAAGCAAATGCTTTTGAGGGAGAATACACTGTTGGTGCAAAACATTAGTATGGCTTTCAGAGTCATGACCATGAGGTCAAAAGGTAGTGTGAGGACACCTGATAGGCAGAGGGACTGGGGAAAGGACATTGGAATTCCTGTTTGTGGACTTTTGCTCTATCCCCAAAACTTAGAATGAGTATAAACTTATTCCAAACTCTTCCATTCTCCCCTTCTAAGATCTGTCTCCTCTCTCTGACTTTCTCACTGCAGTATAAATCCCTGACAAAGTAGCATCTTTACTGGATTAACCTCCCCCAGGAAGCAGTGACATATGTGAACTCCAACGCATTTGAGTAGTTATAAATGAGTAAAGCTAAACTTGGAGGAGGGAGAAAAATACCTTCTAAATTTCAAGCAAATGGGGAATCCAAAGTAAAATATTTTCCCAGGCTTTAAGCCTTTATTCTGTTGATGGGAAATGTCTGTGTGTCACAGCAGCCTGACACCCTTGCCACCAGAATGCAGGGTCATATTCCCCTTGCTTGTGTGTGACAACTCCCCTTTTCAGAGGTAGGTTGGCACTTGAAATGAACTTCCTCGAGGTACTTTTAGGTATTTTTGGAAGAGGCTTTCAGCTTTCACATATTTTTTTTCCAGCAGTAGATGGCAGCAATTTTCTTAGTCCTAATCTGATAAGATCTGTGTGTTAATTACTGTAAATGACTGTATTTCAAAAGGTAAAGGTTTCAGTTGCCCTTTTCAGCAGACATTATTAACTAAGATATCATTCCTGCTGTCCTCCAGTTAGTCCAGTGTCTCCCAGGATGCTCTGTGCTGAAGAGGCAGCATGGGACCAACCAGTCTGGCTCCCCAGGCTCTCAGCCATTGGTGGTGTCACCAGGCACCAGCAAGAGGTAGATCAGCCTCCAGCATCTTTGGGGATAATAGAGATATGGGAAAATGTGGGCCCCCATCCTCACCTTCATCTGGAAGGGGAAGTGAAAAGCTTGGCAAATAATGAAATGCAGATATGCTATGATGAATGAGTAGTTAAACAAAGTGGGAAGGAAATGAAAAGAGCAGAAATGATCTGGTTCAGAAATAATCAATCTGCGTGCATTGCTCTGAGCTAAATTTTCCCCTTCGTACATGCTGTACATTTATTTCCAGAAAAGGCTGATTAGGAGACTAATTTTTAAATGAAATGTTTGTGCTCAGTATAAAGGTTTTCAACAGGAGATACAAAGTGTAAGAAATAAATGGAGCAACATTATTATATGAAGCTAAAATATAATGACATCTGTTATGTGAACATAGAATAATGTTGAAATTAGGGAAGCTTCATCAACTTTGAATGAATAACTGATCTCCAGTGGACAGAGAGAAAACTGGTTTAAATGATTGTTTTAAACTAACATTTGGTGAAATAAATGTTTAATGCATTTGTTCTAAACCAGAATTAACTGCAGTGCCATGTCTTTTTCATAGCTCAGGCACCGCTTCTATTCAGCTGTTTTTCTATCCTTTCTATCTCCCAAAGTCTATAGGAAGCTGAGATTTTTAAAGTTAATTATCCATTCTGAAATGTCTGATAAATATACCCCTTACTATTGCTTTTGATGATGTGTCTGGTAGATTTGGCTGTATCATGGGAAATTCAAGTGCCAGACAAAGAATCAGGCAAATTTATGATGGGGTAATTGTGTTAAAATTATATTAAGCCTTGTTCAACCTGAAACACTGCAGGAATTATTATTACCTGTAGCTTTGCAGTCACCTGTGTTCCATTTCTCATTGTATGTTAGAACCCACCTGCTATTTCATAATTAAAAATATGCCTGTGGTATAAAACAGGCAGGTGAAGAAAACTGACCTGTCCCAAATCAGAAAAATAATTAGAAAGGGATGGGCGTGGGGTAAGAGAAGCATCCTGGAATAACCTGGGCATTGTCACCATTGAAATAATTGTGGACTGTGACCTATTTAGGAAGCAAGGTAAAACTTTTTCCTTAATCACCTAAGAAAATTGGGCATAAGTTGTGACCTTGTTGGAACTAGTAAAGATTCTTTATTCCTTATTCTTGCCTGCACCTTGGGTAAGTGATTAGTTAATATTATGCCTTTAATCAAAGACAAATAATCAAGGTCTGACCACTGTCCTTTAATGCCTTGAGGAGCTTCCCCAGCACCATTTCTGCTCTTTTCCTCTGCCTGCTTTTGTGTTTCTCTAAAAGTACTCCAGGGGCAAGAGTGCTCATGGGACTGGTGCTCGTGCACTGGTGAAGATGTTTCTCTACTTTTAAGTGCTCCTTTTTGACCTTGCCCTGTTTTCCCTGCTAAATAGATCATGTACACAGTGAGCAGAGCTGCTGTAGAGCCACCTTTATGCCTATACAGCAAACATCCTGCCTTTTGCTGTAGTAACAGGGCCATTCACACACTGTCCCCAGCAGAGAAATGTAGGCAAACAAATACGCCTGTCCACTTCCAGGGGCTCTTGCAGACTCTCCAGCTTAGAGCAGGGAGGTGAACAGGAGGCAGCCCCGTGGCACGGGGCAAAGGGGCTGGCTTAAGAGGAGGTGGGTGGGAGGATGCAAATCTGGGAACCCTCTACTCGGTATGAGGAGAGGGATGCACTCAGGCACTGACATGGCTTGTCCTGCCACTCACAGCTAGTGACAGCAGAAAGCAGCAGAGGTTGTGAGCATCAGGTTGTTGTGTCCAAGTCCCTTAGGTGTTTCAATTTTTATGTTATAATTGAGATTTAGATCTTTTACTTATCTGCTTGATGTTTCTGAAATGTTCTCTCCTTGATGACATTGTCAATATAAGCACCTAAATTTTCTGGGGACAGGCCATTTAATACCTAATGCATTCTTCCCAGGGTCTAGATTGGAGCAATTTTGGTCAGTGAAATGCTTCATGCTTTAAAATGATGTCTACATATGATATGGGGTCTGTGCTTGTCATTCTCCATGCCTGCTCAGCAGGCAGGCTGCTCCCTGTAGTACTGAGGTTTTCTACCCCTCCCTACTGACCACGTGCAGATGCTGTGAAGGGTTTGTTAGTAGCTTTGTGGCAAATGTTGCACAGGGATCTGTGACAGCAGGGACCATCTCCCTTTGTAGAGGATGAAATGAAAGTGCTCTCGTTATCAAACACACACCATGCTCTCACCAGGTGCAGGCTGCATCTGCTGGGAAGTCAAAAGGTAATGAGTTTGCATTAGACAAGTAAACCTGCAAGAGGAATTCTCCCTCTCCAAGATTCCTGCATCCCTCATGAGGCAATCCTTTGGACAAGGACTGTCATGTACTACAAGGCTGTGTAGCTTATTGCAATTGGACTCTGGCTCAGCTGATGCCTCTAGATACCAGTAAGAAACAAATATTAGTAACATAGCAGCCTCCCTGCTTACTATATTACCATTTCCAGCCTTCTTATTACTGATCATTTGCAGCTGGAGAAATGGATGCAAAATAATCTTCTTTCAAATAAGGCTAGGCTGAAAGTGGAAGGTGGCAAAAAAGGGCAGCTGAAATAATTGCAGTCATAAGGAGGCTTTGATTTGAGACAGTATTAGGCAAGATAAAACCTATTTAATTCTCAGAGCAGTATAATAAACAAAAGTGCGATGGAAGGATGTATAATAATGAATGGCACAGAGAGGGTCAGCAGAGCTATTCCTCATTGTGTGTTTGCAGTGTATGAAACTCAAAAGTGACAAGCCTGAAATAGATAAATGAGTTATTTTAATGTGGTGCAAAACTTAATCTGTAAATCTCAGTTCCACAAGATGCTGTGTTGTTATGAGATACTGTTAAATACAGAACTGGTGAGTTTTTTACACACCACTCTAATTAGAGCTATTCAGTTCATTTAAAAGGATTTGAACTGCATCTTTTAGCTAGAAATGAGAGGTGTCCGTGTTTCAGAAGCAAGGAATTTGCTTCAAAAATCTTATAAAACATGAAGTGAAGACTATATCAAGAACAACATTTAACTTTCAGAACTATATGTCTTACCCTTAATTTCTGCTAAGAGGTGGTAGGTAGGGTGAAGGTGGATGAGGCTTGTTGAACTATGTGTTCTGAAATGACTGTGCAGGCTCAGAAATACTGAATTCCCAATTGATTTTTATACTTTCCTTGGAATCACCTATCTTGAGAAAGCAAGCTTTCTGTTTTATTATCATATAGAAAGTGTTTTCCTCATTTTATCAGAAGATATTGTGCCTAACTAAACCTTGTTCCTGAATCTTCATGCTGGGGGTCAGAACCATTAACACATCTGGTGAATTTTTCCCTGGAGTGTTTGGTACTAAATTATTTCCAGTCACACAGAGTCTTTCTGGCTGAGAAAATGCAAATAATGATCCAGTGATACTCACTGTAATCTAGCAGTTTATTTAACTTTATATTTATTGTATTAATACAATTAAACTTGAGGTGATGATCACTGATCACTGCACAGCTTTACTGGAATACCTGGGCACTTGATAAGGCAAAAAGTTTGTTTTCTCAGATAGGTTTTGGATAGATACAATAAAATAGAATCCTTTCTGTCTCTGGAGATTTCTGATGCAGTCACTGAAATCCATGCTTAAACCAATTAAGAACTTGATCCTCTGGCTTATTTTGAGTGAGGAATCTAACTGCAATACTAGTGGAGTGCTTGCTTCTAAAGCTATTATAGAGATAAATTTTGGTCAGTGAGATGCCTTCAGTCCCATGGAGACCTTTGAATGGAAAGCTATTTTTTTTCTATCTTTTTACTTTTTTTTGTAAGACAGAGATACTCCCACAGGTGTTTAGGAAAAGAAAAGGACCAGATTAAGAGGAGGAAGATAAAATTTCAGATATCTTGACCAATTCTTCTCAATACTGAACATGGGCATCTATTAAGTACAGAAGGCAACAAAAATAACTCTGATGTTCGTTTTACAAACAGTTAGTTTACACAGGGGAGGAGCCAGGGAGTTCAGTGTGCTGGCATTGTTGGCCATTTTAATTTTCAAATGCAGCTGAACAGTGAATTTTGATCACTGGTCTCACTAATATTCTTACTAAATACAAATTAAGTCATTTAAAGGACTTGGGTTTGCACCTAATTATTAAAATCACTGAATTGGAAACCACTTTTCGCTCCCAGTTTTGAACCTTTTGCTACACATGAGCCATGTCACCCCAAAAAACCATCCTAGAGAGTATTCATCTAATCCATCTGGTAGTGCAAATAGTGGAGAGACTCAAAATAACATGAAAATTTTTTACCTTTCTGAATAGGACATTAAATTACTTTCTTGCCTTTTTACAGGGCCTCAAACATTTACACAAACTTGTTAAGCTGCTTAGAGAGAGGATTATTTGTCCAGGTAATGTTTCTTTCAGTAAGTTAAGCTGCAAGGAAAGCAGATGCTTGACTCCATGAAATTTGAGGGATTCTGGAGAAGTTGCCTCTGGGAGAAATTTAAATAAATTAATGGACAACTTCTGCTTTCCTTCATTCTCTGTCTTTATTTTAGACAAGTTATTCCTTCTCTGTGAAAAGGGGTCTGGGCAATACTCACAAGGAAGTTAATTATGTAAAGATGCACCAGGTAAATGTAATTTACAGATGGCTAAAAAACTTTGTATTGTTTGCTAAGAACAACCTCCCTCATTTCACAGCTGGTGGAGAGGTGTTTTTAATCGTCATCAAGGTAAGCTGCAGATTGTACTCTCCTGTCTGCATCTTTTTACCCATTTTGACTGTTATCTTTCTTTGTGTTTTTTAATGGTAACCCTGTAGGCACTGTGCACATAATTGAAGTAAGCAATCTGCTTGTTTATCTGTGTTTTCCATTGATTAGATATATGCAATCTAAATTTCCTACTGCAAAACATGAGGGAGCATGCTAATGGACTAAATCTGCTTTTCGTCACCAGGCTGGACTGCCAGTGTTGAAGAAGGTATTTCCAGTGCAGGGGCACAGCAGGGTTTGTAGTCTGGGCTGGACAGTGAGTGGAGGGTGAACAAGTGGCTCTGGAAAGGACTGGAGGAGTGATCCGAGAGGCCCCTGTCCTTGGAGTGAGGGTGAGCCTTCATGTACTGTGGGTTTGCTGCAGGCTGGATGTTCATACCCAAGGACACTGTAAAGCTGCAGCATTGTCCCTGGGCAGAGGGAAATGGTGCCCCAGGAATTTCACCTCCTGCCTGAGCCAGGCTCACAGCAGTGCTGATTTGGCTCCTGGATACTTTCCTGTAGCTAGATTTCCATTTTCCTACATTGTGCTGACACAGTGGCTCAAAACTTCACTTTTATAAGTAACCAAGGTGCAACCACGAACCTGACCCATGGCAGCACAGGTAGGACCTAAAGGTATTTGTTAGGGCATCTCAGTGTTTCTTAGAGACAGTTTTTTTCAGAAATGGCCCTACTCTGCAGTGCTCACATATTCAAAACAGACTAGTGATCAGCTGTCAGGTTCAGCCAAGACCTGAAGAATTTGACAAGAATGAAGTTTCTGGGGAGAAATTGAAGTGTTCTTCAGGTAACAGGCAAAGGCAAACTGTTTTCAGCCTGCCCACAAATGCCCACTAATGAGAAAGGAAATAGCCTCAGTTCTGGGTGTGCAGAATGGTAGGTACATGGAGAATTCCATAAAGGAGTGGGTCAATAAAAATGAAGCTCTAACGTAAATCCTGAGGCAATCATTGGGGAAAATCTTTGGAACTAAGAGCAACTTACTGATGTTTTTTGAGGTTCATCTGACACTTTAGGAAAGACCTACAACAGACAAAGCTCTGCATTTGCCTAGGTGCTTTGTGAGCTCAGGGCTTGCTGGTTTTTACTCAAAAGGATAAATAAGGGGTTCTTTGAAGCTAATGGCCTCTTTTGCCTGTATATATATATATATATATATGCCATACTTCCACTACAATCCTGTAACAGACTCCCTGATGTCAGAGTGGCCTTATACACACATTAATGAGTTATCAGGGACTAACTCCCTGCCCAGCCCACACTTTTTCCCTCTTGCCTCCCCTCTGTTGCTCAGTCATTTTTCTTTGCTTGTTGCTTGCCTGCAGTAATGGATGTGTGTCCTTTTCCTCACTTGGAGTCTGGCAGTAAATCATACGTCTGCTTTTTTTTTTTTTCTTTTACATTCTGGAGCAGCTGCTCTGATTAGTTTGAAGCAGAATAAAAGACCAGTAAATGGGGAGAATCCTGAAGGTAAGTACTTTACTGAGGACTTAATGTCAAGGTACAGTACATATAGAAGCTTTTACAGGGACCATTTAAAAACTGTTATCCTGCTGTATATTTTAAAGGCAGGACATAATTCAAACATCTGATTGACTGCCCTTGAACGTTGATTCTTGCTCTATAATTTTTATTTTTAAGAAACCTTGACTTAAGAACTTTTTGAAGGCACCATATATAGTATTCATCGCCCTTAGCGGATTACTTCTGCTGCTAGAGCTGCACAAGATTTGTGGGGACAATAAGGCAGAGGAAGGGGTGTTAAGCTCCTTCAGAGGAGCAGTGGAAAAGTCACCCCTGTAAATTGAGGATTGCTTAAGAATTGCTTTCCCTCTTCACTGCAGAAAGTGTTATTTCATTTTTATTTTTTTCTGGTTCTGATTATTCCAGGGAGGACATGATTCAGTGATCTCTGATCCCTCCAGAGACCATGACACTCTCAGGAATGGGGAAACAACAGTTACCCCCAGGGTACCATCAGTAGGAAAAGCATTGACAATCTGAAGCACTGAGTCCAAGGATTTAACAAAAGCATTTAGAAAGGGTACTGGACTTCAAATGAACTTCAGAAAGCTGTCAATCCATCTGTAGCTTTCAAGTTAGACTGGTGCTTTTAAATGTATTGTGGTAGCGGTCTTTACACTGATATTCCTCACAGCATCTCTAATAATATGATGCTTCCTGTGACCCTTTTCCTGCCCCTCTTCCCATTTCCCCTCAGATGCACTCTGTTTTTCCCTTGGTGTCAGCAGAGTTCAGTGTTTGACCAGGTCTGTCTTCATCCCTCCAGAGAAGTGTTGTTGTGTTTACTGCATGGGATGTGGTGTTTGAACAGCTCCTGCAACCTGAGGGCTTTTAGTGAACAACCTCTATGTGGCTAAGTATGCTGAATCCCCAGAATCCTCCCAAAAAAGCGTGATTTTTACTCAGTTTTACACCTATTCTGATTCCACTCCCCCTCTCATGGTCATGAGAGAAGCTGACCAGGTTTTCTCCACCAGGATGCAATCTGTGCTTCACTTTTCAGTTGTTTTTATCATGTTTCCCTCACCCACCATTTCACACTGCTGTTTGATTCTTCTTCATGTTGTTCCCTAGCTCAGCAAAAAGCTCTGTTCACCAGCTCCTGCCCTTTTCTTAAGTCTTAGGACCTCTCAGAAAGTTTCAGACTGTAGGGTTTACACCTCAAAGGGGGTTTCTTTGGATCCCATGAAGTGCTTGAAATCAGTGCTGTGATTCTTCTACTCAAGCTAAGTCTGCCTCTGATCTGCCTGCTCCAAAGCTGTGGTCATTTAGATTCCAGGACAGCTGACTTGTCTGCTCTGCTTAGGCAACTGGTGCTGTACATTGTTTTCCAAATTGTGGTTTCTTTATTTTGGAAGTACAAGAGGTACTCCTGGCCCTGGGCAGTTCAATGGAAGCTGCACACTGGAGGTTTCATGGAGGTGGAGGCTGGAAGGCACGAGCAGTATGTGCCTGCATGGAGAAGAGGTATCTGTGTACTTGTCTTCCACCTGTTTTCTGACAAGGAATATTAATACTCAAAACAGAGATCAAGCAAGTAGTTTCAGCATGCATGTTTTTGTTTCTTTTAAGACAGGGTATAACTGTTATGTGCTTTGTATTTCCAAGTACTGGCATTTTTACATCGGTAAGAAATATTCAAGTCTGAAATACACTGAACTCAAGCCAATTTTAGAATATTACCATATTATCACAAGCCAAAAGCATTGACAATCAAAAATGTGTTTAAAGCCATTAGCTCCAGTTTCATTGACTTGTTTCAGTTTTTTCCCTTTGATAACACTTGTTGTTTTTGAGGAAATGAACTCACTGACAGCTTGGAGGGCAGGGCTGGTTCAGGCATCGTGAGAAAAACCATAACGCCACTGTTTAGTCTTTGAGTCTGAAATTAACTCATATCACTTTATTTCCATAAATGTTTCTCTTCACAGATGTACTGGGAGAGGGTAGTTCAGTGCCTTCAAATGTATGGACAACTGTGGATGACATAGCCTGAAAACAAATGTCCAGAAAAGAGTTTTTTACCAGGCATTAAAAGAGGTAAGGCTGTACAAAAAGTATTTTAGCGTAGCTTTGCTTCATTGACTGCTACCAATATATTGGACTCCTTTTTTTCTTTTTTTTTTTTTTAATCTCATCTTGTTTACAGGATATGCTCACTGATGCCTAAAGAGACCTTGAAACACTGACACCAGAACTGAATTACTGATGGGCTGGAGGACCACTTGAACAGGTCATGTTGGAGCAGCCTGCCAGGTGAATGGGTGGATGTGCATGTGTGCAAGTGCAGAGCACCTTTCTCTTGCCAAATGCATTTCTTGTATGTAACCCCTAAAAGACCAAAGCAATGTCTTCTCTGCCAGATACTCTACTGTGTAAAAGCTTGAGGATCTTTGCCCCCATGGAGAAGGGGTCCATGTCTTGGCACATAAGACACTGTGCTATGGCCTGGGAGGGATGTGCTCAGAGGAGCCAAGCCAGGCTCCTGCAGCTCCCGGCTCCAGCCCTCCACACCTGGAGCTTGGCAGGAGCTGCCCTGGCTGGGAGCTGTGCCAGGGGCTCACCGTGGCTCATTTAACCTGCCTGGCTACTCGGCCCTCCCTGGCAGCCCATGTGGGTGAGCAGGGCCAGGGAGGATCCTTGTGAGGCATAAGTGGTAAAAGGAAATTCTCCTTTTCTGCATGGCAGGCCAGCCCGGTGCTTCTGCTTAAGTCACAACCCGGTTGCCTTCTTGGGAAGTGAAAGAATCAGGCTGTAGAATTTAACCTTGTACTTTACATTTTAGTAATGGAGCTGGTCAACTTGAAAAAGAGACACCTGTTCACTGTGATTGAGGTATGTAGGTTTAATACACAATTTATCTGCTTGTGAACAAGGATGTGAAACAACACTTAAAGCTGATCTTTATTATTTTTACCACATACCTCCCTTGCCCTGAAACTCCACTTCATTTTCATCTGAAACATCATTTTTCTTCTCCTTTTGTCAGCTGACCTGGAAAATCCATGATTCAACCAAATATAAGCTAGCCCAAATACATGTAACTTCTGTCCAGAAAAGTAATTTGGGCTTTTGTGCCATCAGTCCAGAGTTTCAGACAATTTGTTGTACCCTTACTTTCATATGTACGATATGCTCTGTTCTACAGCCTGAAATATGATAATCTGTGCAGAACAGGAATGCAAAATAGGTCAATTTTACAACCAGATTTAAAACTTCTGTTGTGTGCTACAAACACAAAGAACTAAAAAAAAGTGCTGTAATAATTTCTTCTTTTCTGGAAGCATCAGTAAAAAATAGAGAGGAAAAGAAATCTGTAACAGAAAAGCATAGAAGATCAACATATGTATTTGGTGATTTCTAGGTTTTATTCTCTTTTACTTTTTAAACTAGGATTTTCAAACCATCTACTTGCAGAAATTTGCATTTTATGCAATTTTATGAGAACAAAATGTGATGAGATCATTTTAGGTAACTTACCTCTTTTTCCTCAGTTTGTGGCATCTAAAACCAACCATGCTTGTCATTGTCTCAGTAATTTCTCATCACTGAAGTTAAAATATAATCTTAGTTTGCACCAAATGAGCTGCTCCAAGATGAGTTTGCCAGACTGTATTGCAGTGGGATTTCTGCAATTACGATTAGATGCAAACAAAAATGATCTCTGGAATACCAGTGAATGCAACATTGATTAGCTTCTTTGGATCCCACAAGAGGTTAGGAGAAGCACAGCTTGTTTATCTTTGTATCTGTCTTTGCCAATCACAGTTGTGCTGGTAGATCAGCACAATGAAAAGGGGATGAAGGGAGGAGAAACAGGGAGCTGATGGAGGATGTTTCTATGACTGGATGCTGATGGCTTTAGGATGTTGGTACTCACCAGAGGTCTCAGAACTGCTGAATTGATTGTGTAGCTGGATCCCATCCAGAGTATAGAAATCACCAGTACAAGAGTTGGCGTGTGCTAATTATTTTTACTCCTCCCCACTTTTTTTTTAGCTGATTATTGGTTCTCCCATCAAAAAGTGAAATAAACAGGCAAAGGCAGTGTTTGTCTTAGTCTTGCCTGAGAAATTCCCAATGGGAAATAGAAGCATATTTCCACTATCTGTTAGTGGATTTTACATTTCTGCTCCACAAACTATTCTGCATATGAAAAAAGGCTCTCCACTTGAGCAGTTTCCCTTGCAAGATGTTTGCCGGATTAAAGCGAAGTCAGAATTTCTGTCTGATTTTATTAATCCCAAACAGTGATTGCCTTGCTGCTGTTGGCCTGTCAAGAGAAACAGATAAGTAGTCAATATGTTGTATCTTATTACTTTTCTACAGAAATATAATGCCTACTGCAGGAAGACGTTACCTGTGCTGTAAAGCTGTGGTGTTATTCTCTGGGGGACGAAATTCTTATTTTCCCATCCATATATCTATGCAGAGTAGTTACTCTTCTTACACTCTGTATGTGCAAAATGCTTAATAATTTTATCTTCAGCTTTTAAGCATAAAAATGAGAAAGTTACCCTATTCCAAACATGTGTATGTTGGAAGATAGTGCATTTATCTTTCACTTAAAATAACCCAGGAGAATGTCAGATGCAAAATGGATTTTGAAATCTTGGCATTTACTGCTGCTTTATGCTCTGTGTGTGTAACTTCATTCAACAGCAGTGACATTATTGAGCCACTCCCTCCAACTGAAGGGAATTGGCACTCTATTAATAATCCCTCTTTGCAGAGCTGAATGGCAAATATGTTACTATGCAGCTCTGTGTTTGTCTCCTTGTATTGGTTTGAAAACAACCAGTAGGAGATAACAAGTCAGGATTAAAATTAATAGGAAAAATTAGAACTAAGTGAAATAATAGAAGGAAAAAGCACTGACAAAGTCAGATACAACCTGCTACCCTATCAGGGTGGTGGAAGCAGTCCAAATGAAATAGTTCATTTGAAGCAATGATCCGATGGAAGGTCCAGTCTCCAGCTGAAGTTCCAGTGGTGGCTCTTGTCCTCTGGTCACCCAGCAGACAGGGCTCCCTTAGGCAGTTCTAAGGGCAGGTTATATGCAGGGAATGCCTGGCTCCTGGGTGGAGCATCTCACA